>OX578143.1:29700008-30307508 GCA_951213105.1 Amaurobius ferox
ACCCAGCAAGGAGCTCACCGAGTGGAAGCAATTGTTGATGAAGTGCTTTTTGATACTTCATTGAATTTTGTCTTTTTCGAACAATGGCAAAGGAGGTCGGACCATTAAAACAAAATGCTGCCAAAACCATCACAGATTCACCGCCCTGTTGTCTGCTGAACAGGGTCCTTTTCTATTTCCTGAGGCCATGCCAATAAGAGTTCCAGCTATCAGGACCATCCAAATTCCATTTTTTCTAGTCGTTCTTTAAAGTTCTTGAAATCTTCACATTCGTAAACTTTAAAGTCTTCGGCATTTTGATTCACGAGCAGAAGTTATCTCCTTGCTTTCATACCACTCAGGCGAAACTTCATTGCAACGTCACAATCAAGCGTTTGTAAAATTTTGCATAAAGTGCGTAAACTTTTGAGACAATGCTTTTTCATCAAACTTTTCAAAACGTGTAATTTTTAACACACTTTTAGTGTTGTATATAATAAAATGGATTTATTTTATTTCATTTCAATTACATTTTAATTATTTAGTGTTTAATTCTATTTCATATTTTTCCTCTTAATTTTATGAACATCTTTATTCTGTGCGTAAACTTATATATATATATATATATATATATATATAAACATTATTAATTATTTAGTGTTTAATTCTATTTTATATTTTTCCTCTTAATTTTATGAACATCTTTATTCTGTGCGTAAACTTATATATATATATATATATATATATATATATATATATATATATATATATATACATTATTAATTATTTAGTGTTTAATTCTATTTCATATTTTTCCTTTTAATTTTATGATCTTTATTCTGTGCGTAAACTTATATATATATATATATATATATATATATATATATATATACAGGGTGAGTAAGAACTCTTGGGTCAAACTTTAAGGGGTGATAAATCACATTTAAACAATCAATTTTTATCATGCAAAGCAGGGTCGTAACGCAGGAGGTGAACCGCTAGGTAGTAGCTCATGAAATGAGGAAATGATGACTCTCTCGTGAAAAGATGAAACACCAAAATGACAGAGTTGTACGTTTTACAGACAGAAATTGCAGAATGCATGGACAAAGTTACAGAAACTGCTTAAAAGTGCAACCACTAGCAGTAATGCAGGTTTCACACCTGCGACGTAGCGATCGACGCACGTTAGCGAAAACACACCGACATATTCTGGACAACGCCGGCAGCAACAGCAATCCTAGCAACAAGGTCCTTGTCGGGATCGATGGATCTATCGTAGATAAGACATTTCGTATGGCCTCATAAGAAAAAGTTAAGACAGGAGAGATCAGGCGATTGTTAAACCCTATCTAGTTCGGACGCAGTCGTCATTTCGTTCAATGTGAGCGACGTCTAGAGGTTCACCTCTTGCGTTACGACACTACTTTGTATGAAAAAAATTGCTTGTTTAGATGTGATTTATCACCCTTTAAAGTTTGGTTCAGGAGTTCTGACTCACCCTATATATATATATATATATATAAGTTTACGTACAGAATGAAGATGCTCGTAAAATTAAAAGGAAAAATATGAAATAGAATTGAACACTAAATAATTAAAATGTAATCGATATGAAATAAAATAGATCAATTTTATTATATACAACACTAAAAGTGAGTTAAAAATTACACGTTTTGAAAAGTTTGATGAAAAAGCATTGTCTCAAGAGTTTACGCACTTTATGCAAAATTTTACAAACGCTTGATGATGACGTTGCAATGACGTTTCTCCTGAGTGGTATGAAAGCAAAGAGATAACTTCTGCTCATGAATCAAAATGCCGAAGACTTTAAAGTTTACGAATGTGGAAATTTCAAGAATTTTAAATTTAAAATCTGGAGGTAAGACTGATCGTGAAATTGCTATTGCCTCCTGACTCGCGAATTGAGTTAAGTGTGTTGGAGAGCGTTAGTGATCAGGGGGCGGAGCCCTCTAACTATTTCAAAATGATTTTTGTTAGAATGCAAAAGTTATATATATATATATATATATATATATATAATTAAAATATTATAGGGGTGCTAGTAAATAGTATATAATATATAAAATAGTATAGGCTCAGATTAGGGGTGTTTTAATTATATATATATATATATATATATATATATAATTAAAACACCCCTACTCTGAGCTCTCTATACATCGAACTACTCAGTGTAAAAGCTACAAAATTGTTGAACCTACTATTCAAGACATGGGGAAAGAAATTACGCGAAAAGAAATTAGTTCCAGAAACACCGATAGGTGGCGCTGTGCAACCGAAAATATGCTGAAAAGACACAAAATACACATTTGTAACACATTTTTTCGAACGTACCAAACATTCATATCACAAGGACCTTATCGATGAAAGGGAATGCTGCTCAATATAGTTCCCTTCCTCAAGATGTAAAATCTGCAGTCTGTGGACAGTTTGTTCAACTGCGGATCGTAATTGGTCGATTGAGATGCTTCTCACATGCAGAGTGATACTGTCTTCCAAATCTGCCAAGGTTACCAGGCGTCCTCGATAAACAAGACTTTTTAAGTATCCCCACAACCGAAAATCATTGGGATTCAGATCTGGAGAACGAGATGGCCAGGTTGTCGGAAACGCACGACTAATTACTCTACCATTAGTAAAATGTTGCCGAAGAAACTGCTGTACACAGAGACCAATGTGTGGAGGCGCTCCTTCTTTCATAAAGGTAATTGAATCAAGACATTGGCGCTGCTGCAGTTGGGGTACAACAAAATTTTTGAGCATGTTTTTGTACCTCCTGGCCGTCACGGTGCATGTCACAGGGCCATTGGGAGTAGCCTCTTTGAAAAAGAAAGGTCCAAGAATGAATGTGGCTGTGAATCCACACCAGACTGTAACTTTCGGTGAGTGAAGTGGAATCTCTTGGAAGGTACGAGGGTTTTCCGTGTCCCAAATGCGACATTTATGGGTGTTGACTGTTCCACTTAGATGGAAATGCGCTTCATCGCTCCATAGAATCCGCCATGGCCACGATGCATCCACTTCAACTCTAGCCAGAAATGTCAATACAAAGGTCAGTCGCTTCTCCCTGTCGATGGTCAGCAAGTGGTGATTGTAACTAATCGTGTACGGGAAAAAAATGCACTGTGTTTCTCAGTACGTTCCGCACTGTGCTGTAGGGAACACCCAAGTGTCGTGACACCCCACGTGCACTACTAAAGCGTACAATGTTATCCATTGATTGGTCAACAATAGCGGTGGCAACATCGTCAACGACATCTGAACGAGCCGATTTGCGTCCTCAACCCGGCTGAACTCCAAGATGACCAGTTTTCTCGAATCGAGCAATCATTCTTCTGAAAACTTGTGGAAGTAATGGTCCATTGCGCAAATTCTTAAGTCGACGAAACTCTCGAAGTGCAGCTGCAGCATGTCCTTTGTTTTCATAAAACAGCTTCACAAGCAAAGCGCGTTCTGGCAGTATGACAGCCATCGCTACTAAGAATGAAAATTTCCCAGTTTTATCCCTTTTTATGCCCAGAACAAGGGTAGTAGCTTGCAAACCAAAGGTTTTTCAAATTTTCGTGCTTACAGTGCGTAATTGCAGTTGCAATGACAGTTTAAGTTTCTTCACTTTTTAATCTTCGGTTTTTTTTTTCATATCAGCAAAAGAAATTAAAAAGGAAAAATTCAATATCGCATGTGTCTGTTTTTTGTGATTATTTTGTGTCTTTTCAGCATATTTTCTGTTGTACAGCGCCACCTATCGGTGTTTCTGAACTATTTTTTTCGCGTAATCCCTTTCCCCATTTCTTGAATAGCAGGTTCAACAATTTTGAAGCCTTTACACAGAGTAGTTCGATGTATAGAGAGCTTAGAGTAGGGGTGTTTTAATTCTGACCAACCGGTATATATATATATTTATATATACAGTCCACAGAATGGAGTGGGCTCGAAAGTATATGTCTTATGGAGACAAATGGATCTCAAATATATATAATAAATTATATATATATATATATATATATATATATATATATATATATATATATATATATATATATATATATATATATATATATATATATATATATATATGTATATATATATATATATATATATATATGTATATATATATATATATATATATATATATATATATATATATATATATATATATATATATATATATATATATATATATATATATATATATATATATCGTCCACAGAATGGAGTGTGCTCGAAAGTACATATCTTATGGAGACAAATGTATCTCAGTACTATTCAACGACTAGAAAAAATGGAATTTGGATGGTCCTGATAGCTGGAACTCTTATTGGCATGACCTCAGGAAAGAGAAAAGGAGCCTGTTCAGCAAACAACAGGGCGGTAAATCTGTGATGGTTTTGGCGGCATTTGGTTTTAATGGACCGACCTCCTTTGCCATTGTTCAAAGAAGACAACATTCAATGAAGTATCAAAAAACACTTCATCAACAATTGCTTCCACTCGGTGACGATTCTTTCTGGGTCTGATTGGGAATTTCAGCAAGACAATGTGTTCATACACACCCTTTCAGGTGTACCAAACAATGTCTTTCAGAGCAAAATGTCCGAGTTTTAGACTGTCCATCTTTGAGCCCAGAATTGAACTGTATTTGTAATGTCTGGGGTATTTTAACCCGTCAAATTTACAACAATAGAAAACAATATGACTCTGTTAAGGAATTTATATTGGCTATTTAGGAGGCATGGTACTCCCTGCCACCAGAAATATGTGCAAAAATTGATTTTGTCAATGGAAACACATTTGTTTGAAGTGATACAAAACCATGGAAATACTATCGAATAGTAATTTCATTAGGTATGTTTTTTACCAGAATTTTGTTGTACTGTGGTTAAAATTCATTGTATAACATTGTATAACCGGCTATTTTTTATTTTTTATCAGTCATGATAAAAAAATATATTTAAACATTTTGATATGGATTATATAAAAGGATTTGCAGTATCTAGTGAACTAATAATGCCGCTTTGTTCTATTTTGTATTATTCTTTAGTAATCTCCATTTTCTAGTTGTGCCTAAACTTATGAGACGGACTTTATATCTTTGCATTCTAACAAAAACATTTAATTGACATAGTATTTTATATTCTGTGTAAATTAATGAACAAAAGTGATATTTTTAGACCCGCTCCTGGAAGGGTTTCATTCTCATTTTACTCACCGGTCGACCGCGCTGGCGCAACTCACTCTGTTGATTAAGCCATGACTTCGCTCCTGCAGAAAGGGCCGATTCTTTAAACGTGCTATGTAAGTATCGGACGCTTAAATACAAACAACGTCGAGTAAATTGTTCCACCTGTAAATAACTTACAATATTGAAAATGATTTAAATATTGATGTAAATATATCTACTTGCAGAAATGTAAACTATTTTTAGAACGGTATTTTATGACTTCTAAACAAGTCCATATTTGCATCTGGTTAAATGTGTTTAGCAAGTGTTCAGTTACTTGTTTATAGTAAATATACATGGTCCACTCAATAAGTATCCGGTCTAACTAAAAAAAACAATTTTTTTTAGAAATTCGACTTTATTCACCTGTAAATAACTTACCCACCTGTAAATAAATTGTTCCACCTGTAAATAACTTACAATATTGAAAATGATTTAAATATTGATGTAAATATATCTACTTGAAGAAATGTAAACTATTTTAGAACGGTATTTTATGACTTCTAAACAAGTCCATATATGCATCTGGTTAAATGTGTTTAGCAAGTGTTCAGTTACTTGTTTATAGTAAATATACAAGGTCCACTCAATAAGTATCCGGTCTAACTAAGAAAAACAATTTTTTTTAGAAATTCGACTTTATTCATCAACATACTCTCCTTCAAGAGTGATACATTCATTCTAATGTTCCTCTAACTTTCCGATGCCTTTTTTGTAGAACGATTTGTCTTTGCTCTCAAAATTGGCTTCAGTTTCGGCAATCACTTCTTCATTTGAGCCAAATTTCTTCCTCTGGAACATCTTTTTGATGTCTGCAAAAAGCCAGTAGTCGCTGGAGCCGAAATCTGGAGAGTACGGTGGGTGAGGAAGCAATTCGAAGCGTAATTCATATAATTTAACCATCCTTTTCATTGACTTGTGACACGGGGCATATTCTTTGTGGAACATGCATGTGAGGCCGTTTTTTCATGATTTCTACCCTCAATCGATCCGATAATGCCATGTAATATTCGTTATCGATAGTTTTACCTTTCTCAGGATAGTCCATAAACGAAATATTATGCGCGTTCCAAATTATGGATGCCATAACCTTGCCAGCTGACTTTTGGGTTTCGGGTCGCTTTGGACGACTTTCACCGGTTGATGTCAACTCAGCTGACGATTTTTTTTTATTCAGGTGTGTAGTAATGGATCCATGTTTCATCCATTATCACATACTGATGCAAGAAATCTTTCTTATCTCGCTTGAACAGCTCCAAACAGCGCTGAATTGTCGACGCGTTGTTGTTTTTGGTCCGGTGTGAGCAAACGCGGCACCCACTTCGAAAGCAACTTACGCATGCTCAAATTTTCGTGTAAAATTGTAAACACACTACTTTTTGATATCTTTAAAGTGTCAGCTATCTTACGCAACTTCACTTTATGGTCTTTCAAAACTATTTTGTGGACTTTTTTTATGTTTTCCGGAACAACTGCCGATTTTGGGCGACCAGAGCGTTCACCATCATCGGTGTTTGTACGACCGCGTTTAAATTCAGCATTCCAGTCGATTATAGTTGATTTCCCTGATGCAGAGTCTCCATAACGCTTATCAACAAGCCACTGTTTGGCTTCAACAGTATTTCTACCCATCAAAAAACAATGTTTAATCAACACACGAAATTATTTTTTATCCATTGTTTTGAAAACTACAAAACTGGGGTCACTAAAACCACTGTAACCTATAAACTAATTGTCAGAATGTCATGAAATTTTGACACGTGTCGTTTAAAGGTTCGTACTATCCAGAAATCATATTGGTCTGTCAACAGGTTTGTCATATATGTGTCAGACCGGAGACATATTGAGTAGAGTGTTATATATATATATTACAAATGATTTTTAAATTAAGATCTAAATAGTTCAAAAGCCCAGTAATGGCCCATGATAAAAAAATGTTTAAATAATAAGACTATTCGTTCAGGGACTATTCTAATGCCACTTTTTTCACGCTACAAAGAAGTGTAGAATAACATAAATTAAGGCAGGTTTCTGCCTCTCTGTCATAATTGCTTATAAATTTAGATCGGCTCAATGAATATTCATACTCGCACACTTGTCTAAAGCTCCAAAGCAGCATTAAGTCCAATTTATCAGTAATCGCGGAAATAGTGTAGTTAATGATAAAATTGAAAATGTGAACGAAATGACTGCAGCCTTTTAAGTATTTATGATTTCAAACAAGTGGCAGAAGGTGGCGAAAAACGTTGTAAGCGTCAATCAATGAACGCATTCAAACTGGGTGGTTGACATTTAGTTCAAATACATTTAAGTGGAGGGTAATACAAATTTTCACACACATCGTTAGATCACGTGGTCATTGAGACCTCAATTAGTTACGCCCAGTGTTTGCCGGCCGGTAATAATTTCTTCGCACAAACGCACCAGCCAGTGGGCTAAAGGGGGAGAAATAAAAGGGGACTCATTGAGTCAGTCAAGTTGCCGTACATGAAAGGAGAAGAGAATTGGGAATGATTTGATGAAAAGTTTGTGAAGCAAAGTGGTTGTCCGTGAGTAAAAATTTGATGGAGGGCGTCAAAAAGAGCTAAAAAAATTCCATATAGACGAAGACAAGCCCAAAAATGCCCCTAGAAAGATGATTGCCGCAAAGGATCCTATAATACTCATGCTATCCACAATATGTATTTCTTTTGCTCTCATGAGAAATCCTCGTTCGCTTAAAATCAGTTTATTATACAGTGTGATTACAATTAAAGTTGCAATTTTAAAACGCTGTAAAGTAAGAACTACTGGTAAGAATGACCTGAAATTTAACATGAGTATACGTGAAGCAATGGAATTTTGTTTGGCGGAGGAAAAAAAAGTACTTCAAAAATGTACCGATAGACGGCGCTGAATTTACCAAACACCGGGTGTTGTTAGCCGAAAGAAACCAATAGTCAACAAAGAAAATGACAATTTAATTAACGTCACTTAATTTAATTATTGATAGAAACATCACGAAAAAATGAAACAAACACCAACGATATACAGAAGAAATTTTCAATATGCTGTCCATCGTACTCGGCTAAGAGTTAGAAGCGCAAAACACCATGTTCCACAACAGATCGGAGTGTATCAAAAGTGACGCTGTGGATGTGGTTAGCAATGCGTGCGTCAGCTAAGTAGCAATCCGACCAATGTACACCACATTCTTGAGGTGCCCCAAAAGTCAGAAGTCCAAAGGATTAAGGTTAGGTGATCCCGACGGCCAGATTGTTAGAAAATGAGGCTGATAATCCTGTCATGTCCGAAATGGATATTCAGCAGCTGCTTCAGCAACGCCATCTTGCATAAAAGTTATGATATCCACAGAACTGCATGTGCTCCTAGTTTTTATCACAACTGTAATGTGCGGTGCGTTTGCCCAGACTTAATTAGCATAACTCCAGATTAGAGGTGTGCTTCCGCTCTACCTAGCGGCTAATTTTTTCGTTTTTCGTCAAGCAAATCCCTTGTTGGATTCGTACATTGCCATTTATCGGTACATTTTTGAAGTAATTTTTTTCATCAAATAAAATTCCATTGTTTCACGTATACTCAGGTCAAATATCTGGCCATTCTGACTAGTAGTTCTTACTTTACAATATTTTTAAATCGCAACTTTAATTATAGTCACTCTGTATATTACACTTCATCATCACAATCGCCTCCAAGTTAAATTGAAAAATGAATACACATTGTAAAATTATTAATTGAAAATGTTAGTGAAAGGTTTATGTTTGTTGAAATAAATAATTATGTAGCAAAAATCAAAGGTATATTCTTTAAGTAATCTATAATTCATTTTTATATATTTAATGTTTTGTTATGGGTGCACGCCGGACTGCTGAAGTATGGGTTACATGTTGCACGCTTGATAATGCACAAACTAATATGATTAGGAGGGAAAACTAAGTTTATTTAATCTAAATACCATAAAATAATAATAATTTTCACAACATGCATTTTCATAAAATTATGTAAAAAAAAACATTTTATTTGCTAAAATTATCATTCCGATAATATTGGTTTTCTTGTAATTCGATAGGCTTTACGTTAGAATTCATTTAAATTAAACTATTCAATATATCAGTAAGAAAAAAACAAAATATTGACATGAATGTCTCGCTTTTATAATTCTTATACGGTTTAAAAAAATATGTGTTTCTTTCAAAGTGAAGGAACATAATTTATTTTATTTATTTATGTACATTTTTTACTCACCTAGAATCCAGCTGGATTAACTGTCAGCGGTAACATCCTGAAGCATTCAAGTTTATTTGTAATTTAATATTTTACCGTTTTTTTCTGGCAAATTTAGACAGGTAGCGTTACATTCCAAAGGTGCAGGAAAATAAGAATCTATGTTCCATTTGTCGTAATTCATTTTAGTAAAAGGTATTTATGTGAAAAGTGAAACAAAATTAGTATCATGGTGTGGTATAAAGGATAAAATATATAAAAAAATATGCTTTAAATATTAATTACCTTATTTAAGGATTTTAATAAAGGTATTCTTAATAAAATCTTTATCTTTGGAATGTTTCGTAACAAATTGAATTGGTTGTGAAAGAGAAATGTATGTACTTGCGAAAATGCTATAAATCAGAATTAAAATTGTAACTAGAAATAATATGTGAATTATATATCCGTAATTATACCTTCTTGTGGAGTTAAGAACTAATTATTGACATATATATCTTAATAATCCGTAATAAGTTTATATATATTATGTTTTTATGATTGTGACCACAAAAAATATATATCTTCTATGTATTGCAATTAAATTTCTAATTTTATATTTGTATGGATATTTATGGTAGATATTAAATTCTATGTATTTGATTAATTCAGAATTCTAATCATATACAATAGTTAGCATTAATAGTTTTAAAAATTGCTTGCAAAGATGCTTCATTTAAAACAGCACAGAATAAATTCTCCAAGAACTGGTTTTGAAAGCAAAAGAGCTTCTTTTTTCAGAAAAAAAAGGCGATCACACCAGTAAAAGGGAATAAAGACGTCTACAAGAGGAATCGCTCTAGTATCATGCCGCACGACATGTTGACATTTCAATTACGGATGTCAATCAATAACAATGCCAATGCTGATGTGAATACAGATGCTAATACGCACTTTAAATGCAGCCACGAAAACCAATGGGAACTCACACATAAGACAACAGCGTGCATCCCCTCCATCACCAACAACAAATCAGAAGAGCTGGTATGACACCGCAAGGGGAAAAGAAAAAAAAAGTGATTCCAGAGTTTTCGAGAAGTTTCAAGATGCATATATAGTGTAGTAAGTGTTTAATAGTGTATCTAAATCATGGCGTCGAAAAAGACTAGGCAAACAAACAAACGAGCGAGGCAAGCTCCTCCGATTGACAATACAATAGAGTAGGAAGTCCATATAAATGACACCATACCAAATACTTCAGTTATGACAAGCAACACGGTACGCGAAGCAATAGCGGCTAATCAATCATATCAAAATTCCTCTTTGCCAATCATGCAAATGTTGCCAACATTTGATGGTCAAAAAGATAATGTGCAATTTTTTATAATGCAAGTTAATCAAGTATCAGACTTAACCTCTTGGACAGAACAAGAGAAAATAATTATCTTAAAGTCTAGATTAAAAGGAAACGCGCTGCAATTTTTGGCAGACAATATTGCTATACAAAAAGAAAAGTCATATGAAAACATTATTGAAATATTAAAATACAAATTTCATAGAAAGCAGACTTTGGTCCAAAAACACAATAATTTCAATAATCTTAAACATCTGCCGAACATGACTATAAAGGAATTGGCACACGAAATACAAAACCAAGCACTCATATTTTTAGATATAGAGGAAATAAAAGACCAAAATGTAGAGACAATTGTCGAAAAAATAAAACTCACAAAATTTCTACAAATAATTAGAGCGGATTTACGCACTGAAGTAAAAAAAAAAACTCATCTAAAAACCTTTGATGAAGCAGTTCAAACAGCAGAGGTTATCGAAGCCGCATTAGATAAGGCAAACGATATGATAAATAATATCGAAATAGAGGAAAAAACAGTTGAGAATGCGGAAATAAATAATGTAAAAATTGAAAATATGACAGAAAAGTCTACACAAAAATTCTGTATAGCTTGCGGTTGTCATAACCATTGGATGACCGAATGTTTTACTCTTCAAAAGGTAAAGGAAAATTTAAGAAGGGTAATAACAAATCAAAACAACAGCCAGGAGCCCGTTACTTACCAAGATAGAGCCGCAAATCAAAATAATGATGAACAATATAATACATCATATTTCAGGAGAGGTAATTACAGAAATAACCGGGGAGTCCGACGTCGGACAGGAAACAATATCAATAAAACAGTAGACCATATCAAAGCAATAGTAGATCATATCAAAGCAATAGTAGACAATATAAAAGCAATAGTAGACAATATCTCAAGAACGGTCAATGCTAGTGTTCTAAAATTTGTAACAAATGTTTTCCAATGAAAAATTACATAAATGTTTATTTACGTAATATTATTGAAAGTTGATTTTTGATGATATTTTCAAAATTTCATTCTAATTTCATTCATTTTCAAAATTCATTGCTGTGTTACCTTATGCTCTTAAAACATTGCATTATGAACATAATGTAAATGCATTGTTATCTTATGTTCCATATGTTACCCTATGTTACCTATGTTCCTCTCCAGGGCTATCAAAAACTGATTATTTACTCATAATTCAGTGGAAATTGAGAATTATTTTAATATTGATAGCTAATTATTTATCTGGTTTAATTGTCACCATTACCCTTTTCATTGTCCCTGTTCATCTTTCAAAATGTTATTTTGTACTGATTTGTTGTAATTGTTTTATATGTAAATGTTTTAATGTCATTAGATGCTATTATAAATACCGTGTTTACTCGCCTTCTTCTATAAGATTATCTTTTAGGAGTTGGTATTCATGTATCCTGTAATCTCATTTGAATATTAAAGACGGATATTATAGGGAAAGTAACTATATTTATTTGGGAGATTCAAATAATGATTGCGTCCTATCTTTACTTCTTTCTCTTAGGCTTATATAACGTTTGGGCGACGCCTAACGTGATGAAGATGGACAGACAAAAGTACAGACGGAAGCCTAAATTTTATGTGGACCATAAACGCTGACCATAAAATTTTTTTATAAAAATCGGTACAGCTGTTCTCATTTAACGATTTGGTCGTGTTTAAAGTGAGAAAACAGTCAACACGGCATCTAGACAGACAGACAGAAAAAAAAGTTTTTTCAGCGCAGGCCCTGCAAAAGGAAATAACTGTAACTTGCTATAATAAATTAAGACTATTCCTCGGAATTTTTATTTATTGTAGAGTCTTACTTCATTTATAGAAAAATCTATATGGTTTTTTTGTAGTTTTTGTAGTACCCACACGAATGGATTAAATGACCAAACGACGAACAGCGTATTTCAATGTCTTTCTAAAAACTTAACTATGCATATTATACGTAGCGTATGACTACGGTCACAAAAATACAAAGTTTAAGTTTTTTCAAGGATACTAGGGTTTTTCAGCCATGGTTTCCAAGATAAAATTTACACATTGATTCCTCGTTACCTTACACCTTTCTGGTAGGTCGGACGGTTTGGGTCTCAACAACAACAACATTGATTCCTCGTAATTACATCGGTCAAAGTTGTTACGACATTGGTCCTAATTTTCGAAAGAATACGCTAGTTGGATCAGACTTTTTCAAAATATAATAGACAACGAAACAATTTTCAAACTGTAAAGAAGCTTGCTGCTCCAAACTGGTATCGAACCACGAACTGGAATTGAGCTGACCAGCCGAAGCTCTTCTGTTGAGCTACTGGGATGAAATTGCAAGCTCTTATCATTGAAGTGGACTCTGCATTCACCAACCTCTAATGTCAGATTGGCGGGTAACTGGCAATCTGACTGACTACCTCCTGCTATTTTTACCCCAGATTAGGCTCTTGCTACTACTATTTTTACCCAGGTTAGTATGATTAGTGGGCGTTATCCTCTTAATTTGAAATCGGTGTTCAATCTTCCAGAGTCCACTGAATCTGTACTAGTCGTTTAAGGGTCACTTTCAGACCTCCGACATATTTACATTAACCACAAGGTAATTTGTTCGGGCGCCATTGTAGAGAGCTGTACTGCACCAACCGGGAGTCAAACCCTGGATCTCCGACCTGCCCAGTCGATGCTCTACCATTGGGCTACTGGAACGAAATTGAAAGCACTTACCGTCGAAGTGAACTTTGCAAAAATTTTGCATCTGTATTAATGTTTCATAAGAAATTAATATAGAACAAATATATATCTGTATAAACTGGTTTTGAAAACAAGTTGAGCTTTTCTTCTAGACGAAAATTAGAATGGTTTCACAAGTGAAAAAGAGGTTATGTAACTGGGATCCTTCTCTCGTCAAACAGGAACGAAATATTGCCAAACGGGAATTTAAAAAATTCAACCTTGAAAATACAGAATAAAAAAAACGTACTGAATGGCATTATAAACGATTCCAGCTACTAAGAATTGTGTGCAATCTCAACAGACACCGACCGTTAGAGAAAGTAGGCAGCCCGAAGGGCCACCCTTTTTTCAACGCATTCCTGGAGCTGCCTTTCAACAGGACAATGGCCGTCCACATGTTGCTACGAATGTTCAAGACTTGTTTTCAGCACAGCACATATACAGATTCTTCGTTGGCCTGTTTATTCATCTGATATGTCGCCTATTCAACATGTCAGATATTTCGTCAGTCGGCGTCTCCCTCGTGATTTGCGTTCTGTAGCTACTACAGATGAAATTTGCGGATAGAAGTAATCTGGATTGCTTTACAATAGGTACAAATTCAAAATGTGTTTGATTCGATGCCACGTCGTATAGAAGCACTTATCGCAGCACGTGTTGGTTTCACCAAATACTGATTTTCGACAAATAATAGTTTTTTTTTTTTGCTTTGTAAATTTCATCGTTTATTTGTATCAATACAGAGTGTTTGTGAAATCAATTTCATTCAGTTGTTATGATTCCTTGATGCTGTTGCAATTTTCAGCAGGAGTTTATTATCGCTAAGGAAATCTCAGATAAGGTAATCTATATTTTTAAATTAATCTCTGCTTTCAGTATTTACTGGTCAATGAAGCATTTATTATGTTGTTGCATTATGAAAAAGATATGTTTTCGTTTTCTTGATATGTCTTCTATTTTTCATCTTTTTGGTTTCTTTATAGTCTAAATTAAAAAAAAAAGACATGAAAGTAGTATAATTTTCTTTCCATGTGCTTTTTTCTTTATTTTTCAATGATCTTCTCTTTTTATTACTTGAAAATCACAATAATTCATTGCCCATTTTCGACTTATGAAAGTACCTGTAAAGTGTATTTATTGTTAAACTGTAAGTTTGCAAGATATTTTCTTCAATTGTTACTTTCTATTAGAATAATAAATGCTGGCTTGGCTGGACTGGAGGACCTTGGTTACCTCCAAAGCCATCCGTGTATTCTTTCCCGAACATGTAATTAGTAACTTTAAATCCTCAGGCGAGTCACACGATCTGGGTTCATTAGACCTCTCCTAGATGTACTGAAAGCTAATCTGAAGGCTCGTTTGTGCATTGATGATATTCTTCAGGTGATTGTTCTGCATATGCTGTCAAACGGCCCAGGTTTATTTACCAACAGGATTGCCGTTGTCCTGTTGGTATTATTTACCAACAGGACAACGGACGACTTCATGCAGTACGACTTTCTCAGCAATGTCTTATTTCAGCAAATATTTATACTCAGCAATGTCTGATTTAATACCACACTTCTATTACGTCTCGAACATGCTGTGATGGTAATTAGAGCCTTTTCAGAATGCCACCAAATTAGCTGATCAGTTGCAACACATGTGGAAGAATCTTCCGCAAAGGGACATAAGTACGTTAATTGACTCTATGTCGCACCGAATATCGGATTGTATAACTACCAGAGGAGAATATACCACTTTGTAAAATGTCATTTTCTTGTTGCCACTACTTCTTAATAAAACGCTTCTGTGCTCCCAAATGCTAATCTTTTGCATATATCTTCAAACAATGCATACATTCCTAGTTTCGCGGCTGTATCTTAATGTCATATGGGTGCATATATTTCTTGTAACACAGTGCATTTTAATTGAATATTATTTGTGGTATAATTCTTTATAGGGACTAACCTACATATTATAGCTATGTTTACAGCTAAATAATATTGGTAAAATTTTGGTCTATTAAAAATATCAAACAGATGATTAACGCATTAAATTACGGAAAACGTATTAATTTACTTTAAATTACAGAATATTTCGTTTTTTTAATTTAAAAAAAATAATGGGATAAATTGAAATGTTAATTGCGTCCATATATCAAAGCGTAATTAAGCGAAGGAAAAATACAGCTTGATGTATTTTGCGCATAATTTTTTGCAATTTAATAAAGTTTTACATGTTTCGTAGAAATAGCATAATTGCTCGTTCAAGTATTCATTTTTTGATAATTAATGCATGTACGTAATAAACATATTTTAAAATTCGATTTCTTGTTGAATTGGAAACATCTTGATATGGAAAAATATACTTCGTTGTTTTTGTTTTTTTGCTTAGTTTTCTACAGATTAATTCACGTTTACATATGCCCTGGAAAGGAAGAAACTGTATGAAAAATTAATATGACATAAAAATAATATGAGAAAAGTTATATTACAAAAAAAACCTTTGATGAAGCAGTTCAAACAGCAGAGGTTATCGAAGCCGCATTAGATAAGGCAAACGATATGATAAATAATATCGAAATAGAGGAAAAAACTGTTGAGAATGCGGAAATAAATAATGTAAAAATTGAAAATATGACAGAAAAGCCTACACAAAAATTCTGTATAGCTTGCGGTTGTCATAACCATTGGATGGCCGAATGTTTTACTCTTCAAAAGGTAAAGGAAAATTTAAGAAGGGTAATAACAAATCAAAACAACAGCCAGGAGCCCGTTACTTACCAAGATAGAGCCGCAAATCAAAATAATGATGAACAATATAATACATCATATTTCAGGAGAGGTAATTACAGAAATAACCGGGGAGTCCGACGTCGGACAGGAAACAATATCAATAAAACAGTAGACCATATCAAAGCAATAGTAGATCATATCAAAGCAATAGTAGACAATATAAAAGCAATAGTAGACAATATCTCAAGAACGGTCTATGCTAGTGTTCTAAAATTTGTAACAAATGTTTTCCAATGAAAAATTACATACATGTTTATTTACGTAATATTATTGAAAGTTGATTTTTGATGATATTTTCAAAATTTCATTCTAATTTCATTCATTTTCAAAATTCATTGCTGTGTTACCTTGTGCTCTTAAAACATTGCATTATGAACATAATGTAAATGCATTGTTATCATATGTTCCATATGTTACCCTATGTTACCTATGTTCCTCTCCAGGGCTATCAAAAACTGATTATTTACTCATAATTCAGTGGAAATTGAGAATTATTTTAATATTGATAGCTAATTATTTATCTGGTTTAATTGTCACCATTACCCTTTTCATTGTCCCTGTTCATCTTTCAAAATGTTATTTTGTACTGATTTGTTGTAATTGTTTTATATGTAAATGTTTTAATGTCATTAGATGCTATTATAAATACCGTGTTTACTCGCCTTCTTCTATAAGATTATCTTTTAGGAGTTGGTATTCATGTATCCTGTAATCTCATTTGAATATTAAAGACGGATATTATAGGGAAAGTAACTATATTTATTTGGGAGATTCAAATAATGATTGCGTCCTATCTTTACTTCTTTCTCTTAGGCTTATATAACGTTTGGGCGACGCCTAACGTGATGAAGATGGACAGACAAAAGTACAGACGGAAGCCTAAATTTTATGTGGACCATAAACGCTGACCATAAAATTTTTTTATAAAAATCGGTACAGCTGTTCTCATTTAACGATTTGGTCGTGTTTAAAGTGAGAAAACAGTCAACACGGCATCTAGACAGACAGACAGAAAAAAAAGTTTTTTCAGCGCAGGCCCTGCAAAAGGAAATAACTGTAACTTGCTATAATAAATTAAGACTATTCCTCGGAATTTTTATTTATTGTAGAGTCTTACTTCATTTATAGAAAAATCTATATGGTTTTTTTGTAGTTTTTGTAGTACCCACACGAATGGATTAAATGACCAAACGACGAACAGCGTATTTCAATGTCTTTCTAAAAACTTAACTATGCATATTATACGTAGCGTATGACTACGGTCACAAAAATACAAAGTTTAAGTTTTTTCAAGGATACTAGGGTTTTTCAGCCATGGTTTCCAAGATAAAATTTACACATTGATTCCTCGTTACCTTACACCTTTCTGGTAGGTCGGACGGTTTGGGTCTCAACAACAACAACATTGATTCCTCGTAATTACATCGGTCAAAGTTGTTACGACATTGGTCCTAATTTTCGAAAGAATACGCTAGTTGGATCAGACTTTTTCAAGATATAATAGACAACGAAACAATTTTCAAACTGTAAAGAAGCTTTCTGCTCCAAACTGGTATCGAACCCCAAACTGGAATTGAGCTGACCAGCCGAAGATTAGGCTCTTGCTACTACTATTTTTACCCAGGTTAGTATGATTAGTGGGCGTTATCCTCTTAATTTGAAATCGGTGTTCAATCTTCCAGAGTCCACTGAATCTGTACTAGTCGTTTAAGGGTCACTTTCAGACCTCCGACATATTTACATCAACCACAAGGCTAATTTGTTCGGGCGCCATTGTAAAGAGCTGTACTGCACCAACCGGGAGTCAAACCCTGGATCTCCGACCTGCCCAGTCGATGCTCTACCATTGGGCTACTGGAACGAAATTGAAAGCACTTACCGTCGAAGTGAACTTTGCAAAAATTTTGCATCTGTATTAATGTTTCATAAGAAATTAATATAGAACAAATATATATCTGTATAAACTGGTTTTGAAAACAAGTTGAGCTTTTCTTCTAGACGAAAATTAGAATGGTTTCACAAGTGAAAAAGAGGTTATGTAACTGGGATCCTTCTCTCGTCAAACAGGAACGAAATATTGCCAAACGGGAATTTAAAAAATTCAACCTTGAAAATACAGAATAAAGAAAACGTACTGAATGGACTGCAAAATGATTCAAAGCATTCAACCAAATATGCTTTAAGAATCTGCATTTGGTTGAATGTTTAAATATAGTTTAAATCATTCTTTAACATATTTTGTATTCGCGTTTTTTCCATTATATTTCTCTGATAATTCGTCTGATAAATTCGTCTGATAGTAGCAAATAGCTCAGATAAAAAATTCCCTTGAATATATAAAAAGACAAATGTATTTGTGTTATTGAATGGATCAGTATTATGAACTCTTTCAGTATTTGAAGGGTTTTTTTCTTTATCAATGGTGGCATTTACATCCCCGAAGTTTTTTCTTTAAGTTTTTCACAACAACTTTGAAATATTCTTAAGGGTGACGAAATATTTTCATACCCAGCAGAAAAACTCTAATTTGAAATGAAAAAACATACTTTCTGCCATGAAAATGTTAGAAATTCGTAGTTATTTGCATTTGCTTCCATTTATAATGCGGACACTATTTTGGAAAAAAATAATATAGTTTATTTCCTGTTTGAAAGTGAATGTATAAAATTTATTTCGAATATGTATGTAAATTTTGTTACATGTACCAAAATACGTTGAGTCAACAGAAAGCGGAAAATGGAAAAGTTTATGAAATATTCAGATTTATTCATAAATTACCTTTCTTAAAAAGATAAAAAAAAACTCAACAGGTAGTGCTAAATTCCAAAGTTGCACAAATTGAATAATTAATGTTCCATACCTCAACGTAATGAATGTTTTTAATTACATTTAATGAGAATAAAGTATATGGGAAAATGAATAAAATGCTTGTGTTTAAATGCCATGCAGGATAAAATTAAATATTGATGTTGAATTCATTATTTTTCTCCTTTTTAGAGGTTTTAATAAATATGCATGTTTAATGAATTAATTTCTGTATATAAACTGGTACTGACTGCAAATATGTGTTTAGGACAATATTGGAATTCTAAACTTATCAAAGTAATAAGTAACCTTGTCAAAATATCATATATATATATATATATATATATATATATATATATATAGTATTAAATATTTTAAAAACATATGAACAAGTAAGCCAAAACTTAAAAGCAAAGAAGCAAAGTATTGTAAGGCGCAATGCCGCACTTTCAATATAAGCCGACATAAGTTAGAAACACGTTGAAAAAGATTGGAAAGAGGAGAGAGTGTAAAGGGGGGGGGGGTGATTTAGAGAGTACGTACAGGAACGGCAGGTAAAAAGGCCGGGGGTATTGTGACCCCCCGTTCCCGGTTAAAGCGCTTTTATTCCATGGAAACACTCCCGGGACCTCTGCCTTCCCGAAGCATTTCTCCGTCCGATGAAAAATAATGAAACATCCAAGAGGAAAACAAGCCAGAATTCACAAAGAGGGAAGTTGGATTGAAACCATTTACACCACCATAATACATCCCATTCAAGTCCACACTCAGCATAAAAACCCTTTATATGACAGTATGACAACATCTAATTTATCACTTCAGGTGTATATACGTCTTATCATAGATTGCTCTGCCATAATGCTTTAGATAACGAAAAGGATAATGATATTTCCATGCTTCCTTCATTAATTTGCATACACATCTGTCCCGATCTTCTTTTTGTGTATTAAGTCTCTTATAACGATTTAGATGGTTAACTATCACATTTCTAAAGATATTATTGCTCAAGTTTGAATTCCAATCGATGATGTAATTAATATCAAAATCGAAATTGTTGCTTTTGTCATAAAGCTTGAAACATATTCTTTCTTGTGTGTTATAATAAATACTTATGTCCAGGAAATCAATAGTTCCTTCCTCAGTGCACTGAGATTCAATTAGTTCCAAGGTTTTTGGGTAGAAGCCAAGGTCAATTTGGCAATTACGGTCAGATGTACCGATCGTCCATGAAACGAAAGAATGGTACTTAGTAAAAAGGACTGTTCATACTTATTAAGATATATATCGGCGAGGATGGATGAGCTTCCTCCGCCCATAGGTATACCTTGTATTTGCCTGTAAAAATCAATACCGTTATACAAGAAGTTTTCGTATAACACAATTTCTATCAGCTGTTTATATTTGTTGGCAGTGATCGTAGATTCTAAGTTGTAAATTTTGTGTATATCGACCAAAACGTCGAATAAATCATTTAAATTAACATGATTGAAAAGGTCTCTAAAATCAAAACATCTAAAATACAATTTATCGGGTATATTACACAGTTTTTTAATTACTTCATAACTGTTTGATATAATGCCAGATACCCTACAAAAATTTAGAGACGGCTACTTCAAATGGTCCTGGCCATGTAGATGCTACCAAATGGTACCATGTCCTGGTCATGTAGATGCTACCAAATGGTACCGTGTCTTGGTCATGTAGGTGCTACCAAATGGTACCATGTCCTGGTCATGTAGATGCTACCAAATTTTACCTGAAATAAGAGTGAAAGGGTCGATTTCTTTATAAAGCAACTTCAGCAACAGACTAGTCTCACGAAGTGGACTAACAAGGACAATGTCGTGATTTTGATGGCACAATTCCGGGAAAAATCTCTCGATTTTCTCATACAAAGTTACTAGGTATGTCAGTCGATGACCTGGCGAATAAAATTAAGATATTCGGTTACCAAATTTCTGGGAGTAAAATAAGACATTGGCAAATTTTAGAGATAGCTGACGTAATTAAGAAAATGGTTTGATGTTTTAGGAGCATATTTAAATTTTGAAATTAAGAAACAAGATCATGAAAACATAAACTTTGCAATATCAGCGGCAAATTTCACGCAAACTATTATTCGAAGAAATGACAACGAAAAACAAGAGACTGTCATGAAAATTTTCCTCATGACTCAAGTCCAAGACCTGCAAAACAAAATGAATAAATTGCAAATTAACGGCCCCCCCCCCAAAAAAAAAGAAAGATAAACATAAATCTGTCCGGTCATCAGGCATTATCTCTTTGCAAATTGCTAGTATAATAAAGCAAAATAATAATAAAACATTCTACGAAAAACTGAAATTAATAATACATGTATCTGGTGCAAAAAAAAAAAAACACATATGAGCCAACTGCTGGCACAACCTAGTAAATGAATGCAAATTCGCAAGATAAATGTTTTATCTTTCAGATACGGTAAGTTGGCTAGCACGTTTGAGGTAAATTTGGAGGGATTTTTTCGGACACATGCAATGAAGGCAGTTTTCACAATGCGAACAGATATGTTATTTAAAATCTTTCGAAATAAATACTATCATTTAAAATCGAAAAAGTATCATTTAATTGATTTTATATCTGTGAATCCCTTAAAAATAATGTCTTGGTCGTAATTGTACTTTTACAATCCCCATTTGTTATACTTTCACAATTTTATACTTTTACAGTGTATTTCTGACTGAAATGTTGAAATAGTGAACCAAGTTTAGAGAGTAAATCAGAAACAATTATATATATAACCTAAAACATTAAAGTTGTTATTAATTTTTGCATTTCTGTTGGGATGCTTTTATTTTGTTGCTCTTTTGATTATGGTTTTTAAGCACCTTGATTGTTGTAAAAAAACTATATTACATTCCAACGTAGGTAATCTTATTTACAATGTAGCGATCGATCTTCATATAAAAAAATGAATTATTTTAATCATTTAAATTACGGTAATTCGAATACAGAGATCCTGTGTTCGAATTTAAATAGCATAGGTGAATCACATATGTTAGAATTATGGTTACTATTTCTTGATTTCTAGCAGTATCACTTAATGCAATGATAATTCGCTAATCCACCTACGGAATTGTAAACCATTTAGCCGACACATGACGATGTCCCTGTGCACCAGTGGTTGCAGAACACACTACGTTCAACAACACAACATCCATCCCCGCATGTAGGACTCGAACCCACAACCCCGTAGCCGAGTGAGCACGAAGAAACGCTGGCCTTGAACGCTCAGTCACCGCGTCGGCAGAATTCTGGTCATTAATTTGATAACAATTAAATTTGCCATTCTATTTTTCTTCACCGTAGTTTCATGAATATAAGTATTTTAAGATTGTTTTCTAAATTCATTTATCACCGTAAAAGCATATTCATATGTGATAAGTAACTAAAACAATATGTCACATTCCAAGGTGAGTCACATTACAATGTAGAAAAATTGTTATAAACATTTCCGTGAAAATCACTTATTCTACAGAAATTGAAGCACATAAATTTATGCATTCTAGACTAATAGGGCTCTTGCACATATTTGTGCCTTGATCACAGAAATTGTTTTTACATCAATTAAATAATTCATCATTTATCCTTTAATTACCGCTTTTCAACAAGCAAAATATATTGCATTTTTTTTTCAAAATTGATCTAACACTTTAAACATAGTCATATGTTGCCCAGGATTTCAAATATATTTCATGAATTCGAATCAGCAATTTCTACCGATTAAATGAAAGAAATCGTGTCTGACTTCTTGTATGCGTGGCAGGATTCAGAAAAAATGTTTATGCCGCTTTTTAAAGAGAAAATATATTTTATTTATGTATGTAAATTTTTTGACATGCCCCAAATCTCTTTAGATCGATATTATGGGGAAATAAAAAATATTAAAAAATATTCAAATTCACTAATAAAGTATTTTATTTTAATCTTTAAAAGATCTGACAGATAGAGTTGGATTCTGCATCATAAAATAAGGAATGAGTGTTGCGTTTGTAACATGAAAACATTTTAATCATAAAAAAACATGAAGTGCTAGAAAAAAATACAGATATTCTTTATGCATATTAATGAATAATGATATATAATATAAATGTAAACAACATAAAAATAAATGTACATAACTTGGACATAAATGCGATGAGCTGGCTTTAATAAATTATCGTTGTATTTAAAGAATATATATTACGTGACAGTGAAAATGAGACACCAAGACGGAGTGGGAAGAAAGTGGTGAAAATCGACAAACAGAGAGAGACAGCAAAGAACAATAAGTTATGTTTATTGCAACATGATACACCTATACACTGAGCTACAACACCGTCTGATCAGTAGGTTGTAGGACCCCCGCGGACGGCAATACAGGCAGCAACACATCTAGGTACAGAGTGAATGAGCATGCGGATGGTGTCCTAAGGAATGGCTTCCCATTTCCTGTCAATCATTTGCCAGAGTTCGTCTTCTAAACGCGGAAGTGGCAGCGCTCGCAAGCGACTTCTAATCATGCTCCAGACCTGTCCGATTAGTGAGAGATTAGGGGAGACTCGTGGCCAGGAAAACACCTGGGTATATTGCAAGGCATATTGGCTGATGCGTGCCGTGTTTTTTGTCACTCTGATGAAGAGCGTTTACTAAATTGTTATTCATTCATAAGGAATTTTTTATCCAAAAATTGTGTATTTGGATAAAACAAGTAAAAGTAAAAAGTTTAAAATTGACTGGTTAATGATATTTCAAAATATGTTGCGCACAAGTACTAAAATCACATTCCTGAAAAAAAACAGCTACAGGGGAACTTCAATGATTCGAAATTCTAGGAACAGGAAATACATTTGAGGTATAGAAACACTATATACCCCACATATATACCCAAAATTCAGTCGCATTACATTTTTGCTGCACTATCCGAATGGTTTTCCTGAGCACATCAATTTACGTTTTTTCCAATTTTCTTACCGATAGCTACTTTTCATACCTTTATAGCTGATGGAACCTTTACAAAAAGAAAACGATACTTTGTTTTCAATAAGTTTACCACTTTCTGCTCCAATAAGTGTACACACGGATGGCAGCCCAGTGGTTAAGGCACGGGGATTGCAGTCGGACGACCTGAGTTCAATATCAGTCCGGACAACCTGAGTTTGATATCCGGTTCTTCAAAAGCTGTCTCCGTGATCACACGGAGTACGGGTAAATATATACATCCATAAGTTCTTCTAAGAGGTTTGTGGCAAGGGAAGGAGGGTACACTCCCTGTGGATAGCGCTCCCACTGGGTTCCGGTCTAAATTGGGTGACACTTCTCAACCGTCCAATCAAATACCTTACACCTTCAAGAAAATTTGACAGTTTGAGCCGGAGATGAAGAGTAAGTGTACACGGTGTGTAATAATCTAGTGTTTAAGGCACGGGGATAGCACTCTGATGACCCACGTTCGATTACCTGCTATGCCCAAACTGTCACCATGTTCACGCGGGGTATAGGAACGTTAAATATGTGGGTCCATTAATCATTACAAGAGGTCGGTGATACGGGAAGGAGAGTAGTGTTCCTGTAGATGCCGCCCCAACTGGTTTTCGGTGTAAATTAAGCAACACTATCCCGGCTTTCCAAACAGATTTCTTACACCTTCTAGTAGATAGAGCCGAAAAACACTGCCCTATGCATCGCATAATAAATACAGCCCTTCTGCAATATGTTTCTTGTCCCCAGCCCTTTTTGTATTTTTCACTGATATCAGTTCACAGCTATCACAAGATACACAAAATGTAGATGAGCCTATTAAATATTGTATCATATATTTATTTTCCCTTGGCTCATTTTGCAGCACACAACAGTTTTAGCTCATTGAAATGCAGCTATATAAGCAATTTATGATCTTCTGAGGAAATATAGAAAGCATCAAGTGAAAGTTCATCTTTTGATTCGCACTTTTTTTTTTGCTTAAAGCCTTAGACGTAGAAACAACACTTCACCGTTAGAACGAACTGAACACTTTTGGATTGTTTTTACTTTTAAGAATGCTTTTTTCTACATACTATTACCAGAACGATGTTTCAAAACCAGTGTATCCCTAAGTAATCAGCGTAAATATTATTCTGAAAAACGTCGTCAAAAAGCGTTGCACAATTAATATGCAAGTAATTTCTAATTGAAATAGATAAACAATACTATAGTTCAACGTTAATTAAGCGTTTGCATGAATTAATATGCAAGTAATTTCTAATTGAAATAGATAAACAATACTATAGTTCAACGTTATTATGCTTAAACAAAATGAAGTTACCAAAACAAAAGCAAAAAATAAGAAAACACAGTAAAAAGGAATTGCAATATTCATCACAAATTATAAACACGTTAATGCCGTTAGAATGTAAAAAAACAGCGATGAGCAGTTAAGTAGAGGTGAGTAGTTGCCATCCTACTGCTGTGGAATGAATTAAATAAATAAATAAGACATGGTGGGAAAAGTTTTAGAATTATATGACGAAACAGCAAAATAACGTAACGTTGCAAACGTAATCAAACAGTGGTGTCCCTTTAAAAATGGCGGCGATTGCTAGCAGGAGTGTAATTTTCAAAAGTGAGTGTTGCATAAAAGCTCATAAATTTAGAAATAATAGAAGAATTTTAGAATAAGAATTTTAGAATGCAGTTTTTTGCACAGTGTTCCGAAATGTTTAAATATTCAGAATCAATTAAAATTGAAAAATTGATTTTATGAAAGTTTAAAGATCCTATGCCCATCGTTGAGCTGCATATCAATCAAATTTAATGAACAATGCATATTAACCATTTAAGAGAAACACACAGTGCTGCACAAAAATATATGCATCCATAAAAAATGAATTACAGTCATGAAACTTGGCAGGAAAATGTCGTTTTAGGAATAAAGCAAATGATCAAACTGTCAACACAAATGATGTTATAGCGCTAACGGAACGCGCATGAGAACGGTGCATCGTGTAGCATATAAAACAAGCGCTATCTTTCAAGAATAACTGGGATTGTATTTTTCTATCTTGGTACAGCAATTTATGTACAAAATTTCCTTTGTGACGTAATGCATGATGCTAAGAAAATATTTTGGATTTAGAGAGGTTACATCATAGGCCTATATAGGCCAATAGAAGGCTGCTTGGTCAAACAGACGTATAAGTCACCACCATGGTGGGAGCGATATGGTTGTTGCTCGTCGTTGGCCGCAGTGGACCTGAAAATACACATGTAACCGTCGCAGAATCTTGGGACGCTCCTAACAGACAACTGTTTCAGAGGATCGTGAAGTTAGGAGGGCAGTCATGCCAACAATAATGGCACCACTAGCAGTCATTTGAAGGCATTTGCAGTCCATCATGCATCCTGTATCGAGGGGTACTAATCCGTGACGCCTGGCAGAAGGTGGGATTAAGTGTTGACGCCCATTAATGCGCCTGCCACTGAACCCCACAACATAGGCCGATCCGTCGTAGCTGAAACAGTTTACGTTTGATGTCATGTTGTCTTTAGCGACGAATCCTGCTTCTTTCCCAGTGCTGATAACCGCCGCGTACGTGTTTAGAGAAGTACTGACCAACTTTTCGATACTCCATTTGTTGTCGATAGGCACAAGACCATCGCACGTGGTGTAACATTCTGCGGAATCTCCGATTTCTTCTAGATTTTCTTTATAATAACTATGGTGATGCCGACCATTATGTTTCTTCATGCCCCTTCACTTCTAAATTTCACCTCTGAAACCTTCTGTCTCAAATCAAACCCTTTGATTTTCCAAAGTTTATTCTAATCTTAACGCTATTGAGAAAATTAAAAACTAAATTATACTCATGTTTGTAAAAATTGCAAAAACAGGAAGGAATCACGCGATTGTGCTGGACTTTACAGCAAATGCAAATTAGGATCTGATATGCTAATGATTAAATTTTCAGAGTCAATGATCATGCGTGGGCTGAGCAGCGCCCTCTGAACTGCTCTTTTAACCGTATAAATAGATAGCTATAGCGGGACGTTGAAAATAGTCGATGGTTGTCTGCTAGCTATAAACGTATCATAAGAAGACATTATGCTTGTATGACGACAGAAGGTGTCATATGAACAAATTATGGAGCTTAAACATTGACGAATGATCGACCTTCGTTGAGGGGTTTTACTTATCGGGCAATAACAGCTCTTATAGAGTGCAATGCCACGACAGTGATGCGAGTGTGGAAGCAGTAGACTGAAGAGAAACCGGACGGGTACGGTTGTGAACCTTTTACTTTCATTTGCATTATGTACCCTTTGAATTTTAACATTTTCATTTTGCATAATTTCATGATCAATATTTTCAAAATTTTTATCACCTTTTTGATTTTGCATAATTTTGATATCCGTATTTTCACTTTCATGCTGAATATTTTCATTCATATTTTGAACATTTTCAATATGTACACTTTGTACAGTATAACATTTTTTTGATTGACTCTCAATTATTTCACCGTTACCGTTATATTTATTTTCACTTTGTAACTTTTGGGCTATATGACATTTTTTTGCGTGAATATCAACGATTTCACTGTCCATATCATATTTTTCCATCAATTCTTCCGCACTTCGTACATTTTGTTCGATATAACATTGGGTAGCGTGAATTTTAATTGGTTCATCTTTCATGTTATATTTATTTCTAATGGTCAATATATTTGCTTTTCCAATTTCATTTATTCGAAACGGGCCTTGAAATCTATCTTGAAACATATTTGGTTTATTTTCCTCTTTCAAAAATACGGTATCTCTGATTTGCATCTCTTCATTAGTAATTGTTTTGAAATTTTTAATCACTCCTACTCGCATATTTTGATTTAACGTAATTTTAACCTTCTTTTGATTACTAATTACAATATTAATTTTGTTATTTTTTATTTCAGTTCGAATTGCACCAAATGGAAAGAGTAATTTTGCATGTTTTGTGGGGATAAAGATAACCTCCTTATCCGAAATTTCCTGACTTATGTCGAATTGTTCTGCAATCAACTGACCTTGTTGCAAACCTATCCTGCGTGTGAGCGTGACATAGACTTCGTCGTCAAGATTTGACTCTTCATTACCACATTTTTTTTAGCAAACTCACTAACCTTTCCATTTTTAGGAAAATTGGCCTCATCGACCCGTGAAATTTTTTTACTGTCATAATACTCATTTTTAATATTTCCATTAAATTCAACTATGCTTTTAACTTCATCATGTGTGACAATTGGATTTTTCGACTTCGTAACAATTTTAAAATTATTTTCTGTATCAATATTTTTATTATTTTCATTATTTGAACAAGTATAGTTATTAACATGGCTACCTTTAATAT
The DNA here is from genome assembly GCA_951213105.1 of Amaurobius ferox. Classification (NCBI taxonomy): domain Eukaryota; kingdom Metazoa; phylum Arthropoda; class Arachnida; order Araneae; family Amaurobiidae; genus Amaurobius; species Amaurobius ferox. Next base: position 29,728,500 of record OX578143.1, read on the forward strand.
TTTGTGAATCAATTTGCGAAACTTTACAACTAGTTTCATTAATTTTATCAAACTTTTTATTCTCGATCTGAGTCGATTTTGAGTTAACTTCAGTTTTGTGCTCATCATTTAAATTTATTTTTGCCTTGTACGCCTCATTTTCATTTTTATTAATTTCTTTAACTCCTGTATTTTCCTTAATTTTCTTTTTATTGATATTTGCCTCACTTTTTAGACTTTTCACAAAATTAGCATCGAAGCGGACCCAACCGGGCCGTGCCAACGACTCTACAATAGAATCAAGAACGACATCTCTCGTGCAAGAAACATGGGTGAATTTTTGCATGCTTTCAATATTATTTATATTTTTATTGTCATTTTTACTTTCATTTTCATTATGTTGATTTGTTTCAATTATATTTAACTGTAAATTGGGACCTGGGCTTCGCGTGCGACCCTCCCTTTTATCATTTTGCATTTTATTTGCGTTTGTATTATCTCTTCTAGATTGGGACTTTGGTCTATTTATTAAATTTTGACTCCCATATTTATTTTCCCCATAATAATTTTGTCCGTTTTGATTATGCCAACACGTAGAAAAATAATGACCTCTTTTCCCGCATCCTATGCAATATACATTTCCATTTTGTGATTTTTCCTGTATTCCCCGTTGATTACCATTAACTTTTCTAGCATTATTCTCCTTGCGATACACTGCATTGATTTCTGAACGGTCACACTCCTCCTCCATAATTTTCTCCAAATTTTCTGCGAATTCAACTGCTTTGTCAAAATCAGTAATATTTATTTTTTTAATTTCAAATGCAAGATCTCCTCTTGAAGTTTCTAACAATTTAACTAACATTATATTATTTTTAATTTTACAGATTTCATTAGTTGAGTTATTTCCTACAAAATCATTTGTTGCATTAGAAATATTTAACGCTAGCTCCGCAACTTTCATGCCTGACGTCATTCTAATTTTATTTAAATTTATTTGCTTTTGAAGCATAGTTACAGATGGCTTAAATTGTTTAATCAAAATTTGTTTAACTTCTCCCATGTTGTTTGCATTCTGCAATTCCCTTTTTTTTGTCAGAAATTCTAAAGCTTTTTCATTCAATCTAGTTTTTAAAATTATGACTTTATTCTCTTCCGACCATTCGACCAATTTTGCGACGCTTTCAAATTGTCCGATAAAAAATTCAATGTCCTCTCCATCCCTTCCATAAAAATTTGGCAATAAATTAATTAATCCAAAGTTATCCATTTTTACTCTCTGATTTTCACTTCTTCCAATTTGTGACCTATCGGGAGACGTTTGACGTCTCGAATTTCTAGTATTCCTTTGAGGCATTTACCAAAAAATTATCCCTTCCAAAATTTTCTAACTTAATTTAAACGCATTAATACACTTAAAAATATACTGCACATAAAATACTTCATGCAACAAAATATTCTTAACATATCATAAATTTTTCTCATATTATTTTCAATTATAATATATTCAAAAGATTTTTCATTTTCAAAGTGATTGTGCATATTTTTTTTTACCAATGCAAAATATCTGGTCAACATATGCTCCCCAAAAATTTTCATTCATTTCTTTATTTAAATTTTTATTCACCTCAGAATTTTTCATTAAAATTTTCCTTTAAATTTATGACTTACACAAAAGCGTCACGGTAACCAAATGGCCGTTAATATATGGCCGTTAATTATATGGCCGTTGAACTCAAAACTCATGCCACAACAGTGATGCGAGTGTGGAAGCAGTAGACTGAAGAGAAACCGGACGGGTACGGTTGTGAACGACGAAATGTTACGTCAGCAGGGGGTGATAGACATCTCATTTGCGTGACAGTGATGGACGATAGAGCTTTATCTCGAGTGTTAGCTCAGTACTGGAGTTGGCAGAACATTGGAGCACTGTTAAAGGTGTGTCATTGTCAGCTCCAAGAATTCGGAGGCATCTGCAAGAATTACTTTTTACCGTGCAAGAATTACTTTGTACAGAATTCTCCTGACGCAAAGCCATCGACACCTGCAGCTATAATGGGCTGATCAATATAGACACAGGCGTGCTGATAGGTAACATGTCCTCTTTTCCGATGAATACCGCTTTAATTTGGGGTACAGTGATAGCCGTATCCACGTTAGACACTATAGCTGTGAATGCCACTGTGGGACGTGGAAAAGAGGATGTGAACTTGAAGTTTCAATAAACATTAAAATTAACATTAATTATATGGCTGTTGAACTCATAACGTGGAATTAACATTTAAACGTACATCGCTCGTTGTTGTGCCGCAATAACCCTCCAATAATTTTTAACTTTTGTGTAAGTCCTGAAAAGAATTCATTAATCATTATAAAAATACTAGCCTATTTAAAACTTAAACAATATCAACTTTCAATTATTATCAATTTCCATTTAATATTTTAGCTAGGGGAGATACGACCAGCAATATTATATTTCGCTAATTTCTATGACCTGGCGAAATGAGCACATACCTTACAGTTTAACCTTCGGCTCATCACGCTGAGGCTTGCATCCGTCTTAGTGCTGAAGTACGGCCACAACTCTATGGTGTGTTGCTCCTAATCGTACTTTCACTTCGACTGATACTTTATATCTGCAACTGCTAGGTCATTTTCGCTTTGCTCCTTTTATCAAACTCTTTTCACCAACACTTCGTAGGACTTCTCGCAACCACATTTCGTGTCAGACTTGCTTCTGCAACATTTTTTATCAAAGTTACTTCTACCACATTTTGTATCCGAGTCCGTTCTACAACATTTTGTATCGAAGTGACTTAGTTCCTTCGGCGGGGGGGGGGGGGGGGGAAGGTAGCTCCACCCTTCTTCTACTTGCTGCTCATTGGTTCTTCTGAACCCAATGGCATCACTTGACATTTATCAAGGCCCCTTTCAGCCCCCTTTGGCCTGGGTCACTCAAATTTATTGTATTTGACCTAAAAGTTCAAGTTGTTGTAAAAACCGGCGCCAGCCAGACTCGAGCTTTGTTAGCCATTCTATGCACCATAAATACTGCAATAAACATGCCTCATGTGAGGACATATTCAGGCCTCACAGCCACATTCTGGCCTGCGTAATCCAGCGTCACACTGGACTAACGCCAAGAGTTATGGTCTGGGGCGCCATGCGGCATTATAAAAGATTCCAGCTACTAAGAATTGTGTGCAATCTCAACAGAAACCGACCGTTAGAGAAATTAGGCAGCCCGAAGGGGCACCCTTTTATCAACGCATTCCTGGAGCTGCCTTTCAACAGGACAATGGCCGTCCACATGTTGCTACGAATGTTCAAGACTTATTTTCAGCACAGCACATATACAGATTCTTCGTTGGCCTGCTTATTCATCTGATATGTCGCCTATTCAACATGTCAGATATTTCGTCGGTCGGCGTCTCCCTCGTGATTTGCGTTCTGTAGCTAATACAGATGAAATTCGCGGATAGAAGCAATCTGGATTGCTTTACAATAGGTACAAATTCAAAATGTGTTTGATTCGATGCCACGTCGTATAGAAGCACTTATCGCAGCAATTGTTGGTTTCACTAAATACTGATTTTCGACAAATAATAGTTTTTTTTCTTGCTTTGTAAATTTCATCGTTTATTTGTATCAATATAGGGTGTTTGTGAAATGAATTTGATTCAGTTCTTATGATTCCTTGATGATGTTGCAATTTTCAGCAGGAGTTTATTATCGCTAAGGAAATCTCAGATAAGGTAATCTATATTTTTAAATTAATATCTGCTTTCAGTATTTACTGGTCAATGCAGCATTTATTATGTTGTTGCATTATGAAAAAGATATGTTTTAGTTTTCTTGATATGTCTTCTATTTTTCATATTTTTGGTTTCTTTATAGTCTAAATTAAAAAAAAAGACATGAAAGTAGTGTAATTTTCTTTCCATGTGCTTTTTTTTCTTTATTTTTCAATGATCTTCTCTTTTTATTACTTGAAAATCACAATAATTCATTACCCATTTTCGCACTTATGAAAGTACCTGTAAAGTTTATTTATTGTTAAACTGTAAGTTTGCAAGATATTTTCTTCAATTGTTACGTTCTATTAGAATAATAAATGCTGGCTTGGCTGGACTGGAGGACCTTGGTTACCCCCAAAGCCATCCGTGTATCCTTTCCCGAACATGTGATTAGTAACTTTAAATCCTCAGTTGAGTCACACGATCTGGGTTCGTTAGACCTCTTCTAGATGTACTGAAAGCTAATCTGGTGAAGGTTCGTTTGTACATTGATGATATTCTTCAGGTGATTGTTCTGCATATGCTGTCAATCCGCCCAGGTTTTATTTACCATCAGGACAACGCTCGACTTCATGCTGTACGACTTTCTCAGCAATGTCTTATTTCAGCAAATATTTATACTCAGCAATGTCTGATTTAATACCACACTTCTATTACGTCTCGAACATGCTGTGATGGTAATTACAGCCTTTTCAGAATATCACCAAATTAGCTGATCAGTTGCAACACATGTGGAAGAATCTTCCGCAAAGGGACATAAGTACGTTAATTGACTCTATGTCGCACCAAATATCGGATTGTATAACTACCAGAGGATAATATACCACTTTGTAAAATGTCATTTTCTTGTTGCCACTACTTCTTAATAAAACGCTTCTGTGCTCCCAAATGCTAATCTTTTGCATATATCTTCAAACAATGTGTAATGCCAGAAATGTAAAGTAATAAATATTTGGAAGGATTAAAAAATAATGGAACCAGGAATGCGGGCGGATTATCCCCACGCTAAGCAGATGGGCGATAATATACAGGTGGCCCCATATCTTACATACCACGCCCATGTTTACATACCACACTAAGCCGTTTGGCGGCAACCGAGACGGCGACGCCATGTCTACGGATTAGCTCTCAGCTCTACATATCAGCACGTGGACCGCCGACCGAAAAAGGGATATAAGTGAGAGTTGCTCGAAGTGGGGGTCAGAATTGGTCAAGGCAGGCTGTTGGAGTGAGACTAGTCAAGAAGAAGCGACGGTAGCAGAGTTAAGAGTTGTGTGTGCGTCTCTGATATAGGAATTCGAAGGAGAGCTCATGTTCATCTGGTATTGCAAGTGTAAAGTGTGACAAAGCATCGGTGTTACCCAAGTTATATGAAAGAAGATCAGGTACCGTACAATTAAACTATATGAGGATAACCTATTTGTCTAAATTTGTGTTTTTAAGGAAAAGCTAATTAATGCATCCCACCACGTGCTCCAACCAAATATCAATTCATCTGGCATTACACCCCCCGAACTACCATTGAGATGTATTCCACTATTGTGATATTTATTTAATTTGTAAAACTAAAGAGTGTAAATTGAGTATGTGATAAATAAATGTTTGTTCCTTTACTATTAACCTTAATTTTTAGTTTGTTAACTTAGTATCCCGTTAAACACAGAAATAGGTGGGTTTTGCGGCCACCAACGCAATGTACACAGCAGTAAGTTTTAGAACAGATTACATGTATAATTAATATACTAATAAATAATTAATTTAATGTAAAATGCATTTTTTGACAATATTAATTTTAATCAACAAAATTAATAATCGGCACACAATGCATACATTCCTAGTTTCGCGGCTGTATCTTAATGTCTTATGGGTGCATATATTTCTGGTAACACAGTGCATTTTAATTGAATATTATTTGTGGTATAATTCTTTATAGGGACTAACCTACATATTATAGCTATGTTTACAGCTAAATAATATTGGTAAAATTTTGGTCTATTAAAAATATCAAACAGATGATTAAAGCATTAAATTACGGAAAACGTATTAATTTACTTTAAATTACAGAATATTTCGTTTTTTTAATTTAAAAAAAATAATGGGATAAATTGAACTGTTAATTGCGTCCATATATCAAAGCGTAATTAAGCGAAGGAAAAATACAGCTTGAGGTATTTTGCGCATAATTTTCTGCAATTTAATAAAGTTTTACATGTTTCGTAGAAATAGCATAATTGCTCGTTCAAGTATTCATTTTTTGATAATTAATGCATGCACGTAATAAACATATTTTAAAATTCGATTTCTTGTTTGTTTCGATTGTTTTTTTTTTTCATTAGTTTTCTACAGATTAATTCACGTTTATATATGCCCTGGAAAGGAAGAAACTGTATGAAAAAATTAATATGACACAAAAATATTATGAGAAAATTTATATTACAAAAAATATTATGAGAAAATTTATATCACATACAAATATTATTATAAGTATTGTAATGCTATAAAAAATGTTTATTCCTGTTTTATACAGAATTATATACATATTTGAACCATTTTTGATATCGATTCGAGCATTTTTAGGTCACTAGGGAGCGCTGCCCCCTGTTCGATGCGCATTGGCCTCACCTGTTAGCAATTTCAAGCCCTGGGAGCAATTTCAGGCCAAACTAAAGTTTACATAGATAACATAGATGTCTCGATACAACAGAACATTTTTCACTACAGAAGTGCATAAAAAGTAAAATATCTCGTAATCCACATTTAAATTAAAAACAGGACTCCGTGTTGCAAAAATTCAGCTATGTATGTACCATACTACAAAAATTCTTTGTTTGCTATTATTAGTCTATCCAGGATGCGAATTCGTAGTTCTGTTCTTGACTTTGGCATTAAATATTTCTTAAATAAAAGTGTTCATCATAAAACTGTTCCACAAAGCTTTCTCTTCGTGTGTACCAAATGTTATATCTTTGTATGCTATTGTTTTTGCGGTAGGATGCAGAGAATCTTTAGGAACGTGAAACTTGTCAAACAGCGGCTTCAGCATCAGCCACTTTTTATTATTCTAGAGAAAATTTGTGTAATGTCCATGTTTTTGGAAAACATGAGTGTATACATAATATAGTACCTTTTCGACAAAGGAATGGATTTAAATAGAATTTGGTTAAAAAAAGTGTGAAAGGTACAAACATTCTGTGCAATAAAAAATATGAAAACCATGAAATTTTTTATCGTGCACATAATTATTTTTACAATGTATAATACTCAGTACGAACTAGTAATATTTATCTAATAGATTAGGCAACAAGATGGAACAAAAAGTAAATAAGAAAATCTATAGCAACAAAAATCTTTAGATGAATATTATCTTTAGATGAATTTTAAACTTGTAGATGTAAATTATTTTTAGATGAATATTTGATTTGTAGATGAATACTATCTTAGATGAGTATTAAACTTGTATATGTATATTATCTTTAGATTAATATTAGACTTGTAGATGAATATTAAACTTGTAAATGTATATTATCTTTAGATTAATATTAGACTTGTAGATGATTATTATCTTTAGATGAATATTAAACTTGCAGATGAATATTATCCTGTATCTTGTACTATATATTTTGACTTAGTAATCTTTGTAAATAACATAGCAAATTATACATTTTTGAAGCAACAGATTTCTCACTCAATTCCTTGTACTCATAATTTTCCAGCTAGTACTTCTTAAAATCCACATTTTAGATATAATACATATCATATAACCTTTTGATTAGGTATTTAGATATAACCATAAAAACTTTAACAGCAGAATAACATAAGTATTTTTTAAAGAAAATAACTGCGTGGAATTATTTGCTATTATTTGTTTAACATATGCCTTTAAACATTATACTTTATCACTTTATGTAACGAATGGTCCAGTAATTAACAATTTATCATTTAATGACCGAGATTTACTAAAAAAATCTTAATTACGTTTCTTAATTTCATCTTAAGGGCAAATATTTACATTCTTGTGTTTTGAATCAGAAATAAATGAGTAATTGAGAAAAAATATTATTTTTATTCAGGTAGATAAAAACTAAAATACAATCACAAAAAACCGCATACGGCATTTTTGTATTGGACTGCGATAATGATCACATAAATAATCAGAAAAAAGATTGAAGGAAGAAATTTCCATTTTTGTTCATTAAAAATCCTATTATATATTAAGTATTTGAAGAGTAAGGACTTTGATTGAGATATTAAGTATGCTTTCTTCCCAAAAGGTAAATTTGTTATCTAAAACTTTAAACATCTATCAATTTTATTATGTAAAGAGCAAATTAATGCTGAATTATAATGATATAAAAGAATAAAAATTGTGCACATTAGCAAATTAGAGATTTGGAGCAATTTTCCAAGTGGGCATTCGAACACTGAGCCAAACTACGTATATATTTATAAATTTATTTTCTGAATTCCCATCTTCACGATATACTAGTATACTATATTGTATAGATGGGAATCCAAGTTTGGTTTAAATCGCTTTATGAGTTTTTGAGAGTACGAAAAGCTAGTGATTTTTTAAACACCCTGTTTAATAGATGAACTATAAACATTAGTATAGTACATATACAAAGTACAAAAAAGGTATTGTTTTCACGAAAATTTTCGAATTCGAGATTTTGATGCTAACATGTATTTTAAGACTTGCTGAACACGTTTTGACTATTTTTGGAGGGATGTCCGCCTATTTGTGTGTGGTCGATTTCTTGTGAACCTCAATAGCGGCCACAGAGAGTAATGGATTTCTACGACGCTTCCATTCCATTTACAAAGATTCACAATCCGGTATTGTTATTGATAAATATAGAACATTTTTTTTTTTCAAGTCGAGCGAAAACTTCGATTTTTTTTCGAAATTTTATATTTTTTTAATATGGTAGCATAGGATAAAATTTGACATGATTATTCATAAACAAGATTGTTTATGCCTCGCTGATCCTGAGATTTGAAAGTTTCAATCAGTGCTATGAAAAATAGCCGCGATACAATTTTTTGTTCGTGAGGTCATTAGCTGCCTTGTGGGGTGGGGGTGGGAGCAAGTTATCCTCCGAGGGTGCGGCTAACACGCTATAATTGTAATCATTTAAATTCACGACATTTAAATTCACGATTTTTTCTTGTAAAATTTGAAAAAAAAATCTGATGTGGCAGCATATGACTTTCCTTATATAACGCAATGAATTTACTACATTTACAGTACAAAAAATTCGTTATTCTTATAGTAGGTACTTATATTATTTCCAAGATATAGAATTTTCGTCAATTAGTCGTTATTTTCATTGATTTAGCGCCATTTTTATCCATTCGGAAATATTTTCGTTAATTCGGCAACATTTAAAAAAGTCGTCAAGTTGGCGACATTCCGCCAAATTCCTCGCCAAAATCTCGCCAAGCGTTATGGATGGAGAAATACATAATTCTTATAGTAGATAAATGACTAATGGCGTTCAAATACAAAAGTATTACTCAAAGTATCTTTTTTCATGAATGGAACGAGCTGGATCCGCGAGAATGATTTCACCAAATTCATCGCATGATATTACGTATGAAAAGTGAACATGTTTTTCAACAGTTAATATTCTTTTTAATTTTGGAGATTTTTTGATAAATTTGCTTGAAAAATGTGCAATATCTTGAGAACGGTTTATGCTAGTGTTCTAAAGTTTCTGTCAATCGTTTTCGAAGGAAAAATTACATAAAAAATGTCTATTTGCGTAACTTTATTAAAGGTTTTGATTTTTTGAGGATTTTTTCAAAATTTCACTCGAAAATTTAGGGAAGTTTTGAACATTCGATTGCGTATAAAAAGACTAGACTTCCAGTGTTTACGGATTGTGATTTTTGTACCAAATTTAATTCGAACCGCCCAATTCGTTCATGAGATATCTTCTCCACAGACTCACTGACACACACACACACACACACACACACACACACACACACACATACTTTCACACACATACACGCACTGACACACACACACAGACATCACTTCAAAAATGTTTGATTCGTAATCAGATATGCTTGAAACGTGTTCTCCCGCCGAAAACTCGAATTCGAATTTTTGACCCCGTCACAATACTTTCCTTATACATTATGTATATAAGGAAAGTACAAATTCGTTATTCTTATATTAGGTACTTATGTTCTTTCCAAGATATTAAATTTTCGTCAATTAGTCGTTATTTTCATTGATTTAGCGTCATTTTTATCCATTTGGAGATATTTTCTTTAAATCGGCAACATTTAAAAAACTCGTCAGTTTGGCGACATTCCGCCAAATTCGCCGCCAAAATATCTCCAAGCGTTATGGACGGTCAAATAAATTATTCTTATAGCAGATAAATGACTATTGGCGTTCAAATACTAAAGTATTACTCAAAGTATCTGTTCACCAAACCCTTGATGTCATCCTTGATGTCACCAAATTCATCGCATGATATTACATATGAAAAGTGAACATGTTTCTCAAAAGTTAATATTTTTTTTAATTTATTGGATTTTTTGATAAATTTACTTGAAAAATGTGCAATATCTCGAGAGCGTTCTAAAGACTATGCCAATCGTTTTCTAAGGAAAAATTACATACGAAATGTCTATTTGCGTAACTTTGTTAAAGCTTTTGATTTTTTGATGATTTTTTCAAAATTTCACTCGAAAATTTAGGGGCTTTCTGAACATTCGATTGTGTTTAAAAGCAATAGGCTTCCAGTATTCACGGATTGTACTTTTTGTACCAAATGCCATTCGAATCGCCCCATTCGTTCGTAAGATATCGTCTTCACAGTCTCACTGACAACCACACATACTTTCACGCACACACACACACACACACATCACCTCAAACATGTTCGGTTTGTGATCCGGGATGCTTGAAACGTGCTCTCCCGTCGAAAACTCCCATTCGAATTTTCGACCCCGTCACAACACTTCCCTTATATATTACTTTCCTTATATACATAATGTATAAGGAAAGTATTGTGACGGGGTCGAAAATTCGAATTCGAGTTTTCGACGGGAGAGCACGTTTCAAGCATCCCTGATCACGAATCAAACATTTTTGAAGTGATGTCTGTGTGTGTGTGTGTGTGTGTGTGTGTGTGTGAAAGTATGTGTGTGTGTGTGTGTGTGAAAGTATGTGTGTGTGTGTGTGTGTGTGTCAGTGGGTCTGTGGAGACGATAACTGACGAACGAATGGACCGATTCGAACCAAATTTGGTACAAAAATCACAATCCGTAAACACTGGAAGACTATTGTTTTTATACGCAATCGAATGTTCAGAACCCCCCTAATATATAAAACGGCTCACCTAAATTAGGTACAAATCGTTTCCTTGGACTTTTGGGTGTAAGAAAATATAGTTTGAGTTTAAGAAAATATGACATCCACTCACACGCCGACAGAAGTCCTGTCTGGTATCTGGAATCTAGACACATCCCTCTTTTTCCACGCTTAATATCCGACTTGTGATTGAATCATGATTCACATTTATGTTTCGAAACATTAATATATTTGTTGCAAATGTCTGATGGATATGTTTTCTGAAATTAAAATTACAATTATTGAAATTACGAAATACAATAGAAATACAATTACACCGAATATATATATACATATATATATATATATATATATATATATATATATATATATATATATATATACAATTATATATTGGCATAAAATATAAAGCAAACAGTAGTATTACGATATATGTGTGTGTGTGTGATATATGAGTCAAATTGCAGTTTGTGACCTGTCTGGTCAGTTTTTTGGGTGGCCCGAAGTTGTGGGAGTCATCCGTGGATAATTGCCTTTTGACTCCAGATTAAATCAATTATCCAGGAAATAGCGTGAGTATCCCTATAGAAGGATGCGCTAGGATAAAGTAACGGAATGCAACAAAATGTGACTCAGAGCTTCAAATATTACGAATATTTTATAATTTGCAATATATTCTATATAGAGCTTCAATATCTCTGCGTTGACTAGAGGTATGTAAAACTCTCAGTGCCATTACTACTTAATGCCATCTGCAGGTCTTCTCAACTTTCTAACCGATCTTCCAATAATGCGACCTCTCTCTCTCTCTCTCTCACTCTGTCGTGTCTCATCATTCATTCTTATTTTCTCTTTCATATATATATATATATATATGTATATATATATATATATATATATATATATATATATATATATATATATATATATATATATATATATATATATATATATATACTCCCATATAGAGAATCCATGACTCCCAGACCTCTGCTCTCTCTCTCTCTCTCTCTCTCTCATTCTCTATCTTATTTTCTTTCTCATATATATATATAGTAGACCACCCTGATAATAAGACCACTCTAATCTCTCGCTCTCTCTCGCTCTCGCTCTCTCTCTCTCTCTCTCTCTCTCTCTCACTCCCTCACTCGTTCTTACGCTCTCTCTCTCTCGCTCGCTCTCACTCTCTCTAGCTGTCTCTCTGATCATTATTTGTTATTTTCTCTCCCATATTTATTTATATACCTCTAGACCATCCTGATAATAAACCCACCCTAACCTATATTCGAATATTGAGTTGGAAACCATGACTCTCAGACCTCCGCTGTGGTACTCTGATTACCTTGCGAACTTAATCCATAGAAACTTTAGGTCTCTGGCCTGTGATGACTACCTCGATGTCTTTATCTCTGATTTCCCGAGATTAATCGAATGGCTACGACAGTCTTAACGGTTTGGTTTTTAAATTAGATGCCGCATCGCCTCCTGTAGGAGGGCTATGACTTCTGAAATGTCAGACAAAATCTAAAAAAATATTTCCTGGCGTTTTTTTTGTTCCTCATAATGCTTTTAGGTATTTTTGTATAAACTATATTAAACGAATTTTTTGGTTTTATGCAAGTAACTGGTCCAACTTGTACCGGTTCGTCGATTTTTGCATCTATTTAGTAAAGGATAGACGCCAAAAGGACCAAGATGCAATCCAGAATATAAGCACCTGCCTCTCAAAGGAAACAGATTAACATGGAAATGTCAGAAATCAAATCCCTGTTAATCTGATACAATGCAAATAATTCAGAACTTCCACTGGGGAACTATATACTTTTGGCTTTAAAGGAATATATAAGACCTTCAGATTTTCAAAATGTCTTAAAATTTACATAATTGCATTGTTTAAAATATTTTAAGTTTATGTAAGCTTCTTGCAAGTTGATTTTTGCGCGATGCTTAATTTGTTCGCTTAAACAAAAGAACAATTAATAATCAAATCCTGATACTGACAATTTAAAAACTATTTTCAATGATGTAAATATTTTTTAAAGTGAATAAAAGTGCCCACTGGTACATATTTCTCACCTTGATGTTTACAAAAGAGTCAAGTTTGTTTATGATCTATGCACCTAGAAAAGAATAAACTTTAACAGAATAATACCTTTAAATGTTCAAAAGATAATATTTTCTTTAATATATTTTGAGACGCATATTCCATGCTAATATTTATTTTTTGTACCGAACTCGCAAAAAAATGTAGTGTATTACTGTAATAGGGAATACACATAAAACACTTTAAAATAATATTTACTTCAATATCAAGAAAATTAGAACTTCTCTTCAGTATATCTCATAAATGTATGTTTCTATGTACTTGACATTTTATAAGTAATTCTAAAGTATACAGACCTATAATATGAACAAAAGGTTCAAATTACAAACTTTAAAAAAATCCTCTGATGGTTATTTTTCCCACTAAGACGGATTTTACTTTTTCTTTATCTCACCAGTTATAACTTACTGAAGAACTCTAATACCACAAAATCACTCCCGAGGTGGTACAGTAAAGACCATATGAATGCAATATTGTTTTTTGTTTTGCACCGGCTAATTGCTAGGCATAAATCTTTCAATTATATACTTTTATCTCTGTTTGCAACTATTTGCGTAGTCAACAATGATTAACTGCTTCAAGAGATTCTTTAAAATCCAATTTCTAATCCTTAATTTATCTCCAAAGTCTGAAGTGCATATTTATGATCTTCTCAGTTTCCTGTTTATATTCTAAGATACAAAAGTCTGAATAATAAAGAAAGTGTATTACTTTTCTTCGGGGCAACAAAAACTAAAGAAAAAGTCTGAAAATACTTTATGGCATTTTTGCGTTTGAAAGCCATGATAGTAAAAATAAGCGAGGAAAATAGTATAGAAAATTTCTTATTTCTCCCCCTTTTGCAATTATTTATGCCGTATTATAAGGCATGTGTATTTACATTTAAAAGGATATTTCATCAAAGAAATCTTTTCAATTAACAGTCGATTCAAAGTTATAATGCGCCAGTCTTTTATAAAGGAGTAAGGGGAAATAAATCAGAATATCTATGGGGAAATAAATTATTCCATAGAATGATATAAAACAATTAACATATGTTGGGAGATGAATTGAAGTAATTACTCTTGCTTTTATATCTTATGTATATACTTTTTAATTTTTTATACGTTTTTTATTTTTGTATATCTTGTTTTATAATGGCATGGGATAATGGTTGCTTTATTAAATGCAGGATAATTTATAAGAATGATAATTATATAATGAGACACTAATTCTATTAGAAACTAAATGATTGTGAAAAAGTTGTCATGAAAATAGAGTTTTCAAAGAAATAAGTTGAGGTAATTATTCCTAAATTTTTAATACTATTACCTTATTATTTTACTTCATTTTCTTAAAATCTATAATAATAAAGGAAGATGTTTGTCTGTTCTGTTTGTGTCATTTGTAGTGAAAAATTCAAACATCGCACCTGCATAAAATTTTGTACACAATGTGCAGAGTCCACTTCAAAGATAAGAACTTGCAATAGCTTCCCAATAGCTCAACTGCAGAGCGTCAGGTAACCGGTTCGGAGATCCAGGGTTGGAGTCCCGGATGGGTTTGGCAAGATTCTTTAATTTGTACTTTTTGACACGAAACGATATCCATCTGCGAGAATTTTTTTAGAACTCAAATTAGTTTTAAAGTTATTTTAGGTAAAAAAAATTCCTATTTATGGTATGTTTGCACCATATATTCCATTGCATGGTTCATAATTAGTGTCAAAATCCTAAACATAAATCAGCATGTCGTTCATTAATTAGCATTTAATGATACACATTCGATTCCGCAGAACTAAATGGTGTTTAAAATAATTTAAGTTTATATAACTAACGTAATGCTATTGGGGTAAGCCATGAAGAACAATTTATGTGTGCAATTCTAGTAACTTCGAGGTTACAGTATTAGAACATTAATGCATTTTAAAAATAAAAATCGTAGGAGAAAACCGAATGAAGCCACTCCTTCATATAATATTGTAATCTGCTAGTAATTAATTTTTTCACGGAAACTATTTAATTTCATTTGATCGAAAGTATAATATTTTTTGGTATTTGATGTACGAAATGTTCAACATTACACTGTAAACTTTATCGTTCAACATTACACTGTAAACTTTATCGTCCAACATTACACTGTAAATTTTATTGTTCAACATTACACCGTAAACGAGACCGAAAATATAATCATACACTTTCTATCTTAACAGTATTGGAATGATAAAACATGTTATCTTCCAAACACGCCTTGAATAGAATCCATACGATTAATAGAAGAAATTTCGTAAATTTAAAAAATATATATATATTTCGTGTTCTGCAAAGTCAGTGACTAATAATGCCATCTATATTTTAAAATTGCCCACTTTGTTGGAACTGTTGCAATGCTTTTTCTTCAGCGCATGCATATTGCAAAGAACTTTTCTGTTACTTTAGTTCGTTCTGAATTTCAGACTTCCTTTATGTTCGAATACATTCCAGTTTGACTTTTTCTTAAGAATTACTTTTGTAGACGATAATTACATTTATAGATTACATTTGTTGCATAGTTTTATTTTTTCATACGTAATATTGAGAAAGTCTTATTTTGAAAAAAAATTTTCAATTTCGAGATTTCGATGCCAACGAGGCTATTTTTGGAGTGATGTCCGTCTGTCTCTCTCTTTGGTTGTCTGATGTATGTAGTCAATTTCTTATGTACACCTTATCGGCTACAAATGTTAAAGAATTTTCAAGAAACTTTACATCCGGCTTTGTCATGAAAAAATCTAGAACTAGATAGAATTTTTTTGAAATTCGAGGGAAAATTTTATTTTAAAGTTTACATTTTTAACATGAGAGCATAAAACAGAATTATGATTATGTGAATCATTCATGGAAAGGTTTATTTGTGGCCCAATGATCCATAAACTTAATTGTTTCAATAATTGTAGTAAAAAATAGCCGCGGTACAGTTTTTTTGTTCCTGACGTCATTAGTCCTCCTTGGGGTGGAAGTAACATACCAGGAGGTACATTGTCAAGTATGGTATTAATCCAAACATTTTATAAGCCTTTTAAAGTGAATGATAACATGTTTTAATTGTAATCATTGGGATCCATGATACCATATTTGAAATTTTTTTTTGTAAAATTCGAAAAAAATTCTTGTATGAGAAAGTCGATTACCACACTTCAGTTAATTTATTGTTTGCAATCGTAAATATTCTTGACAATTCAATATTCAGTAGTGGAATTTGACTTAAATTCATATGTTCACGGTTGCATGTTTCATTTAAATAAGTCGTTGTATCTTCTATTTCATTTATTTGATCTGTTTTGATAATGCAATTTAATTTGTAAATATATTTAAAACTGAAAAAGATTAATGTTTTTTAAATTTGCCGAGTTACAATACTCATTGAAGAAGCTTGGAGTAGAATTTACAATTTCAGCGAGTGATATTTTGAGTGTTAATTCAGATTGAATTTTAATTTTAGTTAGCTTATTTTTAAACTAGAAAATGTACCCGGCGTTTTACGGAATTTAAAATGAGACAAAAATTTAAAACTGATAAATACTAAGCCGGAACTTACAGCAAATTCCTGAAAGACAAATAACGCTTTAACAATAAGCTCGCTAAAAATAAAATAAACTGTTGCTTGGGTGGCAACACGGTTACGACAGGGCTGCTCATTGTAAATTCCGGGCAATTTATTACATTATTTAGTAATAAATAAACTTAATAATTTACATATACTTTGATGTTTTGGTATATATTATGCACAATAATTTGCATTGGTAATAAAATACGATATAATTAAGATATTTAAAATATAGTTTTTCAAGGCAAGGTGCGATAAAGGAAGTAATTTGTAGATGAAGTATATGCGGCCATTCCAAAGTGTATAATTTACTTACCGTCCATTGTTGCATGGGTAATTGGAATTAAAAAAAATCCGTGAATGAAATATTGAATAAAATGTCATGAAACTAATTAATTTTTACACGGTTAATGAAATGGTGCATTTGCATTAGTATTTTTAATGGATTCTTTAATATATTTTTCTCATTTGATACATTTTTATAGGTTGTTTTTCTTGATTTTCCGTTTTGCTTGCGCATAATATTTTCATATTCTACCTGATGACCCCCATTGTTTTCGTTTTTTATGAGACCGAACAATGAATGCCTCGTTCAGTTTTAAATAATGTATGTAATATCATATATACCACATGGAATAATATATCAGCGCATAATAATTTAATATTTAATTTCACCACGGCAAATAAAATAAGCATCATATTAAAATATATTCAAAATTCAAATTTACATTCAATTAATCATCTCAAAAATCATCAACCTGAAACTGAGAAGGAAATCTCATATCTGATATTTTGTCATAAGCTTGCCATCTCATAAGTACTAATTTTAATAATATAAATATCTTTAAACAAAGTTCAAAGAACTCTGTTAACGTAACTTGCAATTGATAAATGTAATATTTGCAGTAACTGTAATTATTAGTAATAATTCGCAGTAATTGCAAACATTATTATGAACATTAAAATATAATCCTATGTCTGATACACCGCAAAGTAATCTCTAATTAGTATATATAAATATCTGATATGATGAGCATATGTCATTATTTGCAAATTAAAGATCAATACTGTGATACAATGATTAATTGCATTTAAATTTGAATTTTGAAAACATTTTAATACGATGTACATTTTATTTGTTGTGGTGAAAATTTTATTCGTCATGGTGCGTAAGAAAAATTATATTGGCAAAAAAATGTAAACTCATTAATGTTACTTATTTAAAGAAGAAGATCACACTTATCAGTCAAAAATTCATTTTTCGTAGTGCAATATTCAAAATTTTATATATATTTTATTATTTATTCAAATGATAATAATTTTTTAAGATAGATTATATTTTATATCTTTTATACGTAAATTAACTTTTATATCTTTATTAACCGTATCTTTATAACCGAGAGCGCATTTAATAAAAGTTTGGTGGTAAATTCTATTGTTATGGTAGATTAATCGATAGATGATAAGCAATAAAAGCTATATGTGAAAGTGTCTATATGATGTCACGATGAACCAGGTATTCATAGTTTTATTAATATAATTTTTCAACCGCCGCGTTAAATTATAATGAAGTTTGTAAAATAATGAAATTTTAATGCAGGTTTAGGATTAAATGATGAAAATATCAAACATTTTTGTTGATAGGCAGTTATTTAAGTTTAGGCTGAGTATGTAAATATGCACATATGGCAATATTATCAAACGTGCTTAGTTTATTTCAAAGATAGGACCTTGAAATTCCGTCTCAGTAGCTCAAACGTAAAGCGTCAGCTTGCCAGTTTGAAGTTAAGTGATTCGATTTCGATTATGTCAGCAAGATTCTTTACAATGTCCTCTGAACGAAACAAACCTGCAGGTTTGTGCAATGATGTTAGAGGACTGAAAATGACTCTAGTACAATAATTAGAGGTTCAGTGGACTTTAGCATATTTGGCGCCGATTTCAATTCCGTAGTCCACCGATCATGCAGGATAAAAGCCTGGATGAAAAAGTAGTTTCAAAAGGCTTATCTGAAGCAAAAATAGCTGGGTGTGGTTAGACAGATTATCAAATGGCACGTCAATCTGACATTAGTGGGATAAGAATGCAGAGTTTACTTCAATGATAAGAGCTTGGAATTTTGTCCACATATCTAAACGGAGCAGCAACAGCTATCCAATACGTAAGTCCGTGGTTCGATTCTCGTGTTGGGGCAGCTTGCTTGATTCTTTACAAACGTTTTCAGATTTTTGGTTAATTAGTTTTGGTTTTACAGTGCGCGCAATATTTAAGATAACAATCTCAAAGTCAAAGAGGATTGCTGGAATTGTGAATATATCATCAATTTCATTATAAACACGCTCAAATAACAAGATTTTTTTATTTTTATTTATATATTCCAAACATTTTTTCAATAAATATAGAAAATAAAATAATGACTTAGGTTTAAAAGATGAGCTCCTACCGTTAGATAACCAGACACATTTTTGAAATATGACTTGCCAGCTTGCAAATTACTTCTCAGTCGACTTTAATTGTGGCCTTTTACATTGCCACAAGCCAATTTATAAACCTAACATGCTTTACAAAACGTTATATTTTTTGCTATAAGTAATAAAGCACAAATTAAATAACGACTAGTTAATTTAAGAAAAATTCGCCTTTTTTTTAAACTGCAAAACTAATCACAATTACTTTTATACTCGGAGCATAAGGCGTAAATTTATCCATTTGCATTAAAACAAAATATACATAAAGTGATAACCCGGAGAGCTATTTAATTTTTAAGGCGATAAAGAATTTAAAAATTAGAAATGACTGTAAATGCCTTATGGCCCTTTGGCATTTGAATACGATAATAAATTGAAAAATAATAGCAATACCTAATGAAGATGATAGAAGCGTTTTATTTGCATTGCCTTAAAGCTGGTCTTTATTCATACACTAAAAGACAGAATATTATATAGCTGCATCTTAAATCATTATCATAAAACAAGAAAGATCAATCATGCATAAAATATTGATTATGAAACACTTTCCAACTTCAATGTAAATTTATATAAACATATCTAAAATGTGATACATTGCTTTGAAACATTTTTAAAAGTATCATAATACTACAATATTTTATTATACTTGAAAACTTCATCAAAAACAAATGAACTTTCTTCAAATGACGTCATTGAAATATAAATAGCCTCTATATAAAAGCAGCATTTCATTCATAACCATTTTTTAATTCATCACAATACTGTAATAATGTATATTATATAAAACCTGAAAATCATGGAGGTACAGGTAATTTAACTCTATGCTTAAAACTTCATCGAGAAATCGTTTGGTTCTCTGTATAAAATCAATGAATGTTTCATTCATATCAGCTATAAGCAATTCTTATACAACTCATTCTACATCTTTTGTTATTTACCTTCTCCATAAGTGAAAATTAGGGTTCGTTGTAGAAATAATCAAAGTTTGAGGATCATTTAAACTCAAATATATTGTAATTGCGTTGTTTCAGTATGTAGATTCACAGAATTTAAGCCAAAAAAAAGCGGTTTTAGGACGGATACAACACTAATTATGAATTAAAAAGAACTTTAACAAGAAAGATCAATCATGCTTAAAGCATTGATTATGAAACACTTTCCAACTTCTATGCCATTTTATTTAAACATCTCTAAAATGCAATATGGTCCTAAGTAATATTTTAAAACTTATCACAATACTACATTAATTTATTATATTTGAAAAGTTAAACTTTCATCGAAGAAAATGAACTACATTCAAATGACGGCATTGAAACATAAATTGCCTGGTTTAAACATCTCTAAAATGCGATACATTCCTGGGTAATATTTTCAAAATCATCTTAATACTACAATAATTTATTATAATTGAAAACTTCATCGAAAACAACTGAAATTCATTCAAATGACGTCAAAGAAAAAATAACACGCCTGGCTCTCTTTATAAAAGCAGCATTTCATTCATAATATTTTCGCATTCATTTCATTCATCACAGTACTAAAATAATTTATTTTATTTAAAAACTTAAGACCATGGAGCTACAAGTAATTAAACTCTATGCTTAAAACTTCATCTAAAAAAATCGTTCTTCTCTGTGTAAAATCAATGAATATTTCATTCATATCAGCTATGCAGACTCCATGAGCTAAATACTTTTGCGTTAAAGAAATACAGCAATTCCTCTACAACTCATCCTACATATTTTGCTGTTTACATTTTACATAAGTGAAAAATAGGCTTCGTTGTAAAAATAATCATATTTGGATGATCATTTAAACTCAAATATGTTGTCATTGCGTTGTTTCAGTATGTAGATGCACAGAATTTAGGCCAAAATAAAGCGGTTTTAGGACGAATACAGCACTCAATATGAATTAAAAAGAACTTTAAAAAATCACGATTTTGATACAAGATGGATGTCATATTTTATTTTGAAGTGGGTCACGTGATCTTTTCATATCATGGTCAAGTGATCGCTTCATATAAAATGTGTAATTATTATTTTAATGTTTATTTAAAAAAACTACTGAATATATTTTGTTGAGGTTTTTTTTTTATATATTTTATGAAATAATTTGATTATTTCCTAAAAATTTCAAAGCGATTTGCGAATTTTAAACTTGCTTAAAAATGTTTGAAAAAGTATGTCCCATAGGATTCAATGCATTTTATTTTTTCAACCAGGGTTCAATCCAAAACTAATTGGGTGATATTATTCATTTATATTCCCACAGGTCCCACAGACCGTCTAAACAACATACTGGCATTTCAGTTTGATAAAGTCACTTTTACGGCAGTCATCGTGCTAACGGACAGACAGACAGACAGACAGACAGAATGAACCAAGTCATAAACACTTTTCAACTATATTGCAAAGTAGAAACAACAAGCACACAATTATTAATAGAAGGTCTTTATTTCACTTAAGACGTACAAAACTTAAAAAGGCCAGAGGGCTTTCGAGCGTAAATACGCTCTTCATCAGTGGCTACATGGGAATAGGAATGATCGTTCATATATAGGCCAGAAAAGGTGACGAATTTGCATAAATACAATTATCAATAAACTTACGTTTATCTAAGGAGAATCCAAAAATACAAAGCATTTTGCACAGATTCAAAAAATCGAGCGTAAATCACGAAAAGAACAGCAAAAATTTACAATTTTATTACAGAATTTTCAAGTTCAAAACTTAAAAAAAAAATGGGCGTAATCAGGTCCAATTCTCGAGATAATGACGTCAAAGATAACTATGAAGAGACTTGAATTGCATGGAGTCGAGAATGAGTCGCCAAACATAACTTAAAATTTGAACGGGGTCAAAATTACAAATCGACTCGCGGTAAACATAAATAAAGAGGGACTCATAAAGGAGAATATTACGAGGGTTATTACAACGCATAAGCAGGAATGTTTTTTCAAAAATGGGCCGGAAATTTTCTTTAACAACAAAATGAGCAAGGGCCGTAGAAAGTTTACCACCTTTGGCATCCCTAGCATGTTCTGCCAAACGGATACCAATAGTACGTTTTGTACTGGCAATATAAAATTTAAAGTTACCATCGATGGACAACAGGGGAACCACATACACCCCAGCAAATAAAAAGCTTTTAAAGTCATCCTTATCACCCAGTTTATCAGACCGAATCCGGTTAAATAAAGAAGAAACATTAGAGTGAGCAGGCCTGAAACCAAATTCAGAGTAGAACTGAATAAAGGAACGGAAAATCCTAGGAAGGTACGGGAAACTAGATTTTTGATTCCAACGATCTTTTAAAGAAATAAGTTTAGTATCAATTTGAGAAAATTTACGGCGAACATGGGAAAAAACCTTATGTATAAATTCAAAGGAATAGGCAGCCTCATAGCCAAGATTAAAAATAAAATCAATTTCTTCACTTAAAGAAGAAAAAGAAGAACACACGTTAAAGGACTACCCATAGGGGCATTCATTTACAAACTTATGGTGCCCCTATTGGTAGCCCTTTATCTGGTATTTTGGTAGAGGCGGTTTTGCAGGAGCTCGAAAATGAAATTTTGCCTTTTTAGCCCATCCCCCTCTCTTTTTGGTGCCGTTTTGTTGATGATGTTTTTATTATTTGGGATGGTGACTTAAATGATCTCCTTCTTCTTTTGTCCAAGGTTAATTGTTATTACCCTTCGATTAATTTTACCGATGAGCACGAAAATAATTGTTCCTTGCTTTTTCTTGATGTTCTGGTTACCAGTTCTGCTGTTGTTTTTCACACTTCTAATTACCGTAAACTGTCTTTTACTAATTCATGTATTCCTGCTAATTCTTACAATCCTATTTCCCCTGAAAAAGCTTCTTTTAACGCTTATTTTAATCATGCTTTTAAGGTGGGTTCTTCTTTTTCTTCTTTAAGTGACGAAAGTGATTTTATTTTCAATTTTGGCTATGAGGCTTATACATAAGTTTTTTTCTCATGTTCGCCTTAAATTTTCTCAAATTGATACTAAACTTATTTCTTTAAAAGATCGCTTGAATCATAAATCTAGTTTCCCGTACCATCCTAGGACTTTCCGTTCCTTTATTCAGTTCTACTCTGAATTTGGTTTCAGGCCTGCTCACTCTAATGTTTCTTCTTTATTTTACCGGATTCGGTCTGATAAGCTGGGTGATAAGGATGGCTTTAAAAGCTTTGCTGGGGCCCCTGTTGTCCATCGATGGTAACTTTAAATTTTATATTGCCAGTACAAAAGGTAATATGGGTATCCGTTTGGCAGAACATGCTAGGGATGTCAAAGGTGATAAACTTTCTACGGCCCTTGTTCATTTTGTTGTTAAAGAAAATTTCCAGCCCATTTTTGAAAGAACATTCCTTCTTATGCGTTGCAATAACCCTCGTAATATTCTCCTTTTTGAGTCCCTCTTTATTCATGTTTACCGCGAATCGATTTGTAATTTTGACCCCATTCAGATTTTAAGTTATGCTTGGCGACTCATTCTCGACTCCATGCAATTCAAGTCTCTTCATAGTTATTTATGACGTCATCCTATCGGGGATTGGACCTGATTGCCCCCATTTTTTTTAAAAAAATTTTTGAATTTGAAAATTCTGTAATAAAATTGTAAATTTTTACTGTTCTTTTCGTGATTTATGCTGGATATTTTGAATCTGTGCAAAATGTTTTGTATATTTGGATTCTCCTTAGATAAACGTAAGTATATTGATAATTGTATTTATGCAAATTTGTCATCTTTTCTGTTCTATATATGAACGATCATTCCTATTTCCATGTAGCCACTGATGAAGAGCATATTTACGCTCGAAATCGCTCTGGATTTTTTAAGTTTTGTACGTCTTAAAGAAGTGAAACAAAGACATTCTATTAACAGTTGTGTGCTTGTTGTTTCTGCTGGTTGAATTCAGACGTGATGCCAATTTTATTAACACTTTACAACAAAGTTGAAAAGTATTTATGACTTTGTTCATTCTGTCTGTCTGTCTGTCTGTCTGTCCGTTAGCACGATAACTGCCGTAATAATGACTTAATCAAAATTAAATTTTAGTATGTTGTTCAGACGGTCTGTAGGACCTATGGGAATATAAATGAATAATATCACCCAATTAGTTTTGGATTGAACACGGGTTGAAAAAATGAAATACATTGAGCCCTATGGGACCTAATTTTTCTAACATTTTTTAAGCGGATTTAAAATTCACAAATTGCTTCGAAAATTTTAGGTAATAGCCAAATTGTTCCATAAAATATATAAAAAAAAAAAATCAGCGAAATATATTCAGTAGTTTTTTAAATAAAAATTAAAATAATAATTGCACATCTTATATGAAACGATCACGTGACCATGATATGAAACGATCACATGACCCACTTCAAAATGATATATGGCATCCATCTTGTTTCAAAATAGTGATTCTTTAAATTTCTTTTTAATTCATATTGAGTGTTGTATCCGTCCTAAAAGTACTTTATTTTTGCTTAAATTCTGTGCGTCTACATACTAAAACAACACAATGACATTATATTTGAGTTTAAATTGTCATTCAAATTTGATTATTTCTACAACTAAGCCTATTTTTCACCTATGTAAAATGTAAACAGCAAAATATGTAGAATGAGTTGTATTAGAATTACTGTATTTCTTTAACACAAAATAATTCAGTCCATGGAGTCTGCATGGCTGATGTGAATGAAATATTAATTGATTTTATAAACAGAAGGACGATTTTTTTCGATGAAGTTTTAAGCATAGAGTTTATGAATTATAGCTCCATGGTCTTAATTTTTAAATAAAATAAATTATTATATTATTGTGATGAATGAAATGAATGAAATCTTGCTTTTATAGTGAGATCCAGGCGTGTTATTTTTTCTATGACGTCATTTGAATTTATTTCAGTTGTTTTCGATGAAGTTTTCAAATATAATAAATTATCGTAGTATTATGATAGTTTTAAAAATATTACCGTGGTATGTATTGCATTTTAGAGATATTTAAACCAGGCAATTTATATTTCAATGCCGTCGTTTGAATGAAGTTCATTTTTTTCAATGAAGGTTTAAGTTTTCAAATATAATAAATCAATGTAGTATTGTGATAAGTTTTAAAATATTACCGAGGAATGTATTGCATTTTCGACTTTTTTAAATAAAATTGCATTGAAGTTGGAAAGTGTTTTATAATCAATGCTTTAAGCATGATTGATCTTTCTTGTTTATATTGCTAAGTGTTAATAATACTTTGCTAAATATAGACGATTCAGATCGAAGCAAATAATGTTTTAGGCATTTGATAGAGAAAAATATGTGGGAATAACTCCGGACTTTAAATTTTTAGATAAATAAACACACATTTTTCTATAATTTTATGCTTAAAGTTTTGATACATTATATCAAGAGCATGTGATTTTATTGCTATGAAACATCATGTACATATATATTATAACCAGAAAAATCAATTATGCTTAAAGCATTGATTATGAAACACTTTCCAACTTCAATGCAATTTTATTTAAACATCACTGAAAGGCAATACATTCCTCGGTAATATTTTAAAACTTATCACAAAACTACATTAATTTATTATATTTGAAAACTTAAACCTTCATCGTAAAAAATGAACTTCATTCAAATGACGGCATTGAAATATAAATTGTTTGGTTTAAAACATCTCTAAAATGCGATACATTCCTTGGTAATGATTTTAGAATTATCATAGTACTGCAATAATTTATTATATTTGAAAACTTCATCGAAAACCACTGAAATTCATTCAAATGAAATTCATTCAAATTTAATTTTTATTTAAAAAACTACTGAATATATTTTGCTAATTTTTTTTATATATTTTATGAAACAATTTGAATATTACCTAAAATTTTTGAAGCAATTTGTGAATTTTAAATCCGCTTAAAAAATGTTTGAAAAATTAGGTCCCATAGGGTTGAATGTATTTCATTTTTTCATCCCGGGTTCAATCCAAAATTAAATAGGTGATATTAATTATTTATATTCCCGTAGGTTCCACAGACCGTCTAAACAACATACTAAAATTTCATTTTGATTAAGTCATTTTTACGGCAGTTATCGTGCTAACAGACAGACAGAATGAACAAAGTCATAAACACTCTTCAACTTTGTTGTAAAGTATTAAAAACTAGATATATATTGGTTTAATTTGCATGCATTAAACAAAGATTATTCAAAATTTAAAATTTTCACAGCATTTGTTTTCCTTGGAGAATGGTGATAAATTTCGGAACTGTAATAAAAGTCAATGCACGAATCGGATGTAATATTTCAAATATTTGAAATAATTTCTGCTTACTGTATTTTGTTTCATCATGTATTGGGTTGATAGAGATTCTGAAACGATAAGCAATGCTTTAATTTAACAAGCCAGTATAGATATATACCTGTCACTATATACATGGATTTCTCAAGAGAGAGGGATTTACTTCATTGGAAATAACAAGCTGATGTTTAAACTGAACTCATTTAATACAGATGAGCATTATATACAGAACGACACAATTATAACTTACTAGATTAAATTCCGAATCAGTTCACTCAGTTATTATTAGATGTATATCCGTTCTTCGTACGTAATATATAATGTAAATATTCCTAACATAGTTTTGGAACGCACTAAAATTACAAATGTCTTACTATTCTATTAATAGAAGTAAACGAAATATTTATAACTCTATTGAAAGAGATTTAAGAATGCTTATTAAATATACATCACCATTGCAATAAAAAACTAAACTATAAAAAGCTCACTTTTTCGCATAGAATATTCTAAACAAAGTTGTTGTACATAAATTTCACTATTTTATGTATAGAATAATCTTACAGTAATAAAACCTAACATTGCCACTCAATAAAAAACAAATAATGAAAATTCGTTTTTATATTGCTACTATAATACATGCAAATATAAGACGACGAATATGGTGAATATGACAGACGATTATAATCACTCAACTGAAAGAAACAATATTCTCATATTTTAAGATTATTTTCTGATTAAAAGGTTTATTTTTTACTTAATAAATTTCAAATTCTTCACTGATTTTAGAGATAAAGACATAAATGATGATAGTGCCAGATTATCGGATTTTGAGCTATACGATTGAAAAATACGATTAAGTCACGTTAGTTTGGAGACATAAATAATGGTTTTTGTTTGTTTGGAGGTTTACATAATAATTGGTCAATGCTCAAAAGCAGAAAATGGGACAGAGAGACAGACAGATGTTTGAATTTTTAGTGGGACTATAAAGGCTACCCATATAAATTTTATGGAATCCCGTAGAGCCGTTTTTCATTGATGATGAAACAAAAAATATGTATTTTCAATTTTATTTATATAGGTAGGATGTGAGCGTGATATAGAGTAACTACCGTGAGCCGACATTTCCGTTTAACATTTTTATTAACACTTTACAACAAAGTTGAAAAGTGTTTATGACTTTGTTCATTCTGTCTGTCTGTCTGTCCGTTAGCACGATAACTGCCGTAAAAATGACTTAATCGAAAAGAAATTTTTGTATGTTGTTCAGACGGTCTGTAGGACCTATGGGAATATAAATGAATAATAGCACCCAATTAGATTTTGATTGAACCCGGGTTGAAAAAATGAAATACATTGACCCCTATGGGACCTAATTTTTCTAACATTTTTTAAGCAAATTTAAAATTCACAAATTGCTTCGAAAATTTTAGGTAATATTTAAATTGTTCCATACAATATATAAAAAAAAAATCAGCGAAATATATTCAGTAGTTCTTTAAATAAAAATTAAAATAATAATTACACCTCTTATATGAAACGATCACGTGACCATGATATGAAACGATCACATGACCCACTTCAAAATTATATATGGCATCCATCTTGTTTCAAATTTGCGATATTTTTAAGTTATTTTTAATTCATACTGAGTGTTGTATCCGTCCTAAAACTACTTTATTTTTGCTTAAATTCTGTGCATCTACATACCTAAACAACGCAAATACAATATATTTGAGTTTGCCACTTCAAAATGATATATTGCATCCATCTTGCTTCAAATTCGCGATTTTTTTAAGTTCTTTTTAATTCATATTGAATGTTGTATCCGTCCTAAAACTACTTTATTTTTGCTTAAATTCTGTGCATCTACATACTTAAACAACGCAAATACAAAATATTTAAGTTTAAATGATTATCCAAATTTGATTATTTCTACTATTAAGCCTATTTTTCTCCTATGTAAAATGTAAACAGCAAAATATGTAGAATGAGTTGTATTAGAATTGCTCTGTTTCTTTAAAACAAAATAATTTAGTCCATGGAGTCTGCATAGCTGATATGAGTGAAATATTAATTGATTTCATAAAGATAAGGACGATTTTTTTCGATGAAGTTTTAAGCATCGAGTTTAATTACTTGTAGCTCCATGGTCTTAATTTTTAAATAAAATAAATTATATTATAGTATTGTGATGAATGAAATGAATGGGAGAAAGTTATGAATGAAATCTTGTTTTTATAGAGAGATCCAGGCGTGTTATTTTTTCTATGACGTCATTTGAATTAATTTCAGTTGTTTTCGATGAAGTTTTCAAATATAATAAATTATCGTAGTATTATGATAGTTTTAAAAATATTACCGTGGAATGTATCGCATTTTAAAGATATTTAAACCAGGCAATTTATATTTCAATTCCGTCATTTGAATGAAGTTCATTTTTTTTCGATGAAGGTTTAAGTTTTCAAATATAATAAATTAATGTAGTATTGTGATAAGTTTTAAAATATTTCCGAGGAATGTATTGCATTTTCGACTTTTTTAAATAAAATTGCATTGAAGTTGGAAAGTGTTTCATAATCAATGCTTTAAGCATGATTGATCTTTCTTGTTTAATATTATATACAATATTTTTTATGAAAATATGGATTTTATTAGGTCTTCCCTTACGTATAGTTTATCATAGAAATATAAATTTAAAATATTTCTACAATAGAAGTATCGTTTCATTTCGAGGATTTTTTTATTGCATTTATCATATTGAAGCTGAAAATAAAAATGTACTTCTATGCACTACGCAGATGAGGTGATTTTTCATAAACAATAACTGGAATGAATATAAATAAGAGAGATTAAAATTGCTGACATTTATCGAAAATGTGCAATATCAGTGTCATTCAAAATGATTGGAGTCGTTGTATAGTACCTTTCTGCTCCAACCGTTAATCGAACACCTGGATCTTAGAACTGGCCAACCGATGCTTTACCGTTGAAGTACTGAAATGAAATTAGGCTCTTAGTATCGATATGGACTCTGCATTCTCCGCTCTCTAATATCACATTGGCATGCAACTGACAATCTGACTGACCACTTCCTGCCGTTTTTAATTCAAGTTAACCTCCTGATGTCATTTTTATCCTCCAGGTAAGCTTTCTGTGTGGTCACTATCTTCTCGATTTTAAATTGCCATTCAATATCCCAGAGTCCATTGAATCCGTACAAGTCATACTAATGTCACTTTCAGACCTCCAAGATTCTGCAACCTTCATCTCTGCAAACCTTCCCCCTCTAATAAACCAATTTGGTTCTCCAAAGTTCGTTCAAATCCCTCTTCAGTAGATAAAATTAAAAACTGTATTCTTGTTTCCATGGAAATTTCTAATAAAGTGACCTAAGCATATGAGTAGATTCTGCTCTCATTTACTTTTGATCAATGAATCCCTTTATTTCATTCTTATTAACTTATATGAACTTATTGTGTTGTTCCCTCTATTTTTTTTTTCTTTAAAAAAAGAAAAAAAAAAAAAAGCTATGTTAACTGTTCTTATTTTTTTCGATTTTTCTTTTTCTTTTGACACTTTTTATATGTATTTTTTCTTATTTTTCTTTTCTAAATTTTATTCTAAATTTCTGTTTTTGTTTTCATACGCCAAATTTTCTTTTTCCTTTTCATATATTTTCTTTTTATATATTTTCTAAATTTTACTTTTAAAATTTTATTATTTTCTTTCATTTTAATCTATATTTTATTATGTTATTATACCTCTCTCTCTATATTAGTTTTCAATGATCTTTTTATCTATATTCACAATAACCATTTTCCCATTTTTGTAAAATGGACGTACTTGTCAAGTTCAAATATAATGTAAAACAATATTTATTATAAATTGTAATATTTTTAGACCTAAATAAAAGTTCGTTTGGTGGAATGGTAGACCTTGGGTGCCTCCTGAATGCAGGAGGTATCCTTTCCCGCCCGTGCAGATAGCTACTCTAAACCCAATATGTGAGTCGCACGATCTGGGGTCTTCAGACCTCCAAGATTCAGACCTTATAAATTTCACCCCTCTAAATGGTCAGTAAATTTAGTTAACAGAATGGATAAAACTCTACCATTTATAATATATATACTGATGGTTCAAATATTGACAATAACACTGGTTTTTCAGTCTGTATTTTTAAACATGATGTTTCGGAAAAGGTTCTCTCCTATACACTTGACAACAGGAATACAGTATTTCAAGCCGAACTTACTGCTATTTCCTTTGCTATTGACTGGGCTTCCTCTAATAATACACCTGTTAATAGTCTTTCCGATAGCCATTCTTCCATTCAAGCTCTTAATAAAAAGTAAATCAAATTATCTTAACCCCATTAAATACAAATCCTTGCCAAAAACCTTGTCAATATTTCTTGGGTAAAAGCTCACAATAACATATCTGGAAATGAAATTGCTGATTATTATGCCAAAATTGCTGCTATCTCTGGTTCCCCTCTTACTATTCCATTTCCTTACTAGCTCCTATCAAAATTTTGTAAATCTCATATCCTTAATCTTTGGCAAAATTATCTTAATGTTTATATTTTCACCAGGACTGGTGATCCGGCTAGATTCCTGTTTTACCTCCCTATTGTGAATCCTAATTTACAAATTTTTAATAAATACCTCATTTACTTTCTTACTGGTCATGACCCCTTTCTTGATTACTTATACTTTTTCAAAATTAAATCCACCTCTAACTGTATTTGCAATAAATTCGGTGACGTTGATCATTACATTTTTGATTGCCCTTTTTCTAAAACATTTCATCTCTGCAAACCTTCCCCCTCTAATAAACCAATTTGATTCTCCAAAGTTCGTTCAAATCCCTCTTCAGTGGATAAAATTAAAAACTATATTGCTGTTCCTATGGAAATTTCTAATAAAGTGACCTAAGCTTATGAGTAGATTCTGCTCTCAATTAATTTTGATCAATGAATCCCTTTATTTCATTCTTATTAACTTATATGAATTTATTGTGTTCCCTGCATTTTTTTCTTAAAAAAAAAAAAGCTATGTTAACTGTTCTTATTTTCTTGGATTTTTCTTTTGACCCTTTATATTTGTATTTTTTTCTTATTTTTCTTCTCTAAATTTTATTCTAAATTACTGTTTTTGTTTTCATACGAATTATTTTCCTTTTCATACATTTCCTTTTTATATATTTTCTAAATTTTACTTTTAAAATTTTATTATTTTCTTTCATTTTAATCTATTTTTCATTATGTTATTATACCTCACTCTAAATTTTATTTTTTAAATGATCTTTTTATCTATATTCGCAATGACCTTTTCCCCATTTTTGTAAAATGGACGTACTTGTCAAGTTCAGATATAATGTAAAACTGTCTGTTTAATCACAATATTTTTCATAAATTGTTATATTTTTAGACCTAAATAAAACTTCGTTTGGCGGGGTGGTATACTTGGGTGCCTCCTGAATGCAGGAGGTATCCTTTCCCGGCCGTGCAGTTAGCAACTCTGAACCCACTATGTGAGTCGCACGGCCTGGGGTCTTCAGAGCTCCAAGATTTATCGCTCCATTCATTTGGAACCTTTACTTCAATGAAATTCTTTCCCTTAATAGTGATTTATTTTATCTTCAAGCCTTTGCGGACGACCTTGCTATTATTACATTTGGCAATAATAGAAATGTCCTTGAAACTAATGACAATTCCCTCCTCAACTCCCTTTTTTCTTCCCTCAATAATCTGATATTAGAAATATCTATTGACAAAAGTTGCTCCGTTATTTTCCCAAAAATTTACTCTAGTATGAAAAGAAGTCCCATTTTCAAATTTAATAATAGATCCATTAAAATTAAGAATCATATAAAATTTTTAGGTCTAATCATTGATAATAGATTAAATTGGAACCCTCATATTCGATATCTCCAAGAAAGATGTCTAAAATTTTGTACTACTTTTGGCCTCATTTCTGTGAAAAATTGGGGTGCCAAAAAATGTTTCTTAAAATGCTGGTATCTATGTGTTGTGGAAAAAGTTATTACTTACGGTTCTACTATATGGGGTAAAAAACTAAAAAAAGGGCAAATTAAGAAACTTCTTTCACTCCAAAGGGTTTTCCTTCTAAAAATATGCCCAGGCAACCGTACAACATCTAATATCTCTTTTCTCTCACTGGTATTCCCTCTATTCATTTTACAATTTCTACCCTCTATAATAAATTTAATTTTTGGAAACAAAAATTTGATTCTTTTTCTTCTACCTCCCTCCCTCCTCCCTCTGATTTTGATTTCCTCGTTCTTTTCCCTAACTTTCACCCCTCTAAATGGTTCGTAAATTTAGTTAACAGTGCCATTTATAATATATATACTGATGGTTCAAATATTGACAATAACACTGGCTTTTCAGTCTGTATTTTTAAACATGATGTTCTGGAAAAGGTTCTCTCCTATAAACTTGACAACAGGAATATAGTATTTCAAGCCGAACTTACTGCTATTTTCTTTGCTATTGACTGGGTTTCCTCTAATAATACCCCTGTTAATATGTTTTTCGATAGCCCCTTTTCCATTCAAGCTCTTAACTCAGTAAAAAATAAATCTAATTATCTTAACTCCATTAAATCCAAAGTTCTCCTTGCCAAAAATCTTGTCAATGTTTCTTGGGTAAAAGCTCACAATAACATATCTGGAAATGAAATTGCTGATTACCATGCCAAAATTGCTGCTATCTCTGGTTCCCCTCTTACTATTCCCTTTCCTTACTCGCTCCTCTCAAAATTTTGTAAATCGCATATCCTTAATCTTTGGCAAAATTATCTTAATGATTATATTTCCACCAGGACTGATGATCCGGCTAGAATCCTGTCTTACGTCCCTATCGTGAATCCTAATTTACAAATTTTTAATAAATACCTCATTTACTTTCTTACTGGTCATGGCTCCTTTCTTGATTACTTACACTTTTTCAAAATTAAATCCACCTCTAACTGTATCTGCAATAAATTCGGTGACGTTGACCATTACATTTTTGATTGTCCTTTTTCTAAAAATTTTCATCTCTGCAAACCTTCCCCCTCTAATAAACCAATTTGGTTCTCCAAAGTTCGTTCAAATCCCTCTTCAGTAGATAAAATTAAAAACTGTATTCTTGTTGCCATGGAAATTTCTAATAAAGTGACCTAAGCTTATGAGTAGATTCTGCTCTCAATTAATTTTGATCAATGAATCCCTTTATTTCATTCTTATTAACTTATATGAACTTATTGTGTTCCCTCCATTTTTTTCCTTAAAAAAAAAAAAAAAAAAAAAAAAAAAAAACTTTGTTAACTATTCTTATTTTCTTGGATCTCATATATTTTCTTTTTTATATTTTCTAAATTTTACTTTTAAAATTTTATTATTTTCTTTCATTTTTATCTATTTTTCATTATGTTATTATACCTAACTCTAAATTTCATTTTTCAATGATCTTTTTATCTATATTCGCAATAACCATTTTCCCATTTTTGTAAAATGGACGTACATGTCAAGTTTAAATATAATGTAAAACTGTCTGCTTAATCACAATATTTTTCATAAATTTTTATATTTTTAGACTTAAATAAAAGTTCGTTTGACGGGATGGTAGAACTTGGGTGCCTCCTGAATGCAGGAGATATCCTTTCCCGGCCGTGCAGCTAGCTACTCTAAACCCACTATGTGAGTCGCACGGTCTGGGGTCTTCAGACCTCCAAGATCTTATATGGACTTTTATGGACTTACTGTGTTCCCTCCATATTTTCTGTTTTAAAAAAAAACTTTGTTATCTGTTTCTATTTTCTCGGTTCTTATTTTCTTTTGACCCTTTTTTTTGTACTTTTTCTAAATTTTATTTTCTAAATTTCTAAATTTTATCCTAAATTTCTTAAATTTCTGTTTTTGTTTTCCATGTGCCTAAACTCTTTCCTTTTCCATATATTTTCTTTTTTATATATTTTCTAAATTTTACTTTTAAAATTTTATTATTTTCTTTAATTTTAATCTAATTTTTATTATGTTAATATACCTCACTCTAAATTTTATTTTTCAATGATATTTTTATCTATATTCTCAATAACTCTTTTCCTATTTCTGAAAAGTGGACGTACTTCTCAAGTTCATATATAATGTAAAACTGTCAGTTTAACCACAATACTTTTCATCAACTGTTACCTTTTTACACCTAAATAAATGTTCGTTTGGCGGGATGGTAGACCTTTGGTGTCTCCTCAGTGCAGGAGGTATTCTTTCCAGGCCTTGCAGCTAACTACTCTAAACCCACTATGTGAGTCGAACGGTCTGGGGTCATTTTCAGACCTCCAACATCTTTGCACTAACGTACAGGGCTGATTTGTTCGGGAATCGAAACCTGAATTTTCGAACTGGTCAGCCGTCGATCCACCGTTGAGCTACTGAGAAGAAATTGCAAGCTCTTATTGTCGAATTGGACTCTAAATGGTTTCTAGAGGCCACAACGGATTAGGAATTGCACGCAGAAGTATGTTTCCTAGGTAAAGCGAAACATGATGTATTCTGGTTTGGGTGGTATGTGTAATCTCATTGATCCCTTTCCCTCGGTTCGTAGCGTTCCAAAGAAGTTACAAGTTGTAGTAAGAATTGGGCTTCCATCTGGTTATGTGCCGTATGACCAAAGGCGCACGCTTCGAACACTTGTAAGACAGGTTTTACAAATTCTTAGAGATAATCTTTCATTTTTACTAGTTTTTGTAATTTTGCACAACATGCTTGGAAATATAGTAAACTTATAAACCGGGTTAAACATGTTGGTATACAGTATACATATCTATAGTTAAGATCAAAAACGCTTGTTATTTGTTTTAAATTCCTTTTAATTTGATACACATTTATTGATCCCAGTCTAATAGAATTGTAGATATATATCTCAGTATCCAGGTATTGACGATATATAGCCAATATATAGCCCAGTATCTAAAGTATAGTGAAAGTATAAACATCCTTTCTGCTCTAGGTGGGACTCAAACCACGGATCTTTGTATTAAAGAGACTACGCGCTCCCATCTGAACTACTGAGACATAATTTCAAGTTCATGTCGTTGAAGGGGAATTGCAAAAGTGTGATAATCTAATCTACGAATCAAATAATATCAAACATCTGTATATTCCGGTTTTGCGAATTCACATATTAATATCTTTTAAATGGAAATTTAAGAAGGACCAAAGTATAAATCAGTATACAAATTAGAATGATTTATTCACTGCGATAGAAAACGTGATTAATGAATTTATGTAACACAAACGAGACAGAATACACTAATTATATTGTAAATTCTGTTATTAAAATGTTATTTTTTTTTCAAAAACAAAAGATATAGAAACATTCAGTAGTTTGTCTTGGATTGTTTATCATAAAAATAAATAGGTCTCTGGTGGCCACAGCCTGACTAAAATTCCAAGTATTATCTGTATATTTTATCAATTTGTACGTGATTTATCGTGCCTCCTGGTAGACATATGCATCATTACAGATAGTTGCTGCGTATTGGATTATGTTCGAAACGTGTATATTAAATTAAGATATGCTGGAATTTTAACATATTTTTTATCTAACTAGTTTAAATTCTTTGAAATATTGATGCGTAATGCCATTATAACTTACAAATATAAATTACATAACTTTTGAGAAACTAAAACGAGAAGTCTTTGAAGTCTTCATTTACCAATTAGTTTAAACAGCGCCTTATTGCACCGCTGGTGAGGCCATTAATTAAAGGCATTTAATAAGGATTCATTGGACTTAATAATTTGACTTTAAATGAAAATAGAACACATATATTTAATAGGCGCTCTATAAAATTAAAAATGCTCGCGTTTCTGAAACAGCATCTACTGAAAGTATATACTTATAGAAATAAACGGTTATAACCTCATATTTTTGTTTCGTATGAAAATTATCATTGCTGGAGATCAAAGAAATTCGAAATAATGAATTTCGAGAGAAATAAATTCAACGTACCATTCAAAAATTAATTAAACGGCAATTTGCTTTTGAGATATACCATTCATCTAGGAATGGTAGTAGTATTTTTAAATTTAATGTGTATTAATGTTTCGAAAGTTTAATTTTATTACAAGTTTCGTATAAGTTTTGTCATCAAAAAGTTTCCGTCTAAGATACTTATAGTATTGAGCGGTAATGCGTAGGTTTGTATTATTTTGTTTTAGAAAATATATTTTGTATGGAATTAAATCGCTGTATTGCTTTTCAAAATGTGTTCAGTCAGCATCAATACATTGTTTTATTTGAATAATCTAATTCTGAAAGCAGTTATGCCATTCAGATGTTAATATAGCGGAAATATGTGATTTATAAGCTTCAACTGCTTCTTCTTGGACGTTAAATCGTTGACCAGGCATTTTATCGTTGGGAACGAGAAAAAAATCAGTGAGTGCTAAGTGAGACGAATAAGGACAATGACTCAGCAAATCAATTTTTCACGCCTCAAATAATTTATGGTTTGAAATGCAGTGTGTGAACTTGCATTGTCATAATGAAGAATAATGCAAAGTTTCACATTAATTTTTCTGATTTTAGCAACTATTTTTTGCAAACAAATTGTCGTATACCAATCAGAATTTTCTGCTTTATGAACCTTCAAATCCACGGTTACAACATGGCCTAATTTACCAAAAAACGAAGCAATTACTTTCTTTGAAACACTTCTTATACAAACAACTTTTGTACGATTTGGTTCCTTTTGAAACACAGAAACAGTAGATTATTAATTTGTTTCGGGCTGCACCAGAATTGCATTTTTCGATATTTTTCTTGCACCATTTGACACGAACATCCTTTTGAGCTTGAGTTAAATTGCGCGAAATCCAAAGCGCACATACCTTTTTGACTTTTAAATGATCATATGAAATTGAATGCACTGGGATTGTGTTCAAAGATGTCTCAAATTCATCATATGAGGCTTGACTATCTAAAGTGATATTTTCTTGCACAGAATCATTATTTTATGTCGTTACAGTAGTTCTTGGTCAACTTTTATGAAGTTCATCAATGAGACATCTACATTCATGATGGATTGTTTTAAACCAATTGCAAATTGTTGTTTTGGATGGTGCTTCATCACTGTCGCACGATATGTTGACATTTCAATTACGAATGCCAATGCAGATGTGAATACAGATGTAAATGACCACTTTAAATGCAGCAACGAAAACCAATTAGAACTCACACATGAGGAAACAGCGTGCATCCACTCCATCACAACAACAAATCAGAAGAGGTGGTATGACACCGCAAGGGGAAAAGAAGAAAAATTTTCCAGAATGTTCGAGAAGTTTCCACGAGATGCGATTTTCGACAGAGTCCTAAACGCACCTAATTTTACGAGTAACACAAAAAATCTTCTACATGGATCAGCAAAGTTATATGTAATCGTAGTATATGCACAGTAAATAAGTGGCGTATCGAAATATACGCAGGCATCCAGCATGGTGTTGGCTTGATTAAATGTCAAAGTGCAAGAGAATTAAAGTATTTATGCATTTTCACTGGTTAATAGTGATCACGGAAGGCACACATACACATCGTACTTATCGAATATTTAACAATACTGGAGTAAGAACTCCATAATAACGAACTCCTTTGTGTAAAATAATATAACTACATATAATTTCGATACATAGTAATAATGTGTTATTAATATATGTGGCACTTAAATAATTGTTATAAATATATGTGTTTCTTAAATATTGTTATAGATAAATGTGTCATTAAAATGGATTTATGAGTAACTTTAAGAATAATCAAGATATATATATATATATATATATATATATATATATATATATATATATATATATATATATATATATATATATATATATATGAGTAACTTTAAGAATAATCAAGATATATATATATATATATATATATATATATATATATATATATAATATGAAAACACCTTGAAATACAACATTACAAAATCATCTGAAATCACACTTAAAAGGCGCAAAGCTGCACTAAAAAGAGGATTAAAATATTTTCAAAAAGAAAAGAGGTATGGATGGAAACAATATACCAAAAGATGGCCGGGGGGAGTTGTGACCCCCTCACCCCGGTTAAGCATGCTTTGCGTCGCGACAACACTCCCGGAGAGCCGGTATATTGCAAAAAAGAATACGAATGTATCAAATTGTAAGATGTAAATAGACAACATACACAAA
Organism: Amaurobius ferox; assembly: GCA_951213105.1. Lineage (NCBI taxonomy): Eukaryota > Metazoa > Arthropoda > Arachnida > Araneae > Amaurobiidae > Amaurobius > Amaurobius ferox. The sequence continues at coordinate 29,767,313 of OX578143.1, forward strand.
CAAATATAAGATATAATTGTCGAGATCCAGCCCTATCGAAATTCATCAACAGTAAATGTTTGAAATATATTTAAAAAGTGTTTAAATAAAGTTTGAAACATGTTCACAAGTATAAATTATCAAAATTACTTAGCTTCTACTTAAAGACTTTAAATATTGACACATAATAGAACAATAATAACAAAGTCTATTTCTAAAACCATATACCTGAATGACAATCAATAGCATATTACATGCAGATGTACATCCAATATTGTTTCATACAAGACGATGCAAATCTTCCATAACGTATTATACAATAGACCCTATTCAAGAGGTCCCGTATCAGTTATCACACGATTTAACTGTGACAATCCAGTATGTATATTGCCATCAGTTTTATTTAAATATAAACGGTAACTATCGGTTACAGTTATTTTATAAAATTTGTAGATAATGTCACTTAAAAAATACTTGGGAAAACCCTGTGAGATGGTGTTTTGTAGGAAACGATAATCGCATAAATATCGATCTTCCATTTTACTGTTTATTCTTTGACTACGCATTAATTGTCCCAGTATAATATTTCTAAAAACATTTTTGTGCATACAGGAGTTCCAGTTTATGATATAATTGATTTTGAAGTGGAAGTCGTTGCGTTTATCGTACAAACAGAAAACAGTAGAACCACCTGGTTGTTTGTAGATACAGATAATACTGGAGGATAATACTGAGGATCATATGCGCAATCCCTATATTCAATCCTTTCCGTCTTCCAAAAGTGTTCTGTATCAAAGCGCGGTACGGTACGATAAATCTGTAGGTCTGAAAATCCATTCAAGAGGTGACAGTTCAGAGGAAGGATGGTATGTCACATGTTGCTGCCAACCCCACTGGGTTCTCGTCTATATTGGGTAATTAGAGGGTGTAATTTCTTTCGCCTCCTATGGTGTACCGTAGCACCGTGATTCACTGTAAGTAGTTCATTTTTCTGGTTGATTAAGGGCAAATATTCGTATGAAGATGTGCCTGGCCATTTGTCAACGTTCCAAAATATTTTAATGGTTATTTAAAAAGTTTTTCTAAAGTTTTGAAAATTTATTGGTAGAGTATTGCTTCACAGATATATATAAAATGCAAAAGCTTTGTTCACTGACTTATCACCCTATCTCCGTATATCCTTGATTTAGAAGCCTGATATTTTAGAGAAATTCTTCATGACTCGGATATAATTATTTAAAAACAAATAATTCAGTAACCTACTCTCTAGAATACGAAACGTAGATCTTTTAAATTGAGTGAACTTCGTATTTCAGTTCTGTAGCGTAATCGTTTTAGTCACGTGACTACGCCGTAGAAGGGGATTGGCTGTAAGTATTTTCCCACTCGGTGGGCAAAAGGGGAATTGAATGCGCACAAAGTTACGCTATCAACTTGTGTTTAAAATTATACAATCTTTGTGAATCATAGCATTGACTAAAAATATATTTAATAATAATTCACTGTACCGTAATTATTTGTTAAAATAGGATAAACTGCATGCAATTTATGTATTCTGGTAATAAAAGTTAAATCAATTTTTCTGACGTTTTACTTTCCCTACAATACATGGTACGGATATAGGGCAAGTATTGGAATCGTGTCGAAAATAGGAGACGGATCTACACGTTTTGAGACCTCTGAAATACGAAAAACTTATTTTTAGGCTGACGTTTGTGTGTGCATCTCTGTTCATTTTAAAATGCAATATTTTGCTTAATGAAACAAAAAACATATTGAAGTTGAAAACTGAATATAATATCAAGTATCCGTATCAATTTCAGCAATTAAACTCAATTTAAAGGATAATGTATTTGAGTGTGTAGGACAACTCATGTGCTGTCCCCTCAGAAAAAGAAATTGTATCGATCATTTTTATTAATTGTCTTTTGAAGACAGTATTTTGCATAGAATTCAATAATATTGGAATTGGAATTATATTCAGGATAATTCTATCAATGTACTATTGAGATCAAAGGATGCAATTAGCGATTCCATTTAGAAATTAAATGATTCCTTTAAAACCCATTACATTATTATTAGATCATAGAATCTTTGTGCATGTGGCTCAGTACATTACAAATAAAATGAACTTGCACATGTGAAAGTGTTTAATGACATCGCAGTCAGACTTACGGTTTGTTGAAAGGGTTGTGATGAGAGTTATTTTCTGTAGGAGTTAATGGTTTCATTATTTATTGCCCAAACAACTTTATCATCGTTCAAAAATCATCGTATGTTAGAGATCACCGAAATATAAATTATACGTTCAAAAACGTATTACACAGTTGTAATGCCAGAAATTGTATTATTAATTTATATATCAATGTATTCTCTTTTTTCTAAATCAATATATAAAATACCACGAAAAATTGTTTTATAATAAACCTACTTTTCTTTACTCATATAATAGCATTAACAGTCCGATATCTGTTAATTAAACCAGAACATTAAAATTTGTAATGCTCCATATTTTTACAGTTTTATGATGTAGTATGGGAATTTCTCTTGATGCCAGTATATACTTAACAATGATGAAATTTTACATGAACGAAGTTTCAGCTAATGTTAGGGTGCCTATCCGTAAGCAGAATAGAAAACTATATGGGTGAAAATAACCGAATCCAAAAGAGAAAAAAAATGACTGAGGACACTTTAAAAATGTTTATCCTATTGACGCCAGTAAAAAACTATATTTGAATTCATACGCGTGTTAAAAAATTCTAACAGATATCAAATCAATCGTCAAACGATATTTGATTGAAAACAATTTATATATTCTTAGCTCTTTTTTCCAAATATATAGGTCACCATAGTGGGAAAATTCGATTTCGTAAAATACTAACCAAACATATTTTTTGAAACGCTGCTGCCATATGACGTGTTCGCCCGCATATGACGTCAATGGGTGAGTAGGGAAGCATATATTACATGATGGTGCTAAGTAATCAGTGTCTGGCTATAAAACACATTGTCACGGGCTCTACATTTTTCTAACTTTTGGTAAACAAGAGTTGGCATTAATTGATATTTAAGAGTGATTGATCTCTTATCTCCCATACTTATTTCACAAGCTAAACATAATTTTATTTAACTTATTATTAAAAGACGTTACCACGGATTCTAATGTCAAAATTTATTACTGAACACTTATTGTTTAACGCGGTACAGGAAAGTTAGAAACTCGCGGTATTAACTAATAAGCTCTAAAGACAAAGGAAGTAAACAATTGAATGTATTCACCCCTTTTTTTAAATATATTTCATACCTTCCATTGTATTTTCTTAAAACGACAGCATGTTTATTCGAATTTCCATTTCATAAAAAGAAATGCCGCTCTTAATAGCCGATTCACGGGGCGGAGAGCAAAATGCCTTAAGCTTTTTTCACCGACAGAGTCAGAAATACTAACGGAAACATCCATGTTTCAAAGAATAAAAGATTTATGATAATGGGAAAAAGTTTATTTTTTTGTATAAACAAATTAGTGAATAGTGGTACTTAATCTTGTATGCAATTTATTCTGTACTTTAATTTGCCTTTTTGTTCTAAATGATCATCAGTGCAATTATTGTTTGGTTATTGCGTTGTTTGCTATTCAAGAATGATATATAATATTTCAATGAATTGATTGCAAGTATGTAAGAAAAATAATCTTCCAGTCATGTGTATGTGTTAAAAGGAATAAATTAGAGAATCAAATCTAATTACATTTTTTTCCTGACAAACAACTACACTTTAGGAAATATAAAAAATAAAATAAAAATAGATTTAATTATTCGTTTGGGATGCAAATCAAATTATTTCTTGAAATTTCGAATTGAAATAGCCAAATTATAGTATTTATTTCTTATTAAGTTCCTAATTTTGACACCCGTTTACTGCAGGGGAGTAAAATGTATTTTATCATGTAAAACACTTGTTATAAAATCAATTCTTGTTTTTATAATCTTATTATGTCAGTGTTTAATATGACGAATGAGTTTTTGTTAAATACACTGTAAATCCTTTGTATTATATAAAATTAGTTGAATGCATAAATTCACTGATTTGAGCGAGGTATTGCAACGGTGGGCTTAGCCGAAATATCATTCTTCACTTTTATTGGTTAAAAGCAAATTCGAAAATCCTTGCTGAAATAAGTTGTATGCCTTCTGACTCATCGCCTGCCTTTGATTATCCTCAAAAATCGTTAACTCATGTCCCTTTCCATGTTATGACGTGGTTACCTATTGAGTACTTCCGTACTTATATTCAACAGTATGCTATGGGGAAGGAGTGACTCTATCGTTATATCTGCTGGCATTCTGATAGAGCGTGGTACACCAGCCTCATATCTACTGTCATAAAACAATGTCAGTTAGGTATCGTTTGTTATGTATATTGCTTTTGCTTTTTATGTAGTAAGATATAAAGAAATAATTGCTCAAGTAATATGAACTGAATATTTAAGAAAAACACACACACAGTTAATATCGATGCATAAATGAAGGGCACATATTTGACAGTAAATAACTACAATAATGAAAGACACATATTTGACAGTAAATAACTACAATAATAAAAGACACATATTTGACAGTAATTAACTACAATAATGAAAGACACATATTTGACAGTAAATAAATACAATAATGAAAGACACGTATTTGACAGTAAATAATTGCAACAGCGAAAAACAAATATTTGACAGTAAATAATTACAATACTGAAAAACACATATTTGACAGTAAATAACTACAATAATGAAAAAAGCACATTTAACAGTAATTAACTACAATACTGAAAAACACATATTTGGCAGTAAATAACTACAACAATGAAAGACACATATTTGACAGTAAATAATTGCAACATCGGAAAACACATATTTAAGAGTAAATAATTACAATATTGAAAAACACATATTTGACAGTCAATAACTCCAATAATGAAAGACACATATTTGACAGTAATTAACTACAATAATGAAAGGCACATATTTAACAGTAAATAATTGCAGCAGCGGAAAACACATATTTGACAGTAAATAATTTCAATATTGAAAAACACATATTTGACAGTAAATAACTGCCATAGTAAAAGACACATATTTGACAGTAATTAACTACAATAATGAAAGACATATATTTGACAGTAAATAACTACAATAAAGAAAGAGACATATTTGACAGTAAATAATTGCAACAGCAGAAAACACATATTTGACAATAAATAATTACAATACTGAAAAACACATATTTGACAGTAAATAACTACAATAAAGACACATATTTGACAATAATTAACTACAATAATGAAATACACATATTTGACAGTAAATAACTACAATAATTAAAGACACATATTTTACAGTATATAAGTGCAACAGCGGAAAACACATATTTGACAGTAAATAATTACAATACTGAAAAACACATATTTGACAGTAAATAACTATAATAATATAGTCAATAAATATATCTTGCGATGGACCTAAGTGAATAAAATAGCAACATTCTCCTATTTATCATGCAAAAATGAAGAATGTACTGAAACGAATTATAAAGCAAAATGCATTCAATTTCTTGCATAAAGCTGTCATTAATTTTCCTACTTTCATTGGTAAAGTATGTGTATTACCGTTGGGAGTTATGTATATTAGTAAAACATATTCAGATATTAAAATAGACTAGCAGCATATACAAAAAAATTAAAGATTTAATATAATGCTGCGTTAAATGAAATACTTAATTTTGATAAAAATATGAAGTCCTGTTTAAAATTGCACTTTATTTTTTTCATTTTCCATAATTTGATTAATGTATATTTCTAAATAATCTTCAAGCCAGTTATTGTTTATTTAATGAAATAACAAAATACAGGAAAAATTGTGCAACAAAGTTCATTGTAGTCTAAAATTGTAGTCAATGAATTTACTCCTTTTACAGTAAAAAATAATGTATACGATCCACGGTAATGTGTATTTAACGTTGAATTGTACATTTGGTGATTTTCCGTATGAGAATATGCCATACAATTTCAAAGTACCCAATTAACTTATATTTCACTCAAGTCTAAATTAATAGTTGTCAATATTGATAGAATATAGTTCATAACCGATATAGTCCATATATTAAAATATTTTAATAAGTAATTCATCAATTAGGTATAATTTTCATTTAGCGTCATTTTTGCAATTTCAACAAATTTTCGGAAATCTGGGCGAAACATCGCAATGTCACGATATTTTCTAGATTATATGCCAAGTTTATGAAATGCATCACCAACTGTTACAGATAAAAGGAGAGGAGAGCATTTCTCATATAGTACTAGAATGTATGACGGAAATCAGAAATTGCGAAACTTAACTTCCTCACTTTTGGCGTCATTTTCATTAATTTGACGGTATTTTTGTCACACTGGCAACATTTAAAAAGGTCACAAAGTTGGCGACGTCCCACTAATTTTTCGCTAAGCGTTACGGGCGGACGGAGAAATGGGTTCTTCTTATAGTCTATTCTTATGTTCTTTCCAAGATAACGAACTTTCACCAATTAATTGTCATTTCACTAATTCAGCGGCAGTTTCATCAATTAGGCGAATGTTTATCAATTTTATTGGGTGACGTTTATCAATGACGTTCATCAATTATATCTGGGGAATGTTTATCAATGTTTATTGGGTGACGCTTTCGTTAATTTGACAACATTTATAAAGTCACCAAGTTGGAGATATTACGAAAAATTAGTCATCAAATTTTATCCAAATTTACGGATGAAAAACATAGGTTTTTCTTATGAAACTCGTAGATTCTTATATTATTTCCAAGATATTGAATTTTGGTCAATTAGTCGTCATTTCAATTGATTTGGCATCAGTTTTATCAATTTGCCGACATTTTTGTTAATTTGCCAATATTTATGCAAATCGTCAATAGCGAAATTCAGCTAAATTTGTCGCCAATATGTCGTTAAGCGTTATAGATGGAGAAATAAGTTAGTCTTATACAAGATAAATGATTATTGGCGTCCAACTAAAAAAATGTACCCTAAGCACATTTTCTCATGCATGGAATGAGCTAGGTGAATGAGCTAAAAATCTGATGTGGGCAGCACATGACTTCCCTTATATAATGCAATGAATTTACTACTTTTGCAGTAAAAAATAAATTATTCTTATAAAAGGTATTTATATTCTTTCCAAGATATTGAATTTTCGTTAATTAGTCGTCATTTTCATTGATTTAGCGTTATTTTTATCCATTTGGCGAGATTTTCCTTAATTTGGCAACATTTAAAAAAGTCGCCAAGTTGGCGACATTCCGCCAGATTCGCGGCCAAAATCTCGCCAAGTGTTATAGACGAAGACATAAATCATTCTTATAGATGATAAATGATTATTGGAGTTCAAATACAAAAATATTACTAAAAGTAACTTTTCTCATGAATAGAACGAGCTAGAATCACGAGAATGATTTCATCAAATTTATCGTGTGATATTACATATGAAATTGAACATATTTCACAGTAATTAATATTTCTTTTTTATTTTATGGATTTTTTGATAAATTATTTGAAAAATGTGCATTGTCTCGAGAACGGTACATGCTAAAGTTCATGTCAATCATTTTCTAATTAAAAATTACATAAGAAATATCTATTTGCGTAGCTTTATTAAAAGCTTCGATTTTTTCAAAATTTTCGAGTGAAATTTTGTGGAGTTCTGAACATTCGATTGAGTTTAAAATCAATAGGTTTTCAGTATCCACGAATTGTAATTTTTGTACCAAATTTCGTTCGAATCGCTCCATTTGTTTGTCAGATATCGTCTCCACAATCTGACTGATTCACGAACACACACACTTCAAAAACGCTTGATTCATATTCAGGGATGCTTGAAACGTGCTCTTCCGTCTAAAACTCGAATTCGAATTTTCGACACTGTTACAATACTTTCCTTATACATTATACTATGTTTATAAAGAAAGTAATAAGGATAAAGGCCAATAATAAAGTATCTCTGGCAACTCATCATAGAGAAACAAGTGGTCCAATTAAACTGAAATTGCATTTTGTCGTTTCTTATTAAACGTTACACGTCTTTATGGAATGCTCAGAATCACATCAAACTACCATTAGATTCCTCCAAAAAGTGTACAGTTCTAGAAGTTCTTGTTTACAGGCACTGTAATCAGGGTAAAAAATGTTTATCCTGAACTGGACTGGTAAGAAATGTACGTTATCCAGAATTATGTGCACTAAATAGAGTGTACATTATTCATGTGAACGTATTAGTACTAAGGTATCTGAAGAAAGTGCTCAAATGACTTGGCCAACTGACTGCATTGAGCCATGGTCACACACCCAAATACTAACTTTGTGCAAAACAATTTAACTTCAATAATATGTGTTGTATACTGTGAATAAAATGCAAAATATATAGATTTTTCAATGTTGTTGCTCAGTGTTGTAAAAGCCAAATTTTGTCAAAAAGGAGGAAATTAACAAAAATTCCATACATGGACAAGAATAGCCATCTTATAAGAGTTTGGTAACGTATCAACAAATGCATTAGCAAGTACGATAAACAATCCAGCCAATCAGCAAGTAGTGATGAATAAATTAAAACAACTTTTGATGGAAATATAGAAAACAATCTCGTACTTTCTTTTTCTTTCGATATGCTCAATTCCACATAAAATAATTTTTGTGCATTAACATTATTTCAGTTATTTAAATTGTAAATAATCTAAAATAACTTTAACTACTTGAATTTATGTCATCACAATTATATCTACACTTAAAAGCTTTCAAATAACATCACAGAAGCATACATTACTCAGCCGATTAATCTGGTTTAAAGTCACGTAACAGAATTCCAAGCTCTAATTTCAACCCAGCATTTAAATCAACAGAGTTTTCTCATTTAAACTTTAATTTAATACAGTGATATCAGTCCTTTAACTTCTAACAACGTTCCTAATTAAACCATGTATGTAATTTAACAAACACGAACACTTTCGGATTAGCTTAAAATTGCAGAAGAATCTCTGGTGATAGACTTGGAATATTGAAGTATATGGGTTTAGCATATATAAGGACGCATAGCAAATTCCTCAAATTCCCGCATAAATGTCTAGCGCAGATAGCTACAGTTATTATCGAGGTGTATAGAGATAGTAAAGTCACTATGAGCTGCAAGACGAGACCACTTGAAGAACCCTTAGCGGGAAAATTCGAAAGTCTGTGTTTCTATTTCGAAAAATGTGGTAGATAAGGTAAAAAGTCAATTAACATTATCAAGTATCACTGATTTAGTACGAAATGAAACACCTCTGCTTACATGAATAGCACGAATAGAAATCGTAAAATGCTAAATTGTCGGTATTCGATCTCCGTCAATGCTATGCCATGAATTGAATTACAAAGCAGAACATTGTGTAAAGAGGACTCTGTTGTCACCTAGTATGCAGTGCATAAGATATGCAAATGTCTACATTGCGTAATACCTTATCGGCAAGCATAAAATACTGACTAGTCAAGGGGTGCCGGGCCAAGGTGTTCTTATCCCGGATATGACTGAGTTCATCATTCGTACTTGGCTCTGCGCATATGACGACATGGGAGTTAAGAAAGCGCGTATGTTGTTTTCGGGATCTCAAGAGGGAGTGAACATGTTAACTACGACTGTTAACTACGACTTTCATCTTACTCCACATACGTCACTAAATTTCGCTGGACGTCAGTGGATCCAATGTGAACAGCACAATTTGAAATCTTTGCGCAAGTTGTTTAGACCAGGATATTGCTACTTCAAAATTAACAAACACTTTTTAAATCCAATAATGCGAAAACTTTTTGTGTTTTGGCAATTCCTCTCAAAGTTTATATTTTGATGATGCTCTGGAAGTTGCCATCGCGAATGACGATATTTAATTCCAATTACGTGAAGCTGATAAATTTTTTACTTTCCCTGCAATACTTGGTAATGTATAGGGAAAGTATTGGAATCATGTCGAAAATCGCAACTCGAGTTTTCGACGGATCTACACGTTTCGAGACCTCTAGAATACGAAAAAACTATTTTTAGCGTGACGTCATTGTATGTGTCTGTGTGTCTGTCTGTGTCTGTATGTGCAGATATTGTATCCACTCTAACTAAAAAAGTAATTGACCGACTTTCACAAAATTTGTAAGGTAAGTCACTTGCGGACGAGTCTGGTGTTGATTAGTTTTGGGTACGATTCGGGATAAAGGAAACCGCCTTTTTCTGCGAAATGGCCCGCAAAAGTTTGTACCCACTCTAGCTAAAAAACTAATGGATCGAATTTCATAAAATTCTGTAGATGAGTCACTTATAGGTCACCCTGGTGCTGATTAGATTTTGGTACGATTCTGAAAAAAATAACCTGCCTTTTCTTGCAAAATGGACCGCAAAAATTGCCAAAATCTAAACTAAAAAGCTACGTATGCTCAAATATATCCATTAAATGCTGGTTTAATACGAAATTTTTAACGAAGAAAAGAATAAGACCAACCCCATTACACTAGGACTAGCCGTTCCCGAGATATTTTAGTTTTTTTGTTTTTCCGCTACGCCACCTTTGAAAATGAGACCAGTTAGCAAACGAGAAAGAAAATTGATTGAAAAGTGAATTAAATGTAATTAAAATAAAGAGAACGTGAATATAAGTTTGCAGGGAAAGTCATGTGCTGCCCACATCAGATTTTTACTTTCCCTGCAATACATGGTAATGTTTAGGGAAAGTATTGGAATCATGTCGAAAATCGCAACTCGAGTTTTCGACGGATCTACACGTTTCGATTCCTCTAGAATGCGAAAAAACCATTTTTAGCATGACGTCTGTGTGTGTGTCTGTCTGTCTGTCTGTGTGTCTGTGTGTCTGTCTGTCTGTGTGTCTGTCTGTCTGTGCAGATTTTGTATCCACTCTAACTAAAAAACTAATGGACCGAATTTTACAAAATTTAGTAGGTAAGTCACTTGTGGCGAGTCTGGTGCTGATTAGTTTTGGGTACGATTTGGAATAAAAGAACCCGCCTTTTTATGCGAAATGGCCCGCAAAAGCTTGTATTCACTCTGACTGAAAAACTACTGGACCGAATTTTACAAAATTTGGTAGATGAGTCACGAGTGGGTTACCCTGGTACTGATTAGATTTTGGTACGATTCGGAAAAAAATAACCTGCCTTTTTTTTACAAAATGGCCCTTCAAAAATCGTCAAAATCTAAACTAAAGAACTAGGTATACTCAAATATATCCATTAAATGCTCGTTTAATACGTAATTTTTAACGACGAAAATAATAAGACCAACCCCAATACACCAGGACTAGCCATTCTCGAGATATTTTAGTTTTCCGTATTTTCTCTACGCCACCTTTGAAAATAAATCCGGTTACCGAATGAGAACGAAAATTGAATTAAAAGTGAAATAAATTTAATTAAAATAAAGAGAACGTTAATATAAGTCTGCGGGGAAAGTCATGTGCTGCCCACGTCAGATTTTTATTGATTGCTGGGCTGAGTGCCCAACCTTATTTGTGCAGGACAGTGTGGAAAGTGAATCAGCGCGTTAAACGTATTATATATTATACATAACGAATTATTCCAACGAGAAGTATTGAGAAATGGTGATATTATATGGGACATGTGGGTGCCATACAAAAGAAGCTGCACGATATAATGCCTTACATTTTCCCGCTAGAACCCATTCGACTGCAATGACCATCACCATTCGCGCTATTCATGTACGTTGCGAGATCCTGATACGTTGTTACTTATCATTTCATTAATATGCATTATATTATTATTTTCCCGTTGACTAAGAATCTATTAGCCCTTAAGTTTAGCTTCCAATTAGGAGTTTTCCAGAACTTTTGCGGTTTCTACATTTGTGAAAGTATCAACGCTTTGGAAAATCGTTTTTTTATGTTACTTTTTATGATCCCACTCGTGGTGGTTTTGCGCTAAGAAATCCTGATCCTTAGAAGGTGACCTGTAAGCTTATAGCAATCCAAGTAATTGGAAAAACCGGCATCTGCTGATATGCTTTCGCTTGCACTAATGTATTATTAAAACCTTTGTTTTTGGTAGCGCACATGAGTTTGAATATATAGGATGCCTAAGTGGATATTGCCGCCACACGCAATAGTGTATCCATATATGTAGTTTTTAAGTCTGTTTAAGGTATAAGAAATACCTGTTTTATTCTGATTATATTAACTGAGAAAGTTGTATGTTATCAGTTAAATAAATATATTATGTGTCCTATTACCTGTGTGTGTGATTTTCTTTGGCAGTTATGCTTTATTTATTTACGTATCCAGAATCACAATTAAAGTTATGTTATTTTTGAGAAGTTTAAGTAAGACAGGTTAAGTCATGACCTCTACAATGATGAACAAATAGGTCAAATCTCTACAACGTAGAGTATCATTGCGTACTAAATCGGGGATATTCAGCAAATTTGTAATTGATTTATTTTTTGGTATCTACCACAGTTTTCGGGATTGGAATACTTACTTTCAAATTTCACCGCTGAGGGCGCTGTAAGCGGTCTCGTCTCGTATCACATAACTTCTTTATTATCCTCATTCACCTCGTCCATAACTGTAGTTATCTGCGCTAGATAGTTACGTGGGTGTATAAAGACCTTGCTATGCACCCTGTATATATTTCGTAGCTATTTATATTCCCATATCCATATTTCAAATTGTTTAAAATAGCTTTTTAAATATTGTTTTGAAACCCGATTTAGTATTCTACCTAATAGAAAGTAATCGCATTATTGCCTATCCTGTGGAATTAAGATTGTCAGCCTTCAGGAATCAGACATTTTTCTTGTTACATGATTTAGTAAAAAATACTGTATTCGATCGATACTTGTAATTCTCGGATCTGATTGACACCGTTTATTTTGACACTATAGTGTGGTGGTGGAATTCATGACCAAAGACAAAACAGGTTGAGTTAAGATATACAGATTTAAAATTCCGTGGTAATGAAAATGTAGTGCAATTATCGATAACAACTTCTGAGTAGTCGAAGTAATTAATTAAATTTTCCAACCACAAAACAACATATAAAATTCAGATAAAACACTTCTACCTGGCGGGTTAACAGCAACAGTCACATCTAAAATGATTGCTCTAGGAATGCTATAGACATTTAGTTTCGTTGTACAAATAATTAAAATTTAGAAATCATTTAAAATCAAAAATAGTATTGCAATTGCGTTAGTTCGAAATTTAGATACACAGATAATATTCAAATATAAAACGGTTTTATGACGAATGCAATGCTAAATATAAATTTAAACGATCTTTAAACATCACGATTTTTACACAAGGAAAAAATGGATGCCATATTTTATTTTGAAATGAGTTATGGGATCTCTTCATATAATATGGGTGTAATGATTTTTTAAATTTTTATTTCAAAAATTACCTAACATATTTTGCTCAATATTTTTAACACCTTTGACATGATAATTGAAATATTCCCTAAAATTTTCGAAGCAATTCCTGAATTTTAATTCCGCTTAAAAAATGTTTGAAAAATTAGATCCTGTAGGACTCAATGCATTAATTTTTACCCGGGTTCAGTCCAAAACAAATTGAATGATATTATTCATTTCCAGACGTCCCACACACCGTCGAAAGCCCAGGCCGACCGACTCCACCGAAGATATGGAGCAGCAAAAAGGGTGGCCGGATCCCACACACCGTCGAAAGCCCAGACCACCCGACTCGTCCGAAGACTTAGAGCAGCCATTTGGATGGCCGGTGGTCCCACACACCGTGTCAAAACTATACAAAAATTTCAGTTTTATAAAGTCAATTTTACGGCAGTTATCGTGCGAGCGGACAGGCAGACAGGCAGAATTATCAAAGTCATAAAAAGTTTTCAACTATGTTGGAAAGTATAAAAAAACTCTTAACTAACCCATAATTGAAATACATAATAGCTCTATAGTTGGAATAAATAATAACCATTACCATAATAGAATTATTCTTTGTTAAATGAGCATCTGTTGAAATCGTTGGATTTTCATAAAAGTGATGTTAATACAACCAAAAGTGGTTTCCATCAAAACGTGGTTTCCATCAAAGGTTCCTGGAAAGCTCAACTTTCTCATCTAATGTTAGTTTAACACATTTAGCAACTTAGTTTTACAATTAATAATTTATTTTTCAAATATTTAAAAAATTGTTATTTTAGACAGAACATAGATTGGTCTGTGCTCAAAATCATTTCTAGATGACGTTGGAAATATTTCATCAACAAGACATTGATAAGTTTCATTGCATTTTACGATATCAATACTCGCTCTGATCTGGCACTAGACATACCGATTGGTAATTTATAAAATAGAATTTTGTAAATATTAAATGATATTGAATTTTCTTCAATTAGTAGGCATTTTCATATATTTTTATATATTTGGCGTCATTTTTATATATTTGGCGTCATTTTTATATATTTGGCGAGATTTTTGTTAATTTGGCAACAATTAGAAATGTCGCCAAGTTGGCGACATTCCGCCAAATTCGTTGCCAGAATCTCGTCAAGCGTTATGGACGGAGAAATAAATTTTTCTTACAGCAGATAAATGACTATTGGCGTCCAAATACAAAAGTATTACTCAAAGTATCTTTTTTCATGAATGGAACGAGCTAGATCCACGAGAATATCACCAAATTTATCGCATGGTATTACATATGAAGGGTGAACATGTTTCTCAATAGGAAGTATTTTTATTTTTTATTTTATATACCTTTTTGATAATTTTTTTTAAAAAATGTGCAATATCTCAATAACGGTTCAGGTTAGCGGTCTAAAAGTTATGCCAATCGTTTTCTAATGAAAAATTACATAAGAAATGTCTATTTCCGTAACTTTATTAGCGGTTTTGATTTTTTGACGATTTTTTCAAAATTTCATTCGAAAATTTAGGGAATTTTGAACATTCGATTGCGTATTAAAACAATAAGCTTCCAGTGTTTACGGATTGTGATTTTTGTACCAAATTTTGTTCAAATCGGTCCTTTCGTTCGTCAGTTATCGTCTCCAAAGGCTCACTGACACACACACACACACACACACACAGACATCACTTCAAAAATGTTTGATTCCTGATCAGGGATGCTTGAAACGTGCTCTCCCGTCGAAAACTCGAATTCGAATTTTCGACCGCGTCACAATACTTTCCTTATACATTATGTATATAAGGAAAGTAATAATGGCTGGAATTGATATTTAATCTAAGTTAAATCTAAACTGAGTTTCAAACTAATTTCTATTCTCATTGCCAACATAGCGGATTTTAAAATGCGACCAGTCATTTTAGAATGCTAGATTTTAATGTTCCTGAGATTTTGCACGGTATTTTTAATTATTGTCCTGAAGAAGTAATAGAATACAATGTTTTATTTTCAAATATATGTATAGCGCTCATATTGCAGATCACAACATCTGAGAACCGCAATCGGGCTTTTTTAAAATTCGTCGGCATAATATAACCAATATATGAAAACCAGACGTGTCGTGTTCCACAATTTTGTAAAACTCTGTGCACACCGATAACTTTAGAGTTATCATAGTGGTGGAATAAAATTTCTTAAAAATCGACTGCACAAAGGAGCAGACACAAAAGTACGATTGCCAGGCTACAAAAATATATAATTTCTAAGGTAGCACAAAGCTACAAATTCGAAAATTATACACATGGAGCCTGCTTATCGGGGGTTTGAATATCATTGTCATTATAGATAATGGCATCCACGGACAAGGTGTCCCTCTTTTGCGCTCGTCAACATGTAATAACCAATATCTGGAATGACAGTAAAGAAAATGTTTAATGTGCAACAATTTTACGAACTTTTATGACAGCGATTTTTAATAAATTGTAACTCACGGCATACTGAGTAATTCACTTAAGTTCTTAAGGCACACCACCAGCCTTTTAGGGAGAATCATTCATGTGGAAAATAGCTTTAAAATTATGGTTAAATGTTCAACAACTAACATTCTATTACTTATGCTGTTAAGAATAAAATAGGTAAGAAATTTTATTTAAAATTTATACATATGTTTACGAATTAAAAGTCTGTATTTTACTAATGATATGATAAGATGATAAACGAATTTTTGTTTGATGCATTGATATGCAAAATAAAATAGCTTTAAAATTATGGTTAAATGTTCAACAACTAACATTCTATTACTTATGCTGTTATGAATAAAATAGGTAAGAAATTTTAATTAAAATTTATACATATGTTTACGAATTAAAAGTCTGTATTTTACTAATGATATGATAAGACGATAAACGAATTTTTGTTTGATGCCTTGATATGCAAAATAAAAGATTAAAAGGGGACTTTAAGAAATAAATAGATTCTGTGTTACGGTGAATACTAAGCACCAGACCCACCAAAAGTCATGCCTCCTTCGTGATCAGGAGTTTGAAAATGGTACCTTCAGGTCCTCAATCTGTGCTTGAAACCACAATCTGTACTTGTTTTTCATAGTTGTCATAATTGGAAAGACCTAGTTTTTTTCAGATATGATATTGAGGAATAAAATATAGCTTAAGTGCCTTTATTGTGATTATCAGGTACTACTGTTAGAAAAAATAATCAAAATGAGTCCAAATCTGTTGGTTAGTTCAGCAGGTTCAGTCTTCTGTCGTTCCTGATTTTAATCAACTTGTCTTCTGAAACAGGAACTGACTATTTCACAAATGGATGGCGCTTAGCAACAATTCACTCATCCACTCCAAAGAACAAATGATGGAAAATAATGTTCAATGTTTTTACTCAGCAGTGACAAACCTTGTAGAAACCTATTGGAGAAAATTTGAGTGCAATCTGAAAAAACTTGTTACATCAATTATTTTTTAAACTTTGTTCTCATTTTTATTCTGGCTCATGCAATGCCAGTTTTTACTTAAACGGGTTAGTTTTGTTCAAGCATGAAATAATATTCTCATTCTGTCTCTGCATATCGTTGTTAAGAGCGTTAAAGGTTATAAAATGTAAATTAGCAATGCGACTTTATTGCACCACGTCTCATCACTAAGTAGGCCAGCTGGTTCAAACGTGATGCACAGGAAAAGTGTTTCCCACAGTTCTCAAAGCCTTGAAAACACCCGCACGCGAGACAGGCATATCATTTCTGTGTGCAATAAAAGTCGTGTATAGACGGCCTTCATCTAAGAACTACACAGTGTAGAAGACAATTTTGTATTTAACGAACTACTACTTCATATGCAAATAACCATTACGATTGTCGCATAGAATACTTTTTAGATGCGCTGGTTACTACTTATTTCCAACCGAGGGCCTTTTGGGGGATGAAACAGCGTCAAAAGACTTATTTTCGGTTCCGATAGAGTATATAGCATCTTCTTCCGTTTTTGACAGAGTATAATATACTATCTTCTTTTCGTTTCCGATAGCGCATATAGTATCTTCGTTTCGCTTCCGATAGAGTATATAGTATTTTTTTTCGTTTCCGATAGAGTATATAGTATCTTCGTTTCGTTTCCGATAGATTATACAGTATCTTCTTTTCGTTTCCGATAAAGTATGTAGTATCTGTTTTTGGTTCCGATACAGTAGAGTATCCTCATATATATACACGCTAGTGCATCATTTCCTTGACAAATCATGAGGACTGATACAGTTATGAACATAAAAAGTGGCTTGTCCCATTGTTGTTTGTGGAAATGATTTGCAAGATTTAATTGCTCAGTAGTTGAAAATATCTGCTCTAAAGAGCACTGCAAATTACCTCAAAAGTAGTATTATGTGATACATTTTTTAACAAAATGTAATTTATCCATGGCATCCGTAGAACAAATTGTGAGTGTAAAACCATTTTTCATTGGGAATATGAACCATGAAGCTACTACTGAATTTTCTATCTTTTGATCTGCAGATGCGTTTGTTTGATTTCCTATACTCTTTAAAATCATCCTTACAAAACTTAAACTATAAATTCAGGACATATTTAAGAGTTGCTGACAAAAAGGAAAACCAATTTAGTTTCTTTCTTTACGCAAAGTAAGTAGGGTTTGATTCAAATTACTTAACTTTTTTCTGGACCGGGGTAATTAAGGGATATTTCCAGTAATATTGTATTTCGTGATTAGCTCTGAAAGTTGCTGAATTCTATATCGCCCCAGATTATCAGTTAATAGTTTGTAACCTTCCCAGATGATACACCCTAACTCTATCCGGTTGATAAAATACTATATACTTGCTCGGAAAACTGTGGTAGAACATTATACTCTACAAAATAAAATTCCTACAACTGTTTATTGAATGTTGGTTTATTGCTTAGATCTCAGGTACTACATGCATACCATCCTGATCATGCCAAGTAATAACATATAACTAGCGGGTTTTGTCAGCTAGAATTCATTAAATGTATAGCAATTAGTATTTTAACAAGATCTACGCCTGAAGAGGGAGCGACAAACTCACATCTCCGTTTGACAGCCTCTTTCTTAGCCCCTGCCCCCTCTTCTTACACGAGCTCAAAAGTTGCAAAGCAGCAAAACTGGGTCCATATTTGACGTGAGCAGGTCGAGTGGATCCATTGCAGACTCCAAAACATAGCGTAAAATTTGCACTAAAATCGAGGCAAGCGTCGCCCTTCACCAGACAATCGAAAACTGCATTTTCATACATTAAAATGTTATTTTTCTTTCTAGTAAATGATACCACGTGACTTCCGCTCTCCGTTAAGGGCGGTAAAAAATTCGAGTGAAATTACCAACGTTTGTAGTATTAAAATTTCTATAAAATAAAATTTTTACAAATATTGAAATCCCTATCAAATATTTCGAATTTTCAAAAACTTTATGTCTCCTCTTCAATTCGATATCTACGTTTAAAAAACCGCGTGATTCTAGATCGAGTAGGGGCTTAGTAATTTCAATAACATACGTAATCCACTAGGAATAGTAAGGTGATTTACTTCACAATGAGGAAAACGTTGATTCATTTCGTTTTCCTAGAGCATTAAAAGTTGAGAATCAAACACTTTGTACGTATAAAACTGCGATTTTAATTATAATGCATTATTATTTTTATCATTTATTGAAAATAACTGTATTTGTAAAGTTTACATTATAAATGTATATAATTTTTATCAAGCACAACATGTATAAAAAATTCAAAAATACTACATACCTGATGACACTCCTTTTAAAATTAAACTCAAAAGACCGATTTGGGAAGTACATGAATTTCCCTATATACTCAAATCTCTCTCTTGTATTTCTTTCTTTCATAATACATTACATTGAGCTTACTGCATAAAATACCATGGCTATGCTTTAATACAGCACCGAATTTGCAATAATTAAATCAACTATTTCGTTTTAATTTAGTGACTCATCGTATTACTTTCCTTATATACATAATGTATAAGAAAAGTATTGTGACGGGGTGGAAAATTCAAATTCGAGTTTTCGAAGGGAGAGCAAGTTTCAAGCATCCCTGATCACGAATCAAACATTTTCGAAGTGATGTCTGTGTGTGTGTGTGTGTGTATATGTGTGTGTGTGTGTGTGTGTGTGTGTGCGCGCGTGTGTGTGTGTCAGTGAGCCAGTGGAGACGATAACTGACGAACGAATGGACTGATTCGAACGCAATTTGGTACAAAAATCACAATCAGTAAACATTGAAAGCTTATTGTTTTTATACGCAATCTAATGTTCAGAACCTCCCTAAATTTTCGAGTGAAATTTTGAAAAAAACAGTCACAAAATCAAAACCACTAATAAAGTTACGTAAATAGACATTTCTTATGTAATTTTTCATTAGAAAACGATTGACATAAATTTTAGAACGCTAACATGAACCGTTCTCGAGATATTGCACATTTTTCAAAAAAAATATCAAAAAGTCGTATAAAATAAAAAAAAAATATTTCCTATTGAGAAACATGTTCACTTTTCATATGTAATATCATGCAATAAATTAGGTGACATCATTCTCGTGGACCTAGCTCGTTCCATTCATGAGAAAAGGTACTTTGAGTAATACTTTTGTATTTGAACGCCAATAGTCATTTATCTGCTATAAGAATAACTTAATTCTCCGTCCATAACGCTTGGCGAGATTTTGGCGACGAATTTGACGGAATGTCGCCAACTTGGCGACTTTTTGAAATGTTGCCAAATTAACGAAATATCGCCAAATGGATAAAAATGACGACTAATTGTAGAAATTTCAATATCGTGGAAAAAATATAAGTATCTACTATACGAAAAATCTATTTTTTTATTGTAAAAGTAGTAAATTCATTTCATTATATAAGGATATTTATGTAATGCCCACATCAGATTTTTTCGTTTTAATTTAGTAAACTTATCGTATTTTAAAATTGAGGCGTGGCAAAGTTAAAAAAAAATATTAAAATATCCCGGAAATAGTTCTTTTTATAATAATGGCGTTGGTCTCATATATTTTATTGTCAAAAACTACGTATGAAACGATCACTTAATTCACACATGTAAAAATATTTAGTATTCTATTTTAGGTTTTGAAAGCCATTTCATACCAAACTCTTATTAGTTCCGGGATAACCTTAAAATTAAGATTTTGTGAAATTTAATCAGACAGTTTTGAACTAAAATGGATGCATATATAGAATTGACACCCCTACACACACACAGACATTTACACAGTGTACACAGATGTGACACTAAAAATAGCATTTTCCTACTTTAGACGTCTGGAAAAGTGTAAATACGTCCACACGATTCAAATTCTTACTCAGTATCTTACTATGTTAGTGCAAGAAATGGAAAAGTTGCAATTTCGGAATGTAAAAATTTTTATTACTTTCATCTAAGTTTGGAAATAGCCATTTATTGCTTAAGTTGACTTGAGTGGAAAACTCTCACAAGATTTTCATTTGATCATAAAACCACTCTAAAATGCCATTTCAAGTAAAATAAAAACTGCATATACTTTAAAGTGAAAATGTCAGAAACACTTTTAAAACTTTGTTAAAGAAGTATATAAAATGGAATATATTATATTAGAGTAGAACTCAAATACATGATTAAAAAATAAAGTTTCCGTTCCATTTTTCTCTGTCTCACTCTCTTAATTTGTTTCCTTTTATATAAAAATTATTATACCAAAATTTCTAAGCACTATTTCAAAATCTACTTGTTGCCCAAGGTTCCAAAACTTTCCAGTTTCATTGACCTCAGTTGAAAATTAATCCAGTTAGGTTCTCCCTCGGAGATGAGTTTCAGTTTTTTATGTTAGGTCAAGTGTGTTGTGTTTCGGTAGGGACTATCAGTCTGTTCGTTCGTCTTGGCGACGATGTTACTTGTATTTTGGAAAAGACGCCAAATTGAGGATAATTCAGTATCTAAAAAAATATGCAATATTAATTAATGTCTAAATTACTCTTTGTCGTTTTGAGAGAATTGTTAATTTAATATACTTGAATTAAAGTACAGTGAGTTTCACTGTTCGTGGGATAGATGTGTTTTGTTAAGGGGTTGCATATTAGTTGCGTTTTATTAAAGGACGGTATAATAATTCCGTGTTGATAGCGTTTGTCGGTCAGCCTATTTGGGGACGGATTTGACGACTGTAACATTACATTGAATTCACATCTTTGCTACTTGACAAATGAATTGACAGCAATAATGAAATTGTGGTAGCAGCCGGTTTGGCGAGATTATATAACACTATCCAAACCACAAAGAATTTTATGACAGCATTTATTTCGGGAAATAAGGGCCCAAACACCAAATTTCTCACCACAGTTAGACAGACCTCAAGCGACGTGGGTGGAATTTACCAAACCCAATTAGCAACCAGTGCTCGAGGTTGACCAATGCCCACCCAAATGATCTGGCCAACTAGGAGCAAAAGACCAAGATATCATCATACCACATCATGGGCCAGAACATTTATTTTATCAAGAACGACTTCTCTTGCTGAATGACTTTAATGATGCGAGTTTGACAAATATTCACTAGTTCAAAATAAGGACAAGACAAAATATCCGATGCTGAAATCCAGTGAAATCGTCCAGTCAGAGGCGTCCACGGGTGATATGTTGATCCTCAGCTGCCACTCAGTGTGACACATTTGGTGATCACTTTGTTATATATCCCTATATTTTATTCTTCGCAATGGTTTCTGCTCTTCATCTCTGGACATTCTGCATAAAAGCAATCAGTAAAATGTGTCTTTTGATAGGATTAAAAATGCATATTTCTGTAGTGATTACATATATGATTTCTAACTACTTTAATTTTAACTTGTAAGTAAACATATGTATTTAAACTAGGAAACGATTAATTCGAGTGAGTGTTGTAATTCCACGACTTCTATACTTGAATGAATGTGTGTTACCTTTCAGTGACCAACATATAAATGAAGTTCTGAGCATTGCAACGACTTTTGGAAAATGTCGCCAAATTAACGAAACTTCAATATCTAAGAAAATCTACAGAATAAATTTCTTTATTCCCTGCCGCTTTGTGGGAATTATTAATTTAATATTTTTTGAGTTTCAAAACTGTTCGTGGAACTGCTACATTTTGTTAGAGGCTCAAGACTGTCGTATAGGAAATAATAATATTGACTGGCAAAGATTCATAAATCGCATGTGCCAGTGGATAGTATGAAAGTAAGTGCAGTAGGTTTGTGGTTGGCAGGTCATGTGCTACATTTGTTAGTACATATATATATATATATATATATATATATATATATATATATATATATATATATATATATATATATATATATATATATATATAGTTATTTTTGCAGCAGTTCGATTCATTTACTCTTGAAGGAACTAATTATATATTAAAAATTCAGTTCACTACGCTCAGAACGCTTGACAGCATTTTTGCATAATATTGTCGATACTAAATTATCTATCAAATCCACATTTTCTCTTCCCCCTCATATTAAGTGAACCGTTTAAAGAGAAATTATCCTCAAAATAGGTATTTCTCATGGGCATTAAACCGTTTATTTCCTGATCTACAAAGACGTATTTCGAATCAAAGTCATGTAAACGGCCCTTCCTTAATTGTTCATGGAGGGTGGGAACTAATTAGTATTTCTTTAATGCTGAAGAATTTATGAATAACCTTTTTTTAAACAGAATATAATAAATTTTTTGCCATTGATTGCACGCTTTGATACCGGTATATGTGCCATTTTCATTTTCTTGTGATTGTTTTGGATGGAATGTGTAATTTTATTTACTTGGCAATGGGAGTTTTTGTCGCCACCGTACTTTAGGCAACCGATGTAATAAGTTTCAATTCTAGTTGCCACTAAAAGTTGAAATATCACTGTATGTTAAGCAACAACGGCAAAGCGTGATAAAATAATTTGGGGGGGCATGAAACCAGAGGCATATTTTGACAAATGAAATGTTTTATTTTGTATACGTGTATATTTAAAAAGTTTGCAAATTAAATAAAAAAAATCTGCTATGGGCAGCACATGACATTTCATGCAGACTCAATTACATTTTCTCCTTTCTTTCATAATTCATTAAACTCAGTTTCATTGAATAAAATTAAATAGATAATTATTATTTGAAATTGCTTTGAACTTACAGTTTTATTTCAATTTTTTTTTTCATTTGGAGACATGGTGTATTTTTAAAGGAAACGTGGTTTTTACCACGTTGCCTTTAAAAATACACCAAGTTGCGCAAAATAACGTGGATAATTATTTGAAATTATACATAATTTGCAGTTTCTGTTCAGTTTACTTTTTCATTTAGCGACTCGAGTAATCTTCAAATACGGTACATAAAATTTCGAAAAATTATAGTATCTCGAAAACGGTTGGCCTTAGAGTCATGGAGTGTATCTTATTATATTTATCATCAGAAATTAGTATTAAAATTGAACTTATCCGATACATTTGAGCATGCGTAGTCTTTTATTTTAGACTTTAACAATTTTTGCAGACCAATTCGCAAGAGAGGCAGCGTTCTGTTTTAGAAACATTTCAAAATGTAATCATTACCTATGACCACCGATAACTGATTTATCTACAGAATTTTGTAAAATTTGGTCAATTTGATTTCGCCAACTAGAGTAGATATATACATATATTGAGGGGAATTTCGTATAAAAAGTCCGGTTTTCTTTTTCGAATTGTCCCAAAATCAAATCAGCACAAGTGACTTATCTACCTAATTTTGTGAAGTTTGGTCCATTAATTTTTAGCTAGAGTGGAAATATACATTGCACACATAAACAGGCCGAGACATACAATCACACACATTCAGACACATGCACATATGCACTCACAGACGTGACGCTAAAAATATTTTTCTCGGATTCTAAGGTTCTCAAAACGCGTATAGTAGTCGAAAAATCAATTTGCTATTTTCGATACGATTTTTATACATTCTCTACACATTACCATGTATTATATTGGGGTGATCCTATCGCCGACCGCTGAGTGAATACGCATGTTGTTCTGCTCCGTCTTTCTTGCGCCTTGGGCGCGTGAATCTTCGTTGTTTGTGTATGTGTTTTATATCTTCGTATGCCCCTTCCTGCTAGCTTTCCAACGGTGTCTTGGGTTTCTTTCTACGACGTTTCTGTGGTGAGATACCTGTTTACATATTTTAAAAAGTTCTATTTCATTGTTCCTCTGACACAAGCCATTGTAATGGGAGAATTCTTCGCAAAAACGTCAAACTTTGACTTTTTGTTCCATCTGTAAAACCACTTAAATTTTATCTTTAATTGCTATTGATTCGTATATTTAATATCTTTGAAATGTCCTTAATGTTAATTGAACCTTGTTTTCCCGCCTGGAATAGTGTATATATATTTAAATTGTCATTTTGTACATGCTGTTTTACATATTTTCCATTTTCATGTATGCGAATTCCCCCTTTATTTGTAATGAACCTCCTCCCTTCTCGAACAATGTCGTCAGTTCCACGTATCTCCCCTTTTTTTTGATAATGTGTTGTCCCTGCACCTTTCCTTCTATCTTCAGTTGTCTTCTTCCCTTTAGGCTCAAATTTTTTTATTCGTTTTTCATTTTCCGCTCATTTTCCGTCACTGTTTGTTCATTTTTTGATTTTTTTTTGCAACTTTCTAAAATTTAAAGATGCACACATGCGACTTTTTTACAGTTTTGCCGCCCTCCTATCCTGCTGATCATTTTAAGGGGTCATGTCCCGGGGTTATTTTAATTTCTTAAATTTCGAAAAATTTTAAAACAAAACTTTAAACGTCCAATACTCAGAAACTAAGCCTCCTAGCTCAATTTTGACAAGCATTTTTTGGACCCAAACTAAGTGATCTATAATGCAATTACCTATGCAATGATACCATCCGTGTTCTTTTCCCGCTCCATGTTGCTCACCAACCCTGGGTTTTATTTTTGAAAATTTCTGAATTTATCTTAAACAACAATTTTTTTTTTTTTTTTGGTCTAGGTTTCCCCCCTTGTATTTTGTTATATTATTATGCTTTTATTCCTTTTCAGTGCATTTTATGGTATATAGCTTATATATATTTAAAAAATTCGTCACTTTTGTATTATTGTAATACCTCGCTCTATTATGTCTTCCACAAATACTATTAACGTGTCTGATGCTGAATTCCCCCCTTCCTCCCTCCACACTTCCCCTCCCTGGTGCTACAACTTGTGTTATAGATGCTCCTGCCTTCACAAACTCTGGTGATACTAACACTTCCACTCTCAGCCAACCCATTTTAAAACTTGTCGATATCAAGGACAGCAGAATCTCGGCAATGCCGAGACCTTCCTACTCTGAGGCTACTACTACTAAGACTGTCGGTACTAGAGCTTCATATGGTTTGGCCTCCAGCTCTCGCATCTCTATCTCTGGTTCACGTTCTCAAGGATCATACTTCGAATCTTCCAGAAGCGTCAGTCCCGTTCCTGCTAACCTGACCACTCCTCTTTACAAAGTATCCAATACCAGTCCTGTACCTGTCATCCCGACTACTTCCTTCCAAAAAACGTCTTCAATCTCCTCTCCAACGCATTCCGCCGCAGACTCTGAAGAAACGCTTTCAGCGATAAACACAGTAGAAACCATTGACGACACTTCAGATTTTTGTAACCAATATCTTTCTAAAATTCTCAAAAGAGTTGACCAAATCCAAAACTATTTACATCGATACGTAAGACTCAATCAAACTCATTCCTATTACTTGGACCAAAAATTTTCTGACTTAAAGGCTGCCTAGGTTCTGTTCGACTCTGCCTACCATCTCTTCCTCTGAAGCCTCCATTACAGACCTCAAAAACTATCTTACTGAAGATCTCCAAATAATGAAAAATTCAATATCTCAGAGTTTACAGACATTTACTAATAATCTCAACGATAACCTCTCTGGTTTGATCAACAATACAGTTAAAGAGCAACTTGCTGAGTCTTTACCAACTCTTCTACCAAGAACGCCTTCTCCTGCTTCCACTCCTGAAACCTCTAAACCTAGTTACTCTTCTGTTCTCCTACAGGGCAAGGATAGACTGAAGAATAACGCCCAACTCAGTGAAGATCTTTTCTCCTTTCCTTGCCCGAAGGACGTCAATGTTAAAAACATCGCCGCCCTCCCAAATGGTACCCTTAAAATCACTTGTGAAAATAACCTCGGCGATAACCTCCTTCCAACCTTTTTGAATTCTGCCCTCAGCAACAAGTTCAACATCAAACCGGAACCTCCGAAAAAGCAACCCCTCATTGTGTTCAATGTTCCGCCTGCTTTCACAGAAGACAATGTCAGATCTCTCATCTGCAACAACATCCCTTCAATCAGACCTGCAGATATCATTTTCATTCGAAACTTTCGGAACTGGAGGGGGAATGCCAACTAGGTTCTCTTGGTGGAACTTCCACAAGCTAACCTCTTGTTAGATGCAAGGAAACTTTTCCACAATTTTACTTACTTTCTTGTTAAAAAATACATATCTTTAAAAATGTGTTATAAATGCCAAGATTATGGGCATACAGCTAACTACTGCTCATTTCCCACTGGCAACTGCAGTCGTTGCACTGCTAGCGACAATGTACATCGTGACTGTAGAGCACGAACTTCTAGGTTGTTGTTGTTGTTGAGACCCAGACCGTCCGACCTACCAGAAAGGTGTAAGGTAACCGTATGGACGGCCGGGAAGTGCCACCCAATTTAGACCGGAACCCAGTGGGGGAGGCATCCACAGGGACCGTACCCTCCTTCCCCTACCACCAACCTCTCGGAAGGACTTACGGACCCACATGTTTAACGTGATCGTACTCCGCATGAACACGGCGGCATTTGTGGCAGCGTGCAAATCTAGCGCGCAAACCACGGGGATACCGCACCCAAGATGGCCAACAGCACGCGGCGTTCCGAGGTGGTCACCCACCAAGTACTAACCGCGCCCGATGCTGCTTCACTTCGGTGATCTAACGAGAACCGGTGTTTTCAGCACGGCACGGCCGTTGGCCCACGAACTTCTAGGTGTGTAAACTGCTGTACCGCTATCGATGCCAATCCCGATTTGAATTGGAACTTCAACCACAGCGCCCGGGACCACGCCTCGTGCAGCGCTTACAAAAGAGCAATTGAGCATATCAAAAAACTTCAAAAAGAACTGAGATGAAACTCTTGCTCTCTGTCTTTTGGTTGGTATCTCACCACTGTGTTTGTTTTATTTCTTTTGTGTCTTTTATCTCTTGTTATTGTTTGAGCTCTTATGTTTGTTTTGTTTTTATTCTGATCATATGTTTGCCTCACTCTGAGTCCTGGAACTGTTCTTCCCGGTATGGTTCTTAATATTATTCAAATTAATCTAAACCACTCCTTAGCAGCGCATAACAACCTTTTTCAATTTGCCCTAGAAAGTAAAATCGATATTGCCTGCTTACAAGAACCATACCTATACAAAGATAATGTTCTCAAACCTCCTTTTGGCCTTCAACAATACCACTCTTCTTCCAAGAAAGCAGCGATTGTCATTTTCAACCCAAATTTAACTGTTCACTTAAAATTACAATCCCTTTTATTTGTTTTACTAGAAATCACACTTTCCAATAACACATTTCTTAATTTAGTCTCTACCTATTTTCCCCCGCGCGACAATATTAATAAACTCCTCTCGGAATTTTCAGATCTTCAAATTTTATCATCTGAGTATGTAATTCTTGGTGACTTTAATTCCAGGGCCCAGATGTGGAGCTTTGACTTCATTGACCGACGAGGTTACAGCTTGATCGATTTTTGTTTAGAAAATAACTTAACTGTCGTAAATGATCCGAAGCGGGGTCCTACATTTGTCTCACACTCAGGCAAGGGCTTCCCGGATTTGACTCTGGCTACTTTTGGCATATTTGACAGTATTCAAAATTGGGAGGTCCTCCTCTCAGACGACTCTCTTAGTGATCATAAGTATATTAAATTTGAAATTAATGTCGACCTTTCTTTTAATGATTCCTTTTTCTTGAAAACAAATTACAGTTTAGGCTAATTCCTTTATAATTTTAAATCTCACGTTAAAACTTTTACCTCTCAGATTGACTCTATAAATGATACACCCTCTCTGGACACCTTCATTGAATCTTTTATCAAAAAAACACAGGAATGTGCTTTCAAATTTATTACAAAGAAAAAATCGTCAAAAAATTTTAATTTCCGTTGGTGGAGTCCAGAACTCTCTAAATTCAGAAACTTCGTCAATGCTCTTTATAAAAGAGTAAAGTCTCTTGAGAGGGCCTCCGCTTCTTCTGAAATAATCTCAGAAGCTTTGGTAAAATATAAACTTAACAGAGCAAAATCTAAAATTATGATTTACAGAGCCAAATCCGCTGCCTGGAAAAACCATTGCTCAAGCTGCTCTTCCAAATTTGGATCCATTTTCAAGTATACGTTTAAAAAAAATAAACACTTTAACGATATAAACCTTCAATTTTCAGCTAATATTAACCTCAGTTACGGTGAAAAAGTTGAGCGCTTGATGGACCACTGCTTCAAAAACGATCCTGAATTCGCTTCATTTCCCTCGTTTTCACTTCCTTCCGGCGGGTTGGGTTTCGGATGTTGAGCTCCTTCTCGTCTTCAACCATCTCTCCAATGGTAAAGCCCCAGGCGTTGATAACTTAGATTTCAACATCTGGAAAAATGCTTTCAAATCCTTTCCCTCACTTGTCTCCAAAATTATCAACAAATTTTTTTATCTTAGTCATTTTCCCAGCTCCTTAAAAATCTCAAAAATTATTTTCCTGAATAAACCTGGTAAAGACCCCGCTCTCTGTACTTCATTCCGCCCCATTTGTTTACTCCCTACATTTGGAAAAATCATTGAAAAATATTTTATCAATAAATTAAATTTCTGGTTGAATTCAGAAGGTGCTCTCCATCCCCTCCAATTTGGCTTTCGGGGGCTTCACAGCTGTGAAGATGCTGCACTCAAGCTTGTTAAACATATTGAATCCCTTCTATCAGTCCATCATGTCTCCCTTACCACGATAGACATCTGCGGGGCCTTTGACAGCTTAAATTGGAATGCTCTTCCCTCTACTTTTGAAAAAATTAACCTCCCTCTCCCTTTTCGTGCTTTCATTTATTCATATTTGTCCTCCCGTTCTATCACTTTTACCGGTAACAATTTGTCCCTCTCTAAATTACTTTCTATGGGTGCTCCACAGGGTTCGGTAATTTCTCCGATCCTGTGGAATATCTATTTCAATAGTATCTTAACCCTTAACAGCGATCTCTTCTACCTGCAGGCCTTTACGGATGATCTGGTCGTGGTCACGTCTGGTTCCGATATTAAATTTACCACCCAAAACACAAATCAAATTCTTGGTCTCATTTTGGATTCCCTCACTTCCTTGAAACTTTCAATTTCCCATGAAAAATCAAAATGCATTATTATCAACAAATACAAATCCAAAAGAAAATATAATCGATGTATTAGACTTCAGAATAAACCCATCAAAATTTCCAAAACTCTTAACTCCCTAGGTATTATAATTGACAATAACTTAAAATGGAGCGCTCACATTTTCTACTTAAAGGAAAAATGTTTCGAGTTGTCCTCAACATTTGGAAACATTTTTGGGAATAACTGGGGGGTTAATAAAGCTCTTTTAAAAATATGGTACTTGACTGTAATTGAAAAGGTTATTATTTACGGATCTGGGGTTTGGGGGGGTTAATCTCACACAGGATCAAATTTCAAAACTTACTTCATTACAAAGAATCTTTTTATTAAAAATCTGCCCTGGCTTTCGGACAACTTCGAACATTTCTCTTTTTTCAATTACCGGAATTCCCCCTGTCCATTTAGTCATTAAAACTCTTTTTATTAAATATAACTTTTGGAAACATAAACTTAACTTCTTTTCGGACCCCTCCATTCCCCCCCCCTGATCAATTTGATTCCCTTTGTTCTCTTTCTAGCCTTCTTCCTCCCCTTCGTGTTTTAAATTTTTCTTCCTCGAACCCTTCCCGAACTGGAAACACAGTTTTTCAAGCCGAACTTGAAGCCATCATCCAGGATATCCTCTGGGCCGGCAAAAACAATTTAAAAATCAACATCTTTTCGGACAGTTAGTCATCTATTTTGGCTTTTAAATCTATCAAGAATATAACGAAATTTCTATCTAAAATTAAAACTAATGCTCACCCCTACAAATCATTAATTAACTTATCCTGGGTCAAGGCCCATTCTAACATTCAGGGCAACGAAGTCGCCGATGAACTGGCCAAACAAGCTACGATCTCCGGCACCCCACTCCTTATACCTTTTCCCTGCTTCTTTTTGATTAATAATTGTAAATCTTTCCTTCTTAAAAATTGGCAATCTCTTCTTATTTGTTTTATTTCCCCCCGGACTCATGACCCTGCCAGAATTCTAAGCTATTTACCCAAAGTGAACCCCAATTTTCAAATTTATAACAAATTCTTAATCTATTTTTTAACGGGTCATGGTCCTCTTCTTGACTATCTTCATTTTTCAAACATTAATGTCCTTCAAATTGTCTTTGTAATTCATATGGTGACGTAGATCATTACGTCTTTAATTGCCCCCATACCTCAAAATTTCACTTAACCCGTCCTCCAGATAATCTTCGTGCGACTTGGTTCTCTGGTGTCAGAACCAATAAAATTATTTTAAATAGGCTGAAAAACTGTGTTCTAATTGCGAGAGAAATATCCAATCAGGTTCCTTAGCAAGCTTGGTGCCAACTGCTTTCAATTTTCTTCGGTCAATGTTGTCCTCCCTGTTCCAGGCGTTTGTCTCTTATTGTTTCTGTACTTACACTTTTTGGTGTCCGTCTTTTGTATATTTTGTTTCCTGTTTATATTTCTCTGTTCTATATATCTGTTTTCCCTGTGTTCCTCGGCTGTTCATATATGTGAAATTCTTACCATGTACATGTAGTGCTATATTGCACTTAACTTTATCCGGTTACCTCAACCGGATTGTAACCTTTATTCAGCTATGTTCTTTTTGCTTTCTTTTGTTGGTTTTCACTGTATTGTCCCTTTTCCCGCGGTTGCTCGGATTCTTTTGGCCGTACGTTTTACATAAATTTAATTTCATTTTAAGAAAATAATTTAATTTTTACCTCAAAATTCAACATTTTTTAAAATCTACGTTTCTTTGCCTCCCTTCCCACTGTATTTTATGTAAAACTCTAAAACTGTCTCTATATATATTTACCATGTAATCACTTTATTGAATTTTAAATAATTGCAAACTAAAACTTGGTGACTGACTGTGGAGGACGGTTTCGGGTAACCTCCTCTCCCGGCCACACATTAAACTGTCGTAAGCCCTAGGGTTGGCTGTGTGGTCTGGGCCTTCGACATCGACATTACCATGTATTGTAGGGAAAATAAAGTAAAATTGCGAAATCCCGTCGTGAAGACAGAAAGGAAATCTTGACTACCAAGAGAAGCTGCGGGCAAAATCCCGCAGCTTAGACATGTCTATCCGGGTCCAACCGACAGTTAAATGATAGGCGTTGCGTGCTTATTATCTTTTTGTTCCATTACCAATGCAATATCACCTGACGGGGTTAATATTTCGATATCTGTCCCTTCTGAAAACTACGCCGGTATTTGAGCGTCTATTACCAGTCGAAGCAAAAATATGTCTACATCTCCAATCATTTATTTACAAATAAAATAATTTATACATTGAATACGAATAATATATTCGAATAATATGTTACTAAAGTAAAAGTTACCTGGTTGCAAATTATTTAGCAAACACTGATTATCTTGTCTTTCCATTATACTTCGCCACTATTAACAATAATATCTACTTTTAACGGAGTTAAAAATGACAATTATCTTTCTAATTTCTTGTATAAAAAGATCTAGGCAGAAATATTTTTATTTAGGATTTATGTTGTTTTAAATGAAACATGAAAGATAAAATCAAACATTTATTATTTTCTCTTTCATATATAATAAAATGTATAGTTCATCTATGAGGTAATAATCTTAGTTTTTGACGTATTTATATAGTTTAAGACGTCTTTGGACTTGCATAAAATGCGAAGTCTATATATGTATATGTTATGTGTGTGTGTGTAAATATGTCAACACGATGGCTTCAGTAGTTAGATGCATTAATCCTGAACATCAATATCTGATTGCAGCGTACGAACTTAAGCAATAGTTTGGTGATCAAGAGCTTGATTCAACACATTATTCCACATTTTCCATCAAAAACGGCCGAGAAAATGGTTAATTGTGTCATGTCTGTCAGAGTAAAATACAGAAATAGTGTTTTCCAAATGTTAGAACTTAAACAAGAGAGATCAATCATGCGTAAAGCATTGATTATTAAACACTTTCCAACTACAATGCAATTTTATTTAAACATCTCTAAAATGCGATACATTCAGCGGCAATATTTTTAAAATTATCACAATACTACAATAATTTATTATATTTGAAAACTTAAAACTGCATCGAAAAAAATGAACTTTATTCAAATCACATCATTTAAATACAAATCGTCTTGCTGTCTATGAAAAAGCAGTAAATATTTCATTCATTAAACTTTTATTCTATTCCTTTCATTCATTACTATACTACAATAATTTATTTTACTTGAAAACTTAAAACCATAAAGGTAAAAGCACTTTGATTCTATGCTTAAAACTTTATCGAAACGTCTGCTATAAAATCGGCTGCTTCTCTATGTAGAATCAATGAATGTTTCACTGATACCAAAAATATTGCAGACTCCAGAGCTAAATAATTTTGCGTTAAAGAAATTCAGAAATTCTTATACAACCAATTTTACAGCTTGATGTGTTTACATTCTCCATACGTGACGACAATTATACTTAGTTGTAGAAATATTCAAAGTTTGATTATTGTTTAAACTCAAATATATTGTAATTGAGTTGTTTCAGAATATAGATGCACAGAAATTAAGCAAACATAAAGCGGTTTTCGGACAGATACAATACTAAATACAAATTAAATAGAAGTTTAAAAATCACGATTTTGACACAAGATGGATTCTATTTTTTATTTTGAAGTGGATCATGTGATCTCTTTATGATATGGTAATCTCTTTATGATATGGTAATTATTATCTTAATACTTATTTTAAAAACTACAGAATATATTTTCTTGAATTTTTTTTATATTTTTATAAGATAATTTGGATATTTCTTAAAATTTTCAATCCAATTTGTGAATTTTAAATTCTCTTAAAAAATGTTTGAAAAATTAGGTCCCATAGGATTCAATGTATTTCATTTTTCCCACTTTGGTTCAATCCAAAACTAATTGGGTGATATTATTCATTATATTTTCATAGGTCCCACGGACCGTCTGAACAACATACTGAAATTTCATTTTGATAACGTCATTTTTACGTCAGCTATCGTGCGAACGGACAGACAGACAGACAGACAGAATGAACAAAGTCATCAACACTTTTCAACTATGTTGTAAAGTGTTAAAAACACATATTTTTTTCATGAACCAAGATTTTGAAAATTGGATTTAAATTGACACTAAATAGGATATAATGATTACAGGTTGGGTATAACATTCGGTCTATCAGAAAGTTTATGTAGCATATATGATACAAATATTGGCTCAAATTGGGTCAACCTACATAGAATATAACTGAGATGAGTAAATATTATTGACAACAAGCGCTTACGCCCATTGTATCTCCAGCCAATGATAACTTCTTCGCACCAGCTCACCAGCCAATGGGTACAAGGGGGAGAAATAAAGAAGAAAGAAAGCAGACCAAATAAAATTTGAGTACTAGAAATCAGAAGATAGTTGGAAATTCCTTGATGAAAGCTGGTGAATTAAAGTGGTTGTTCGTGAGTAAAAATTGGATGATGATCGCAAAGAGAAGTCTTAAAATAAAAGTCGATATAGATACCAAAACGAAAACGAGCCTTAAAGATGACCCTCGACAAAATGATTCCCAAAAAAGAGGCTAAATTACGCATAGCATCCACAACAGGTATTGCTGTTGTTCTCATGAAGAATTCGCGTTTGTTAAAAATCAGTTTATTATAAATTACACACACACTTCACCATCACACTCACCAAGTTAAATTAAACGTGAATGTGAATTATATAAAATGATAAATAAAAATCTATGTAATATTTTTAATAACTTCAAATAATAATTTTAATAAATATATAAGTTGCATTTTACTGTTTATCTTTAAAGAATGATGTTTATTCACTGGGTGATACTCTATGCTGCAAACAGGTGGGTTATTTGTCGGACAGATGATATTGTGCACACTAATACGATTACGAGGCCAAATTAAATTAATTTAACAAATAAAATAAATATTAAAATAACAATTAATTAGTTATTAATTTCACCTTAATTTTCACCACACTTTTATAATAAGGTATTGAACGAAAGTATCAGAATGATAACGATTTAAAAAATCTGATGTGGGCAACACATGATTTTCCTGATATAATGCAATGGATTTACTACTTTTACAGTAAAAAAATAGGTTTATCTTATAGTAGATACTTATATTCTTTCCAAGATATTGAATTTTCGACAATTAGTCGTCATTTTCATTGATTTAGCGTCAATTTAATCCATTTGGCGAGATTTTCGTTAATTTGACAACATTTTAAAAAGTCGCTAAATTGGCGACATTCCGCCAAATTCGTCGCCAAAATAAAGCCAAGTTTTACTGACGGAGAACTAAGTTATACTTATAGCAGATAAATGACTATTGACGCTCAAATACAAAAGTATTACTCGAAATATCTTCTCTCATGAATGAAACGAGCTAGATCCACGAGAATGATGTCACCAAATTTATCGCATGGTATTACATATGAAAAGTGAACATATTCCTCAAAAGGAAATATATATTTTTTTATTTTTTATGACTTTTTAATAATTTTTTGAAAAATGTGCAATATCTCGAGAACGGTTCATGTCAGCGTTCTAAAATTTATGTCAATCGTTTTCTAATGAAAACCAGCATAAGACATGTCTATTTGCGTAATTTAATTAGAGGTTTTGATTTTTTGACGATTTTTTCAAAATTTCACTCGAAAATTTAGGGGGTTCTGAACATTCGATTGCGTATAAAAACAATAGGCTGCCAGTGTTTACGGATTATGATTTTTGTACAAATTTCGTTCGAATCGGTCCATTCCTTCGTCAGTTATCGTCTCCACAGACTCACTGACACACACACACAAACATACTTTCACACACACACACACACATACATACACACACACAGACACCACTTCAAAAATGTTTGATTCGAGGTCAGTGATGTTTGAAACTTGCTCTCCCGTCGAAAACTCGAATTCGAATTTCCGATGTCGAGTCACAATACTTTCCTTATATATTATGTATATAAGGAAAGTAATGAGATATTAAATAAAGCTTATTGTTACACATTTATATGATCTCGAAAGATATCCACGTTGATCAACGTATTGAAAATTGTTTTATTTTAGTTTCCACAATCCTTAAAAGTATAAAAACTACTTTGAAGCTAGACATAAATTTTATTCTAAATGATGTACCCAACCCCAATGTACGCTTACACATTTAATTTAATTACCTGCTTTTAAGTAAATCTTTACTCTCCCAAAATGCACCATTTCCCATGGGATTAAAACCATTGTTTTCTTGGGCCGACAAAAACGTATCTCACCTCGAAAACTTGTCATCAATTAAGTTCTATGAGCGCCAACGGCTAATGATTTCAATAAAACTAGAGCCATTTTTGTGCTTTCTGTATTAATGGTTGTGTGAATGGCGAATTTTCAAAGGAATAATTACCATTATGTCATCGGTGCCTTGTTGCAGGGGTCTTGTTTGTTTCATTCGCATTATTTTCACTGAACGGAAGCTCATTCTAATTATTTCCGATGGATGGTTTAGACAAAGATATAGTAACAGTGCGTTTAAATATCAATGATGGCACATCGGAGTGTTTGAAATGACAGTTCATCTTAGAATAATTTTAAAAAGTAACACTTTGGTTAAAATGTTGCGCCAGCTACCGGCTAGCTGCATGTCAATCGGTAATTTGAGATCATCAGATAAAAGCTAAATAAGATAAAAGTTAATCAGAACACGATTCGATCACTGAGAGATATTGATCCCTAAATAAAAAATCTGATGTGGACAACACATGACTTTCCTTATATAATGTAATGAATTTACTACATTTACAGTAAAAAACATAGAATTTTCTTATAGTAGATACTAATATTCTTTCCAAGATATTGAATTTTCGACAATTAGTCGTCATTATCATTGATTTAGCGTCATTTTTATCCATTTGGCGAGATTTTCGTTAATTTGGCAACATTTCAAAAAGTCGCCAAGTTGGCGATATTCAGCCAAATTCGTCGCCAAAATCTCGCTAAGCGTTATGGACAAAGAAATAAGTTATTGTTACAGCAGACAAATGACTATTCGCTTTCAAATACAAACGTATTACTCAAAGTATCTTTTTTCATAAATGGAACGAGCTAGATCCACGATAATAATGTCACCCAATTTATCGTATGGTATTACATATGAAAAATGAACACGTTTCTGAATAAGAAATATTTTTTTTTTATTTTATATTACTTTTTGATATTTTTTATTTAAAAATGAGCAATATCCCGAGAACGGTTCATGTTAACGTTCTAAAATTTATGCCAATCGGTTTCTAATGTAAAATTACATAAGAAATGTCTATTTGCGTAGCTTTATTAGTGGTTTTGACTTTTTGACGATTTTTTCAAAATTTCATTCGAAAATTTAGGGTGGTTTCGAACATTCGATTGCGTATAAAAACAATAGGCTTCCAGTGTTTACGGATTGTGATTTTTGTACCAAATTTGGTTCGAATCGGTCCATTCGTTCATCAGTTATCGTCTCCACAGACTCCCTGACACACACACACACATACTTTCACACACACACACACACACACACACGCAGACATCACTTCAAAAATGATTGATTCGTGATCAGGGATGCTTAAAACGTGCTCTCCCGTCGAAAACTGGAATTCAAATTTTCGACCCCGTCACAATACTTTCCTTATACATTATGTATATAAGGAAAGTAAAAATATGATGTGCGAAGGAGAATTTACCTATATAATGCAATGAATTTACTTCTTTCATACTGAAAAATTGATGTATAAGATCTACGGAACAATATTTTAAGGTTGAATTGTACAGTTTGCGTTTATCCGGGTGGCAATATGTAAAACTATTTCGAAGTAGCTAATTAACTTATGTTTCACGCAATTATACATTGGCAATTATGAATTCTGTAGTATCAGCAAAAAGCAATATGGCTCATATAATAAAGCATTTTAATAATTAATTCATCAATTTTGTGTTATTTTCGTTAACAGAGAGGCAGTTTTGCAAGTTTTGCAATTTTAACGATATTTTTGTCAGTCTGGTGCAAAATATCGCCAGCTTGTGATATTTCACTTAATGAGTCTTCAAATATGACAAATTTGTTGACAAGCGTTACAGACAAACTACGTGAAGAGAATTCCTTATATTTTAATGACTGTTGGGTAATTGTTAGGCTTCAAAATACAAAACTATTACGCAAAGTATCATTCCTCATAAATGGAAAATGCTGGATCCGCAAGAATGATACTAACAAATTTATCGCATAATATTGTATAAAAAAGTGAACATATTTCACAATAGATAATAGTTGATATTTTCTTGATAAATTTATTCGAAGAAAGTGCAATATCTCGAGAATGGTTCAGGCTAGAGTTCTAAAATGTATGTCAATCATTTTCTAATGAAAAATTACACAAGAAGTAATAATTTTCTGGTAGGTCGGACGGTCTAGGTCTCAACAACAACAAGAAATATTATGTACGTATCGTTATTGGAGGCTGTTATTTTTTGTTGATTTTATTAAAATTTCATTCAAAAATTTGATTGTCTTCCGCAAAATCGATTACGGTTAAAATAAATGGAATTCCAGTAATAACCGTTTGTAATTAATGTACTAAATTTCGTTGGATCGCTTCATTCGTCCTTAAGACACAATTTCCACAGTCTAACGAACACACACATACACAGACATCCCCTCAAAAACGTTCAATTCGAGTTCAGAGACGCTTGAAACATTATCTATCCGCGAAAAACTATACATTACACTATATTATATATATATATATATATATATATATATATATATATATATATATATATATATATATATATATATATATATATATATATATATATATATATATATATATATATATATATATATATATATATATATATATATATATATATATATATATATATATATATATATATATATATATATATATATATATATATATATATATATATATATATATATATATATATATATATATACTAGGAAAGTAATATAAATTTCACCAAATGGGAGCTTTAACTTTCAATTTCGGGCGTTAACACAAACCGGATTTTCGATTTCAGTTCTACTTCTAATTGAAAGTTTTCTATGATCGGTTTCCATAAAAGCAGCCAAAAACTATACATTACACTATATTATATATATATATATATATATATATATATATATATATATATATATATATATATATAGCTTTAAATTTCAATTTCGGGCGTTAACACAAACCGGATTTTCGATTTCAGTTCTACATCTAATTGAAAGTTTTTTTGATCGGTTTCCTTAAAAGCAGCCAAAAACTATACATTACACTATATATATATATATATATATATATATATATATATATATATATATACATATATATATACATATATATATAAGATTCATATGAAAAAGAGGGGAAATGACCAAATGCAAGGCATAAAATGGTAGAGGGGGATGGCGACCCCTCTTTCCCGTTTAAAAGACTGCTTTTATGCCCGGGCAACACTCACGGTACCAATGCCATGCAGAAGCCATACTTCCGTAAATGTGTCAAATCAAAAACACTCGAAAAAGTGCAAAGAAAACAAATAGGAATCTACCAGGATCACAAAAGGGAAAGAATGGAAATGCAGCAAATGCCCCTGTCGGTTAAGATGGAGTGCATCATATATAACAGCAGTCCACGCATGCGCAATTCGTTATTTTCACTTTCATCGTTCTATACCTCTGCCATATCCTTTAAGTAAGCATTTTCTCCCTTTTTTGTATTAAATAGGGAATTATAATAACATGTCAGGAAGCCAATTGGATAATTCCGTTTTATTGCCTCCTTCATAATATTCCTATTATGCATGATGCAATCAGACTTGAAAGTATTAATTCGTTGATTTCGTTTGAGGTGACCAATGACGACATTTCTGAAAATGTTTTTGGTCAAATGGGACCTCCAATCAATAATGCGATTGATTTTTATATTGAAATTGTTTCTCTTGTCATATAAGACGGTATAAGTACCATATCTACTGTCATGTTTTAGTGTGATATATAGAAAATCAACACTATCTTCCTCCTTACTTATATTCTCAATCAATTCCAGTTCTTTTGGATAAAAAGTAAAATCAAATTGGGGTGTATTCTTATATTGCCCAATAAGGACATCGTCAACGAAACGAAAATATGGCATTTCGTGTAATATATGAGTGCCATTTTCAAATGTACACAAGTATAGATCGGCGAGTAGGGATGAACATCCCCCTCCCATTGGAATACCCTTAACCTGTTGAAAATAGTTGGTGCCATCAAATAAGATGTTTTCAAACAACACAATTCGGATCAAGTCCTCGTATTTTCTGAATGTAATATGCTCTTTTAAGTCATATATTTCTTGTAGTTCCTTCAAAATTTCATATAGATTTTCCAGATTGATGTTGTTGAATAAATCACGGAAATCGCAACTTTTGAAACGTATATCCTTGCTATAAAATGGAAGTCGGTTGATGACATCGTAACTATTAATTATCATTACTGTTCCTTGTTTCTTGAGTATAATCATAACATTTTTAAGTATAGTTAAAAGTTTTTCATTTGCAATTGTTAAATAGGATCCACATCCCACTGTCACCGGCCGGAACTTGACTGGATTTTTATGAAGTTTTGGTATGAGTACCAAATATGGAAAGTTAACTGCTTTAAGTTCGATACCAATGCTTCTATACAGAGTTTTAATTTTATTTACCAGATATGTTCCATTTTGTTGTAAAGGGGAGTACATTTGTTTATCAAGATAACTATTTTTTAAAGTATCAACGTAGTATTTTCTGCATGTGAAAGCGTAATTTGATACAACTTTATCCGTATAAGTTATAACATATTTATCTTCATACTTATTAACTGCATTTTGAAGAGAAGGATAATACGTTTTTTTACACAATGTTTTGTAGTGGAGATTGAACATTTTGATAAGGTTGTATTGCCATTCTTTGAAAGCTTGTATTGGCATGCTGTATTTTACGGCGAGTTTATATATAAATTTCTTCAAATCTTGTTCAAAGTCCTTTTTAATATTTGTAAAATCTTGTATTCGAAATTTCGTACCAAGTTGAAGCATAGAATTTAACTTGTGATTATCCAATAGATCCAGGTTTCCAGTGAAAATGTGCGCATGATGGGTATCTATATAAGGGCTGTTTTGACAATTACACTCTTCACTTTTATATACATTGATGTTTCTACTTATGCGGTTATAATTAAATATTTTTCTACCATTGGTTTGCACAAATTTATAAATCACTTTTACTTCTATGTTAGGTATTGGTAAGAGATGTGCCAAGTTTTTTATATATGTCTTGATTGGTAAACCATCATAATTTTTATTTTTGTAGGTTGTAACAAAAGGCTCTGTTGTAGTAGTTTTCTTCTGTGGAGAGGATTTCAATACTATGTTTAATGTACTGGCTTTTAGTTTCAGTAAATCCATCATTATAGCGTAGTTTGTACATGCATTTTCATTATTATTAACAGTTAGTTGTTTTTCGAGTTGATACACTTTCAAATAACACCAGATGCGTTGAATATAACGTTTTCTTATACTAAATATAAGATTTTTGATCCAGCTGGGTTTTATTATTATTCCTGAACACACTGTTTTTATGAACGTTTCGATCTTTTCAAGAGTTTCTTTATAACTGAAAATTTTCCTTTTTCTTGTTCCCCTTTGCCATCTCTTTGTTGCCCGGGCATAAAAGCAGTCTTTTAAACGGGAAAAAGGGGTCGCCATCCCCCTCTACCATTTTATGTCTTGCATTTGGTCATTTCCCCTCTTTTTCATATGAATCTTGTATGTTACTTTAGGAGAATGTGCTGCATCGCGCCAACTTCTGGAGAAAAATTGGATAACTGTGAAATAATTTTATTTTAATATGTTTAATATGCTTTACCTAGTATATATATATATATATATATATATATATATATATATATATATACTAGGTAAGTAATATAAATTTCACTAAATGGGAGCTTTAAATTTCAATTTCGGGCGTTAACACAAACCGGATTTTCGACTTCAGTTCTACTTCTAATTGAA
The DNA here is from genome assembly GCA_951213105.1 of Amaurobius ferox. Taxonomy (NCBI): domain Eukaryota; kingdom Metazoa; phylum Arthropoda; class Arachnida; order Araneae; family Amaurobiidae; genus Amaurobius; species Amaurobius ferox. The sequence continues at coordinate 29,809,351 of OX578143.1, forward strand.
AGTTTTCTATGATCGGTTTCCATAAAAGCAGCTCACAAGCGACTGAGTTAATTGAGCATATAGTTATTAATTACATTTATACCACTGCGCTATGGTAACAATTTAACTGAATATATTTCATTTATAGATCAAATCAAAAATAAAGATATGTAATAATGGACATAACTGGAACGATTATTGAAAATGCGTTGGCGTAACTAGTCACTATCATTTATTTAATAAGATTTATTTGCTATTTTCAGAGGTCATGCATTTTTTTTTTTCAAAGCTAATGTTTTGTTCTGGAATTCCTAGATTTGTTAAGAATATGTAACTCAAAGTTCAATGTGCAAATGGAACTCTGGTAAGCAATATAGAATTTTGTCTTTCACATGCAAAATAATTGTGTTTAAGTGTTTGATCTTTCAAGTTTCGAAAAATGACATCCAAATTCATGTATAAAATTTTGCATGCTCTAAATGCTGAACAATAATTGCAAGTTTATCATAAAATTTTAAAATGTTTTAAACCCCTCCATCAATGCATGTTCATATTTCTTTTTTTGATTTTTTTTTGTTCCAGTTGATATATTCTTTCTTTTAAAGGTCCTGCGAACTGCAGAGAAAGAATATTATCCTGAAATTTTCAGCAAAACTATGAAATTCGAAATTTATTGCAAATTCTCCAGGAGTAACTGCTTCGTGCAGCCAGGTCCAGTTGTCAAATTTCTGTAGTTATCCATGGATGATATACGTATAATCCGTTTTGTCAGCGATGATGGACATATTGTTAAGAAGTATTCTCAGAAATCGAGAAATCGTGACGTGATAAAAGAATTCCAAATTTTTGCTTTTATGTAAAGTGCTCCTAAGCGTAAACAGTATCAATACACAACTAGCTATCTTGTAAGATCAAAACAGGCGTCAGGTTTAATAAACAACAACTAAATGCTGAACCAATTCATAAATAAGACAATTATACAATAGGTAGTCCGGATTAATTTTAATATTAATTACTTTAGATGTAAAATCATGTTTCTAGTGCAGTAACCAGTATTGGTGGACCGGTATTAAATTTCTTTATTTTTTGACACATATAATTAAAAAATATTTTTTAATGTTTAATTATAAATGTTTTTATATTAACATTGATATGTAAATTATCGTTTGGAGCTTAATGCACACATAAATTGAATTTAGAAAATGTAGATTATTTTATTTTTGTAAACAATAAAATATGAGTGCTAAAAATCTTCAACTCCGGTGTTTTATCGTGCATTAGACAGCATTTTAAATGAATTTTCAAAAAACAAATCATATTATTTATTGAAATTTTCTTAGCAAATCTTGAAAGTTCTAGACTAAATAATCCATTATGGAAATTAAACCATGTTTCTTAACTCCCAAAATGGTATCAATCAATAAAATTATTTTTGGAACAATAGAATTTACATCAACGTCCCTATATTAATGGCTTCAGTACGGATATATCCATTTTATTTTCCCTTTAGTTTTAATTGGTTCGTAAATGACGCGCTTTCAACGAAGTAATTACCATATTATGCCAATGAGGGCACATTTGGAATTATGCATTGATTTGTTTCCTTGTTTGATTCTGAACGAATAAAAAGCGTGGATTAATTATTTGCGATGGATGACTCACTGTGAGATAAAATAAAAATGTTGGACTGATAATGGAATTTTACAGTGTTGACAGAATTACAAATAAATAGCATGGTGCAATCAATAGCTTTTGGAGTTTTACATTAATCCTTATATACATAAATAAATGTAATTAAGACAGAATAGAAAGAAAAATAATTATATTTGTAAAGAACATTGCCGTTCCAAAGCGGAATCGAACTTAGGATCATCATACTGGCTAGCTAATGGTCAACCGTTGAGCTACTAGGACGGAACTGCAGTGTCCTTATTGTCTAAGTTGATTTGGCACTCTCCACATTTTAATGTAAGATTAGCGTACAACTTGCAATCTGGCTGACGACCTGCTGGTATTTTTACCCCCAGATTAGCCTCTTGTTGCCATTTTTATCCTCTACTTTATCTTTCTGCGTGATCGCTTTCCTTCCGATTTGGAATCGGTGTTCTATACCCCAGACTCCACTGAATAAGTTCTAATCACTCTAGGGCCATCTAGTCGCCCTTTCAGCCTCTGACATCTTTGTATTAATCTACAGGGTTGATTTGTTTGGGCGCTATTGTAAAGAACCTCACTACCCCAACCGAGAATCGGACCATGGATCTACTGGACTCCCGGAGCTCTACCGTTCGGCTACTAGGACGGGGTTGCAAGTCCTTATTATCTAAGTTGACTCTGCACATTTTGTCATACATATATTTACGCATTATGGATATTTTTCATTCCAGCAAAGCATGATTTTTGAGAACGTAAAACATACAAAATATGTGTTGACCAGAGTCTACTCTATGCGATTCCCTTGTCTTAACAGCAAAATTATAAAATTGAAGGTTTCTTCGAAAACACGGGAAGTTCATTTGGCACAAAGCTGGACTAAGAAGCCAGTAAACTAATCTATCGAAATATGAAAATTTCTTTAGACAAGACCTCATACTGACCAGAAATATACTCTTATGGAATAAAGATTAGAGTCTGTAGATAAAATAAGTTACGCTAAGAGATATTGACATTTCTATAGGGAGTGGAGTAACAATTTTATTCTCTCATTCAGGAGTTTACAAGATCTATGAGTTAGGATTGTCTTGAGTCACAGTTCATAAAGTGAAAGTATTACTGTAAGTGAAAACCAGCTTTGTTTAGGGTTATTTTATAATTGAATATTATACACAATACATATGAATATATAATAAAATCAAACTATTGTATGCGAAGTACAGACAAAAATATAATTACGTGTAATGCTAAAGGGTAAAATAATAATATTTTCACATTTTCAAACTTCCTAGTAAACAATATTAATAATTTAGCATACTAAACTTTTGCTGCTGCGATATATTTTGCAATTTAGAGTTCGGTAAGAGTGTGATATTGCATGATGGGGAATGCAATCATGTAAGATTCTGTATGGCCTATTGCATAATCTCACTTTCATAAAAAATATCCATTTTGTGCTTCTCTGAAATTCCACATGCGATTAATTATAATCAATTTATTTTTATCATTCATATCATCTAAATAAATATAATTGAAAATATGTTTCTACTTGCATTTATTTGTCTCATCATTACGACATAATATAACGCACAGAATTTCATGAAGTTTTGTGTGTAGCATTGTAATAGACCTACTTAAAATCAAGTCCATGATTCGAGTTCCTAGGGCCAGGAGTTGCCGATATAGTAATAAAATGAACCTCCCTTAGAGATGGCGTTATGCAGAAGGTATTTTTACTACAAATTTATTTGAAGAAAAATGATATCATGTTGCTAAGCAGCGTAATTAAACCCAATGAGTTTATACAGCAGCCTATTTTTATTAAATCTTTTCTGATTTAAATAATTAAGAATTGTATATAAAAATAAATTTTATCGGAATGACACTTTTAATATATCTATATCAATGTCAGCATTTGGGTTCAAATGTGAAGCGAATTATTGATATTTTTAATTTCTTATGCTATCTGTTTTATTTTGACAAATATTTTTTAACTTTTCAATTTCATATCGTTTCAATTTTAGCGTATATTGATCAAATTTTATATTTTATTGTTAATTTGTTTACCAACTGGACCAGGATGCTTTATTCTTTAGATCAACTTCTGACGATAATTACGTATAGCGAGAATATATATTCTTTTAGTGATGAATATAGTAATAAAATAGATATAGTAGATAATAGATATAGTAATAAAAATGAACCTCCCTTAGTGATGGCATTATGCAGACGATATTTTTACTACAAATTTATTTGAAGAAAAATTATATCAAGTCGCTAAGTGAAGGAATTAAACCCAATGAGTTTATGCAACAGCCTATTTTTATTCAATCTTTTCTGATTTAAATAATTAAAAAATGTATATAAAAAGAAATTTTATCGAAATGATATTTTTCAAATGCCGATATCAATGTCAGCTTTAGTGTTGAAATGTTAAGCGGATTATTGATTTTTTTTAATTTCTTACGCCATCTGTTTTATTTTAACAAACTTTTTTTAAATTTTCAATTTCATAGCGTTTCAATTTTAGCATATATTGATCAAATTTCATAATATTATTTTGCTAATTTGTTTACCAACTGAACCAGGATGATTTATTCTTTTGATCTACTTCTGACGATAATTATGTATAGCGAGAACATATATTCTTTTACGTCTTTTTATGAGAATTAAATTAAATATTTTAATAGAATGTTTTGAATAACAGTGTCATTCTGAATATTATAGGAATTTGCATGCAAACTGTATATAAATATTAAGTTTCTTTATATTATATATTTTGTACGAATAACGAGTATTCTGTTAGTATATAAATAAAAGTGAAAATACATTTGTTTATCGCATCATCATGGGAGAACTGTTATACCGTATTTCGTAAAAGTTTAATGGGTAACTTTTGTAAGGTTCCACTTAAAATGTAAGTGCCCTTCTGATTGTTCAATGCCTTTAAACGTAATCCGTTTGTTATATAAACGTCTCAACAAACCTTTTCAAATGTTATTTGAATCTCCAACCAATCGTGATCTAATCGTTCTTTGAAGTTCTCTGCAATAAATGCAATTAAAAATCGGATAACATAGGTTGATATCCGTTTGTGCCTCTATCTTCAAGTTTATGGAAGCTCTATAAATTCGTGAAAAAAAATATTCCTCTTAATATGCAGACTATAGTAAAAACATGACTTTTAACACTTTCCAGAATAGTTGAAAAGTGTTTATGACTTTGCTCATTCTGTCTGTCGGTCTGTCCGTTCGCACGATACCTGTCGTAAAAATGATTTGAGCAAAATAAAATTTTAGTATGTTGTTTGATACGGTCTGTGGGACATATTTGAATGCAAATAAATAATATGACCCAATTAGTTTTGGAGTGGACCTGGATTGAAAAAATGAAATACATTGAACCCTATGGGGCCTAAGACTTCAAACATTTAAACAAAGTTAAAATTCACAAATTGCTGCGAAAATTTTAGGAAATATTCAAATTATCTCTTAAAATATATAAAGAAATTTAAGCAAAATATGTTCGGCAGTTTTTTAAATAAAAATGAAAATCTTAATTACATCCATATTATATGAAGATATCACGTGACCCACTTCAAAATAAAATATTGCATCCATTTTTATTTCAATGTAAAAACCGTAATTTTTAAAGTTCTTATAAATTTATATTTAGTATTGCATCCGTCCTAATACCACTTTATTTGTGCGTATTTTCTGTGCATCTATACTCTGCATCAACACAACTACAATATTTTTGAGTTTAAATGATCATCAATTGTTGATTATTTCTACAACTAAGCCTCATTTTAATGGATGCAGTATGTAAACAAGTGATTGGTAGATGACTTGTATAAGAATAGCTGACATTTTTTCACGGACAATTATTTAGGTCTGGAGTCTGAAATAAAAATGTTATGAATGAATTATTCATTGCTTGTACATACGAGAGACATACGATTTCTATTTTGATGACGTCATTTGAAAAAAAATTCATTTTTTCGATGAAGTTTTACGTCTCCAAATACAATAAATTATTGTTGTACTCTAATAATTTAAAACATATCACCGCTGAATGTATCGCATTTTAGAGATATTTAAATAAAATTTTATTTCAGTCGGTATGTGTTTCATAATCAATGCTTCATGCATAATTGATCTTTCTTGTTTTAGTTTATTTAGTTTATTTGCTGTCTGTAATGTTATAACTACTTCTTCAAGCCACCACATTCGAAAAATATTAATTATTAAAAGTTGCCTCGCGTTTAATTAGGAACACATGAATTTTATTCGGTATCTTCAAAGGGAAAGTTTGATCATATATATTGAATAATTGTTATTGGGTATTTTTTATTCGGTTCCAATGGACCTGCGAGAAATACATTTTTAAAAATAAAATGTTAGACAATTTCAATCGGCGGTTTTCCTCTTTACATTTGTAGATATTACCCAAATTTATTTTCATTGGTAGTTAAAAATATCCACAGTCGCAGTTCATATAAAATTTATATATAGAATAAGTCAATAATTCCAATTATACGAGTATTATATGGGTAAATTTAGCACTGGGAAAATTTATTTAGTCCTAATTAAGCAAGGCGTAAATTACACTCATTCACATTTTTTATTGGAGGAAAGCATGAAAATTGTATAAAAATAAATTATATATTTTTTATGAAATTATCCGTTTCGGGGGTTCATCAATTATAGCTAAATGCTAAGCTGCTTGCTAATTATTTTTCATATATCTCTTTACTTTTATAAATAATCCGTGATTTTATATTCCCTTTGCATATTCTATGTCAAACATTCAGTATAGCATAACTATCATTTTGAGAATACAACGCTCTTAATTGCGTGAAGTATATCTGTGACGGTCTAACAACTTTCCAAAATATGTACATCAGAATTTACCTACTACATAAGGATTTTATATTTACGTCAAATTCATAATATGCTACAAAAAGAATTATTGTTAAATTTTCTATATGAATACTATATGAAAATTAAAATCGCTTCTTTCACTCCTCGATGATGAAGAGAAAAGGAAAAGAAACATTTATATATTATTTCTTGAATAAATAGAAATAAAATAATATTTGAAACATCTTGGTGAAGCAATGTTCTTATACCGCTGTGATAAATAATTCTTTTTAACATTTTACAACAAAGTTGAAAAGTGTTTATGACTTCGTTCATTCTGTCTGTGTGTCTGTCTGTCTGTCCGTTAGCACGATAACTGCCGTAAAAATGACTTAATCAAAATGAAATTTTAGTATGTTGTTCAGACGGTAAGTAGGACCTATGGGAATATAAATGAATAATATCACCCAGTTAGTTTTGGATTGAATCCGGGTTGAAAAAATGAAATACATTGAGCCCTATGGGATCTAATTTTTCAAACATTTTTAAGCGCATTTAAAATTCGCAAATTGCTTCGGAAATTTTAGGTAATATTCAAATTATTCCATAAAATATATAAAAAAAAATTCAGCGAAATATATTCAGTAGTTTTTTAAATAAAAATTAAAATAATTATAATAACACCTCTTATATGAAGCGATCACGTGACCATGATATGAAAAGATCACGTGACCCACTTCAAAATGATATATGGCATCCATCTTGTCTCAAAATCGTGATTTTTAAAGTTCTTTTTAATTCATATTGAGTGTTGTATCCGTCCTAAAACCACTTTATTTTCGCTTAAATTCCGTGCATCTACCTGACGCAACTGTGCATCTATTAAAACAACGCTATTACAATATATTTGAGTTTAAATGTTCATCCAAATTTGATTATTTCTACAACAGAGCCTATTTTTCACCTATGTAAAATGTAAACAACAAAATATGTAGAATGAGTAGTATTTGATTTGGTGTATTTCTTTAACACAAAATCATTTAGTTCATAGAGTCTGCGTAGCTGATATGAATGAAATATTCATTGATTTTACAAACAGACGGACGATTTTTTTCGATGAAGTTTTACGCATATAGTTTCATTACTTGTATCTCCATAGTCTTATTTTTTAAATAAAATAAATTATTATAGTATTGTGATGAATGACATGAATGGGAAATTATTTATGAATGAAATGCTGTTTTTATAGAGCGAGCCAGGCGTGTTATTTTTTCTATGACGTCATTTGAATGAATTTCAGTTATTTTCGATATAATATAATATAATAAAATAAATTATCGTGCTTCAAATATAATAAATTATCGTGGTATTATGATAATTCTAAAATTATTACCGAGGAATATATCACATTTTAGAGATGTTTAAACTAGGCAATTTATATTTTAATGCCGTCATTTGAATGAAGTTCATTCTTTTCGATGGAGGTTTAAGTTTTCAAATATAATAAATTAATGTAGTATTGTCATAAGTTTTAAACTATTACCAAGGAATGCATTGCATTTTAGACGGTTTAAATAAAATGCATTGAAGTTGGAAAGTGTTTCATAATCAATGCTTTAAGCATAATTGATCTTTCTTGTTTGATTTTATAACATGTTAAAATGGTTTTTCATTAGTAAAATATTTGTAACGAAGACTAAAGACACCTAAAACAGAACTGTACACTGAAAATTAAATTTTGTTAAAATTATATAGGTTCAGAAGAATGTGTTTCTTTTGTGTTATATTTCAAAGCGTGATACAATTCTTTATACTGCTGCCGACAAAATATAAAATACGGTTAGGCTTATAAATTAAACAGTTTAAATAAATAATGAAACTCCAGTCACACTTCCGCATCTCATTTAATTACCTGATTTTGGAGAAATCTTTACAATCTCGGAATAAGCCATTTCTCATGGGATTAGAACTATTTGTTTCTGGACGTACAAAAACACACCTGGCCCTGAAGACTTATTGAGAGCGATGAAAGTTACCGCCCTCCACTAATGGTTTCGTGTGGGATGGAGTGTGTATTGTATTATTTTAGTGTGGATGGGTCTATTTATAAATGGTATAGTTATTACATTTCGTTGAGGATGTATTTGCAAGTTGTTTTACTTTCCTTATGCTATTTTCAGATAGAACAGGGGATTTACTGTGAATGTACAAGTATACAGTTTGCCTTACTAAAGACTCTATAAATGAAGGATGAAAACAAATATAAAGTGATCAACCATTAATGAATCGTTGGAGTGTTTATCACATTCCGTGCTAATGCGGTCTTGATTATGTGGCTTAAACAAAAATGGATCTTAAATTTCTAATTAAGGTTGTGTTTCTGAACATGACTATCCAAGTCATCAATTTCTAGACATTCTTGGAATTAAATATTTTCAATCAAAGACTACAAGATATGTACATTGATGTCTGAAATTGCTATGGCATTTTGAAATGTAAAAATGGCTTGTGCGTGAAGATTGTGTTTTTAAATACCGTTTACAGATCGTGTTGTCTTTGATTGAAAACATTTGAAATATTGACGTGTTTACCATACTTATTATTTTTTGGAATTCTAATCAAGTTTTTAATTTTTCGAAAGCGAAGTTAATTTTTAATCCTAATTCTGTTTTTGAATTAGATTTTCTTGAAAGTTTCTCTATTATTTCTTAATTAAGCTCCCTTGAGAATGCCCATTGTTAATTTCTCCCTTCCGCTAAAATCTCAGGTATAATTTTTCCATTATCGTCTGCTTCTTTCTTTTGCGTGCTATCTACCTTTCCAAGTTTTTAGTTATATTTCTGCCATTTTATTTAAAAACCTTAGATCATATGATCTTCGATACTACCTAGTTTCTTCATATTTGAATCATTAATGTTATTCTAATTGATTTTCTGTCTTTTCTAATATTTTCTATTTATTTTCCGTATTTAAATTTCTTGACAGCTCGTTTAAATGATTCTTATGGAAAGCTTGATTATTTATAATATACTAATCGTAGTTTTCGACATTATATTCTGTATTTTAAAGATTTTTTTTTTGCATTACACGGCACCTTGGCTCACTAATCCAGTTCTAACAAGTTGATATTTTTAAATCATATCAAAGAATAGTCACTACAATTTACGTCGAACAAAAGTATAGTGTGACATCAACTGAGAGACATTTTGCTCTTGCATTTTTTTAAACAGGCGACGAAATTAGGCAGTGCTTTACATACCTGGAATGGTGTAATGTTTCCCATACATAAGCGCTAAACAGTAGATTCGAATTCAATTCCAGAATGTGACTTTTAAGTGAAAAAAAATGTCATCTAATGTACTTTACATGGCTGAAATAATGTAAGCTTTATCATACACGGGCGCTAATAAGTAGATTAGAATTCAATTCCAACAGATAGTGACTTTTAAGTGAAATAAAATTTAATGCCATCTAATATATTTTGCATTGTAAGAATGGGGTAAGGTTAACCATACGCAAACGCTAATTAGTAGATTCGAATTCAATTCCAACAGATTTTAATCTTTAATTGAAATAAAATGCAATGCCTACACTTCGCACTTTTTACTCATATCCGAGAAGGTCAATATAGCTAAGGAATGTTAAATTTTGAAATTTAATTTACTATTTTCCAATTACATACATGCTGATGAATTTAAGTAATTGGATGTATTGCTTATTTAGGCTACATTTTGTATTCTTTATCCAGTATACAAGAAGAAATATTAACGTATTTAAATATACCTTTTTATATACGGATAATCCTATTTTTACTCAAGAAAACTTATAATACCGACCGTTGAAAGAAACGCCAATAAGCACACTAAATTCTCCTCAAAACTTCTCCTTTAATTTTATTTCCCCTTATATCCAGTAAATTCAATTTTCTTACAAAATCAATAAATGTTCGTATACTTTTCTTTTGCGGTTTAAATTGTGAGTTTCGAAGAAATATTCTTTTATCGGCAACATCTGATGAGGGAACTAGAGAATAATTTTTTTCTGATAATTCTGAGATTTCGCAAACACGAATACTTTGAAAGCATTATTTTCACCATTTTATTACCCTTATAAAATTGTATCTGGGTAACATACGAATTTATGTGAATATTATAACTAACATAAATGCTCGGCGCTGCCTTGTATAGCTAACAAAATGTTAACTTTACCCATAAATTCAAATGACCAATCAACATTATAAAAATATGAAAAAGTTCATATATTTATTAATTACTTTCAAATAAAATAGAATATAGTATAAAGTTTTGTTTGCACGCAAATTTTTGAGTTTGAGATTTTGATGCTCATATATGTTTTAGAAGCTCCTAGTCACTTTTCTAATATTTCTAGAGTGATGTGTGTTTGTGTGTCTGTCTGTGATCGATTTATTGTGGTACGAAATGTAACATAATTATGCATAAAAGGGATTATTAATGACTTAAAGATCACTTAACCAAATAATTTCAATCATTGTAGTGAGAAATAGACGACGTACAATTTTTGTATACGTAACGTCATTAATTCCCTAGGGTGGGCATGTTATCCCCCAGTTAGTATACGGTGTCAAACTTGATATCAATCGAAATATTTTTTCAAGCCCTTTCATATAAAATGCCAATGTTCTATAATTGTGATCATTTGACCAATATAGGTTTTCTTGTAAAATTGGAAAAATATAATCGTTAGCTGTTTAAGAATTGATTCTAGTATTAAATTGAGTTGAGCTACAACTTCAGTTAATTTTCAGCAGTCATTGCGTATCCATAAGAGATGTTTTTCTTTTTCCGCTGTTCCATAAAAAAGTATTAAAATATTAAACATACATTAAAACATTTTAGTTTTTATTTGGTCATACTGAAAGACTGTAAAATCACATTAAAACCCCAGCTCTGTTGGACGGCAAACGTCCATCATCAGAGTCAAATTGCAGAAAAGGAGATACATTGACCTAATTTTTATATCCAGTCCAAAACTGCGAACGTAATTTGCATGTACTGAACGGCCAGATTACATAAGGGAAACATTATAATGCAAATAATAAAAAATCTGATGTGGGCAACACATGACTTTCCTTATATAATGTAATGAATTTACTACTTTTACAGTAAAAAAATAGGTTTTTCTTATAGTAGATACTAATATTCTTTCCAAGATATTGAATTTTCGACAATTAGTCGTCATTTTCATTGATTTAGCATCATTTTTATACATTTGGCGTGATTTTCATTATTTTGGCAACATTTCAAAAAAGTCGCCAAGTTGGCGACATTCCGCCAAATTCGTCGCCAGAATCTCGCCAAGCGTTATGCACTAAGAAAAAAGTTATTCTTACAGCAGATAAATGACTATTGGCGTTCAAATACAAAAGTATTATTCAAAGTATATTTTTTCATGAATGGAACGAGCTAGATCCACGAGAATGATGTCACTCAATTTATCGCATGGTATTACATATGAAAAGTGAACATGTTTCTCAATAGGAATTTTTTTTTTTATGTGACTTTTTCATAATTTTTTTGAAAAATGTGCAATATCTCGAGAACGGTTCATGTTAGCGCTCTAAAATTTATGCCAATCGTTTTCTAATGAAAAATTACATAAGAAATGTCTATTTGCGTAACTTTATTAGCGGTTTTGATTTTTTGACGATTTTTTCAAAATTTCATTCGAAAATTTAGGGGGGTTCTGAACATTCGATTACGTATAAAAACAATAGGCTTCCAGTGTTTACGGATTGTGATTTTTGTACCAAATTTGGTTCGAATCGGTCCATTCGTTCGTCAGTTATCGTCTCCACAGACTCACTGACACACACACACACATACTTTCACACACACACACACACACACACACACACACACACACATACACACACACAGACATCACTCCAAAAATGTTTGATTCGTGATCAGGGATGCTTGAAACGTGCTCTCCCGTCGAAAACTCGAATTCGAATTTTCGACCCCGTCACAATACTTTCCTTATACATTATGTATATAAGGAAAGTAATTATAAAATTGAGATAGCCGAAGTAAAGTATAAAAATAAAATATTTACATGTTTAAAAATTAAGACAAATATTTAACTCTCATTGAGTTGAGAAAGAAACTGAGTCAAAATTGTAAAGAGTCACGATAAAAAAAATAGTGATTCGAAACATTACTTCGTTTATTATAATTAGTTAAAATAATGATAATAATAAATAAATTTGAGGTATAAAAAGGTCTGGGCCGAAAATCAACTTCATTCTTCAGGATGGAAAGACCGAGCAACTACACCCCGAAGACAATAATGCAGTCTTCAAAGCAAGAAATCAATAGAAGAAGTCATTACGCTCTTTGAAAATAAAAATCCGGTCCAATTGATATGAAGGGTAACCATTCGAGGAAATTTTTCTCTTACAAAAGAAAGCAGTACTGCAATATAATTACACTTGAGAATATTACCAAACCAAACAACACTGTACAAAATATCGCAGTGAAGTTTCTGCATATTAACCTACAGTGAACTTGAAAAAAATCACTGAAACTACTGTATGTACTGCAGATAAAAGAATTGCTTATATCCTAAAAGGTAAACAGGCGTGTGTCAGACGCTTGATTATTTGTGTGCTCTTAATTTGTTAACAAAATGTTTTAACAAAATTCGTACTGTACAGTTACTTTTGCAGTATTTTGAGAGATTTTGTTAAAATGCAAGTTTCCAAATTAAGGATAATAGTGTGATCCCTACATCTTTCTATTTGTGCCAGTTAATATTCTACAGCTTTCTACTTCGGAGAGGGGTTGAACGCTTCATTCATCGGCATTTCTACCACAACATAATTTTGTTCAGGCACTTATAGTAGAACACAAACAATGTATAACAAACGCGAATATCACAAACTGCCAGAACATGTATACAAACTGGAGTTGAATAAATAGCGTTCAAATATAGTCATCCATATATCCATCTCCACCATGATAAGAAATATCATAAACTCATCCATTGAATCAATATTTTATAACCCACACCCTCTGATCGCAACAAAAGGAAAATTGCATTAGAATGCTAATTTTTGTGGCAATGAAGTCTTGATTTCTCTATTTTATCACAATTATTTGGACTAGGAATCAGACGGGAGAATATGGACTATTACGTGGAATAACTGAAATTGCCAGTTCAAATAGAAGTTCATAAAATTGCGGAAAAAGCAAGTTCACTTGCTGCCATTGGAGTTAACACTTATTACATGCTAATAAGCCCATAATAAGCTCCAAACATGCCCATGAATACTGTTATATGCAATGGGCACGTCTTCCCTATTTTGGGGAACGCCCCCAATCTGACTGGATATTGTGATTGAACTTGGCCTTTGCAGCTTTGTGTAGCCCGAGTTAAATTGTATACGGATTTTATGTCGTTTACGTGGAATACCTGAAATTGACAGTTCACATAAAAATGCGCAAAATTGAAACAGATAGCAAGTTTTATTGCAGTCATTGCAGTTAACGGTTGATCCATGCTGATAAGCCTATAATAAGATCAAACCAGGCAATAGTTACCGTTATAAGTTATGGGCATTATATGTTTTGTTAAACCCCCATTTCTTCTTTATTATGATTTTGTTAACACTTTACAACAAAGTTGAAAAGTGTTTATGACTTTGTTCATTCTGTCTGTCTGTCTGTCTGTCTGTCCGTTAGCACGATAACTGCCGTAAACATGACTTAATCAAAATTAAATTTTGGTATGTTGTTCAAACGGTCTGTAGGACCTATGGGAAGATAAATAAATAATATCACCCAATTAGTTTTGGATTGAACCCTGGTTGAAAAAATGAAATACATTGAACCCAATGGGACCAAATTTTTCAAACATTTTTTAAGCGGATTTAAATTTCACAAATTGCTTCGAAAATTTTAGGTAATATTCAAATTGTTCCATAAAATATATAAAAAAAATTCAGCGAAATATATTCAGTAGTTTTTTAAATAAAAATTAAAATAATAATTACACCTCTTACATGAAGCGATCACGCGACCATGATATGAAACGATCACGTGACCAACTTCAAAATATAATACGGCATCCATCTTGTCTCAAAATCGTCATTTTTAAAGTTCTTTTTAATTCATATTGAGTGTTGTATTCGTCGTAAAACCTCTTTATTTTCGCTTAAATTCTGTGCATCTACATACTGAAACAACGCAATGGCAATATATTTGAGTTTAAATGAGCATCGAACTTTGATTATTTCTCTAACGAAGCCTATTTTTCACTTATGTGAAATGTAAACAGCAAAATATGTAGTATGAGTTGTATAGGAATTGCTGTATTTTTTTAATGCAAAAGAATTTAGCTCATGGAGTCTGCATAGCTGATATGAAAGAAATATTCATTGACTTTACCGAGAGAAGGACGATTTTTTGCGATGAAGTTTTAAGCATAGAGTTGAATTACTTATAGCTCCATGGTCTTAATTTTTAAATAAAATAAATTATTATAGTATTGTGATGAATGACATGAATGGGAAATTATTTATGAATGAAATGCTGCTTTTTTAGAGAGAGCCAGGCGTGTTATTTTTTCTATGACGTCATTTCAATGAATTTCATTTGTTTTCGATGAAGTTTTTAAATATAATAAATTATCGTGGTATTATGATAATTCTAAAATTGTTACCGAGTAATATATCACATTTTAGGGATGTTTAAACCAGGCAATTTGTATTTCAATGCCGTCATTTGAATGAATTTCATTTTTTTGGATGAATGTTTAAGTTTTCAACTATAATAAATCAATGTATTATTGTGAGAAGTTTTAAAATATTACCGAGGAATGTATTACATTTTAGACATGTTTAAATAAAATTGCATTGAAGTTGGAAAGTGTTTTTTAATCAATGCTTTAAGCATGATTGATCTTTCTTGTTAAAGTATGCTTATGCTTGAAAAGTCTTAGAAATATAATTAACACGAATTCAAGTTTTGAAATATAAGCTATATTTTTGATATTACATGAACTAATAATTTGTTCAAAACAGGGCTTACAAAATAGTTGAAAAGTATTTATGACTTTGTTCTTATGTCTGTCTGTCTGTCTGTCTATCGGTTAACATGACAACTGCCGTAAAAATGACTTTATCAAAATGAAATTTTAGTATGTTCTTCAGACGGTCTGTGGGAACTACGGAAACCTAAATTACTAATATCACCCAATTGGTTTTGGATTGAACCCGGGTTGAAAAAATGAAATACATTGAACCCTATGGGACCTAATTTTTCAAACATTTTTTAAGTGAATTAAAATTCACAAATTGTTTCGATAATTTTAGGAAATATTTAAATTATCCCATAAAATATATATAAAAAAATCAGCAAAATATATTCAGTAGTTTTTAAATAAAAATTAAAATAATAATTACACACATTACATGAACCGGCCGTCCAAATAGGTGCTCTTAGTCCCCTGGACGAGTCGGACGGTCTGGGTCTTCTACACATTACATGAAGAGATTACGTGACGATTACATGGAGAAATCAGACTCTCTTCAAACTTAAATATGGCATTCATCTTGTATCAAAATCGTAATTTTAAATTTTTTTAATTCATATTTAGTGCTGTATCCGTCCTAAAACCGCTTTATTTTTGCTTAACTTCTCTGCATCTACATACTGAAACAATGCAATTACTATATATTTGAGTTTAAATGATTATAAAACTTTGATTACTACTACTACTATAAAACTACATCAAAGCTTAATTTTCACTTATGGAAAATGCAAACACCAAAAGATATAAAATGACTTGTATAGGAATTGCTGCATTTCTTTAGCGCAAACTTATGTAGCTCATGGTGTCTGCAATATAGGTGATATCAATGAACCATTCATTGGTTTTACACAGAGAAGCAACCATCCCGGCCGTCCAACTAGTTACTCTAAGTCCTCTGGACGAGTCGGACGGTCTGGGTCTTCAACAGAGAAGCAACCAGACGATGTTTTCAATGAAGTTTTAAGCATAGAGTTAAATTCCTTGTAAATCCATGGTTTTAAGTTTTTAAATAAAATAAATTATTTTAGTATTGTGATGAATGAAAGGATTGGAAAAATGTTTATGAATGGAATGCTGCTTTTATGTAGAGGCGATATATATTTCGATGACGGCATTTGAATAAAGATCATTTGTTTTCGATGAAGATTTCAAATATAATAAATTATTGCAGTATTATGATAATTTTAAAAATATTACCGAGGAATGTATCGGATTTTAGAGATGTTTATACCAGGTTATTTATATTTCAATGCCGTCACTGAAGTTCATTTTTTTCGATGAAGTTTTAAGTTTTCAAATATAATAAATTAATGTAGTATTGCGATAATTTTAAAAATATTACCGAGAAAAGTATTGCATTTTAGAGATGTTTAAATAAACTTGCATTGAGCTGGAAAGTGTTTCATAATCAATGCTTTATGCATGATTGTTCTTGCATGATTTCTTGTTTATTTAAATTTTAATTGCTGTGCTGCAAAAATATAAATACGATATATTAATAAAATTTTGTGTTTGAAGTTAATAATCAAACATAACATTTTGATTTCATTTCTATTATGTAGTTTTTTTAATCGTTATAGAACTATTTGCAGCTTTATAAAGAGTCTGTCTTTTATAAACACGCAAAATATTTATTTTAAAACCATTACTTTTTCAACAAAACGTGGTATATGTAAATAAGAAGTGTAGTGGTAAAGTGAAATATATAACAGTTAAATTTTTATGGACTAACATGCTTTGAGAACACGGAATGGAAATCAATCGTTATGGAATTGATATTTAGGTGTCTGCTGTTTGTGTGTATTGTATCTTTCTCCAACAATTTGATCGATTGAAAGGAAATTCGCCCAGTGGCGTTTAATAGACCCACAAAACAGGCTAAAAGTATCGGCTATAGTGGGATAAGAAACTCTTAAATATTTGATTTTCTTTTTCAAAAATTATACAATATTATGCAACAATTGTGTTATAATATGTTAAAGAAATAGCCATTTTAATATATATATTGTTATTTGCTATTTAAAGTAAAAAAATACTTCCACGACATAATTGTATGTTGGATTATTGCACGCTTGGGATCGTACAAGAAGAAAAAAGTAATGATTAAAGTATCTTAATTGTTATGAGATTAGACCAAAAAGCTAGTATCACTGGAGGTAGCCTTTTCTTTGTTTAGTGATCTTAAAAGCATGGCCAGTATGTACCCCTTCGCTTCTACATACAAATGAGAGCCAGATTTTTCACGTTCGCGCTAGATCAGCGCATTGTAACAGTTCCAGAAAATTGTCAAAGTGTGCCAGTGTGGGAGTTTGTTCATTGTTATACACAATTTTCTTTTTTTCAGAATCTTAATCTAGGTATTTTTATATCTCTAAAATATACAGTTTCAAAATATGTGGATTAAGGTTCTGCAACACTTTCTTTTCTTACACATTTATTTTCACATTTTGTTAAGGCTATTTTAGGTTTCTTTTTCAAATTATCATTGCAGAGAGGGATTTCAAATTATTTTTATTTAATAAAGATTATTTTTAGTCATAAAACATAAAAAATTATATCGATAGATAACATTTTGTTAACGAGATATAGGCTATTATTGAACAAATCATAGTTAAGTTTTACAGTATTCATTGTTTATTCATATTTAGAGATGTCCCAACACCAAAAAATGTACAATAAAATTTTGGGTTCTAACACAAAACTTCTATGTACAGCCCAAAACGCTAACGTAATAAAATCGTTAAAAGCAACATACAACACAATTCCTTCCACAAGACTTCAATTATTTGGCATAATGTATCGACATGTGAGATATCATGCCGGTACGTACATACGTTCATAAGTTATCTTAACTAAACTTCACATGCAAATACATATACAAGAACGCACTCACACAAACAGATACTTATACATATACGCACACACACAAGAACACATATACATATACGCACCCACACACAAGGACACATACATATACGCTCACATACAGATAAGCACATATACGCACACACACATGCATACATATATGCACACACAACAAATATCTTTCGGAAAGTGTTTGAATTGTGTTAATGAGGTCTTATATACTTTTCCTACTACTTATTTTTCTTTCACTTTCCGATTCAGACCAAATAAAAACATATTGAAATAACTTGATATAAACTATATTATCACTTTGACGGCAAAACGATATGCCTAAACTATGATTTGAAAACTAGAATTTTTGTTCATAGAGACGTCAAGATGCGAGGGAAGTCAGCGACGTACTGCATACCAACTTCTTTTATAATGGAATTTATACAGTGTGTCAAATGCAATGCATTTATTAACTTATGATAAGTTTATTTATTAATTTCATTTGTTCGATATCAATCAGTTACATTTTTCAGTACATGTGTCAAAGTACACATGTACATTTATTGCACTAGATTTTTTTTAATATATTGTATTGCCTAATTAAAGGTGTATTATTTCAGACGGTTAACTATTGTCTAATGCTCTTTATAAGTATATCAGTGTTTAATACAAATGCAAAAAAATACTTAAAGGTATTGTTTTTTTATAAAAATGTCCTCATTATACTCAAATTCCGTTATACCAAAAGTTTGTTATAAGAAAATCTTAACATGCTATTATCGTTCATATACACGTAATATTTACAGACAGATAAATCAGAACGTATTATAATTAAAATATATATTCTTTATCTATAAAATGAAGTAAAATGATATTTTTAACCCTGAGGGATAGCAAAATTTAAAAAAATCAATTTCTGATATCCCGGGATGTAAAAAATACCCTGGATTGCAATCTCAAAATTATATCTTAGGAAGCATAAACTATTTCTTGCGCGCATCCAAAGCGTGTGGGAGCGATCTCGCAGTTTTGTGTTTCAAAAACCGCCAAATAACGCCAAAATGTAGTAAAACGCAGTTTAAGATGTTTCAATGAATATTTTTGGATAAATACATTGATGTAAAAATTTCATCACGAAGCTTAGCAAGATCTCCTACAATTTTTTTGTCCTCCAAAGCTTAGAGGGAGCAGAAATAATTAAAAACATATATTTTGTCTTTCAAGGACGCTTTGACATTTACCTTACCCCATTGAATTACAGGGGAAGCGGAACGCTCTAGGCGGGAAGACTCCCTCAAGTCACATGACAACGGTTTCGGTCTTTCGTTAGGGTTGCCGAGGCTTTCTCTACTTAGATTACTCCTCGAAGGGTTGGACAATATTTTAAGGATTTTTACCAGATATCAGTTTAAATCCTTCATTATATTTTTCTATAAATAAATGAAATATCACTTTCATCACAGCCAGATATCGTTCGAAATAATTATCCAAATTACATGAAATGTCATTTGTTTGCTTCTGCGTTATTTAATCTGTTAATTTCACTAACTTAATCGATTAAAATTGAAATCAAATAATAAGAAAAATTCATTCGACATTTTTCATTTTTCCCACGAAACGGCAATGTTCTGAATTGGACATATCAGAATTTTTGAGAGCAAACACTTAAAATCTTTATATCAGAAAATTACCTTTCACTTGTTTAAGATCAAATAAGTTACAAAGAAAATCTAATAACAGTCCCAATTTTCGAGTCAATAACATTAGAATCAATATTGGTATAATTGATTCTCAATAGTTCCAATTTTAGGAATTAAGTGGCATGGCAATGACAAGGGCGATTTAATGCAAGACACTATATTATAGAAATGATTTCAAGCTGCATAACCTACACCCATATCTCTAAAACAAGTGGTTAGTTAATATAATAAAGTTGACTTGTTGAAAACGTCTATGGTAGTCTAGGGTGTTCATCATATTTTGCATGTTGGCATCTTCAACGGCGAGGAAAATATAGTCATTTGGATTTCTGAGAAAGGTAAATAATTTTACAGTTACCTTCTTATTATTTAAACAACATTTAGACATATGAAATATTCACCTAATTTTGAAGAATTCTGTATATGTATTCACAACTATAGAGATAGATTCCTTAAAAATTATAATTCTTGGTTCAAATTCATCCTTTATTTCAAGATAATTACTTTTTTTTTTTAAGTCGAAACTTTTGGACATAAACGTTGCTATTATATCGTAATATATAACAAATTAACAATGATAACCTCGATACAAACCTCAAAAGATATAAAAACATTCCTTATAAACCTCAGAAAAATATATGCTACCTTTCAAAATATCATCGGAGATATGACAAAATGGTCAAGAAGGAAATATTTTTCTTGTAAACAGACATATATAGACTATAGAAAATGGAGCTATTGACATTGTAAAAGGAGAGTATTTAGTGTATAAATTTGAGGGGTCATGTACACCTTCGAGATCATGTACACCTTGAAAAATATATGTTTATCATATGGGATCTTTTGCATAAGTAAATTGGAATTAACAGATTGTCTGACACCCAACCTCAAAAAATTATTCTGGATAAGAATGTGCATTATAGTTAAATGCATAAGCTGAAAGTGAGAATTTCACTTTCGACAACTATGTTTCATTATTTTTGTTTTTGGAGGATGATAATTCTTAAATCCGTAAATGATATCACACAATTTAAAATTATCGTCAGCAGTAACGTTAAACAACAAAGATCACTCATACATAAAGCATTGATTATGACACACTTTCCAACTTCAATGCAATTTTATTTAAACATCTCTAAAATGCGATACATTCCTCGGTAATATTTTTAAAATTATCATAATACTACAATAATTTATTATATTTGAAAACGTAATCGAAAATAAAGGAAATTTATTCAAATGACGTCATCGAATTATAGTACACCTGGCTCTCTCTATAAAAGCAGCATTTCCTTTATAAACTTTCTTCCATTCATATCATTCATCACAGTACTTTAATAATTTATTTTATTTAAAAACTTAAGACCATGGAGGTGCAAGTAATTAAATTCTATGCTTAAAACTTCATCGAAAAAATCGTCTGCTTCTCTGTGTAAAATAAATGAATATTTTATTCACATCAGCTATATTGCAGACTCCAGGAGCTAAATAATTTTGCGTTTTAGAAATGCAACAATTCTTATACAACTCATGCTACATATTTTTTTTTGTATTTACATTCTCCGTAAGTGAAAATTAGGCTTTGTTGTAGAAATAGTCAAAGTTGGATGATCATTTAAACTCAAATATATTGTAAATGCGTTGTTTCAGTATGTAGATGCATATAATTTAAGTAAAAATAAAGCAGTTTTAGGACGGATACAACATTAAATATGAATTAAAAAGAACTTTAAAAATCATGGGTTTGATAAAAGATGGATGCCATACTACGGCGGATCCAGGGGGTGGGTCATGGGGGTCATGACCCCCCCCCCTGAGCTGGTTCCAGGACTTAGGTGGACCCCTAATTGAACATAATGATTTTATTTATATATTTTGTCACCATACAGATTTTATGTAACTACATACCTTCAATATTTAATTAATTTAATATAATATAATAACTTTGTATGATGGCAAACGTTTGGGAACGAACGCATCGAAAATTTGAATTTTACCGCGCCACACTTGCGCGCGCTTGTCGACTGCGTAACGTCTAGCTAGACCTAACCTCAATCGGAATCGGCACGACTAAACTTCAACATATCATAACATAGTTCTAAGTTAAAAAACTAAAATTTCTTTCTACCTATAATGTGTTTATAAGTGTACCTTTATAAGTATTCTTAAAAATTGTTGCTGCAAATTCATTAATTACAAGAAATGGTAAGTAATCAGTTTCTCATTATTCCAGTGCGTGTGTTTTAACTTAAATGTTATTGTTGTTAATGCTCATAAAGTACCTCATAGGTAGATATGTAGGTATCTACTTACTGAAAGAGTGCTGCGTGACTTATGTACCTACTTATATATTTTTTTTGGACTAGGGAGATTGAAGAGCATTAAGCTTACTGACCTAACCTAAAATCTTAGATAAATTCACACAATGAAATCAAGTGTATCGTCGTCGTGACCACACTGATTTTAATGCTCTTTAAAAATAAAATAAGAGAGCAACCAACAGAATGAATATAGCATGATGCATAAACTTAAAAATAATCTTGGTTAAAGTTTTTAAAAGCACCTAGCGAAAACTTCGATGCAAACTATTGCGCGACACAAAAACATTGCGCTTCATTAACAGGCATGCATTTACAACAAGTAAATAGTAATCTACCTACCTACTACTTTTTACTTTATTTGTATATTACAGATTTTTAAAAACTATAAAATATTAGAGAACCTGAAATTGTTTTGCTTGTTTAACACTATACTTACCTAAAGTAAGTAGGTATTACCTATTTGATGTAAGTACCTACCTAATAAAAATTCGTGTAGGGGCCTAAACTTAAGTAAGGTCTTTATGGAAAATGCAGTGGACTGTAAAACTACCTATATTATTATGTTTTTACGTACTTATAACTCATATGTTTACAAAAGTTTGTTGTCTGATGTGGGGTGTGAAATTTGCATGGTTTTGCTTTGTTTGTGAGGTAATGCGCCTGCGCCACCAGCCTGTACTATAGCGAATGTGGGTGTTTTTATGTATATATATTTAATATGTATTTTCAACAGTCTGTTGTCTGTTGTGGGGTGTGAAATTTGCAGGGTGAAATTTGCATGGTTTTGCTTGCAGGGTGATTCTAAGGGAAAAGGAGATGGTAGTGGTGGATTGAAACGTTCATTAAAAAAAATAGATTCATTTTTCCCAAAGAAACCAAGGCTTGAGATTGCTCACTCGAAAAATTCACCTACAACAACTACAGATGAAAATAATTGTATTGCCGATGCTTCTGCTTCTACAGCTACATTGCCTACATTAACCATAGATGAAGAAAAAACATGCTCTCCTGTTACTAACGATATTCAGCCTACAATATGTACATCGACTTCTGATTCTGATCAGATAAAGACTTCACTTTCTCAACCAAAGTTTGCTTCAGATATTGCTTGTTATATAGGGGAAAATATAGATGATTCAACTAAAGCTATGTTGCTTGAAAAGCATTGGCATCCTCCCCATAATTATACTTTCCCGCATTGTGTTGTTAATAAAAAAGGAAAACAAACAAAAAAAATATGCTCAGAAGTCTCACCTTGACAAGTTTCACTGGCTTGTTTTGTCGCATAAAGACCAGGGTCTTTACTGCAAGTACTGTGCTTTGTTTGTCGTAGCTCCTGGAGGTGGTATACAGACAAAAACACCTTTATGTCGACTCGTAAAAGAACCATTAAAAGCTTTCGATAATTTGCTAGGTGAAAATGGTGTTCTGCTAACACACCAGCGAAACAAATACCACGAATTAGCTGTCGAAGCAGGGAAGAACTTTTTATTGAGTTTTCATAAACCGGAAATTAACATAATGAACCAAGTAAATAGTCAAAGACTGAAACAAATAAATGAAAATAGAGAACGTTTGCGACCAATCGTAAAAACTATAATATTTTGTGGCCATCAAAATATATCGTTACGTGGCCATCGCGACGATGGTAAATTGCTGAACTATGACAGCGTAGTAGCCGATGAAGGGAATTTTAGAGCCCTTTTAAAATTCCGTATTGATTCTGGCGATATTGCATTGCAGCAACATTTAGAATCTTCAAAATCCAACGCCACGTATATCAGCAAGACTGTACAAAATGAGTTGATAGATGTTTGCGCAGAAATCATCCAGGAAAACATTTTACAGAATGTGCGGGAAGCTAAATATTTTTCAATTTTGTTCGATGAAACAACAGATATATCACATGTCTCACAGCTGAGCCTATCATTCCGATATTTGCATGATGGTATTATTAAGGAACATTTTGTGACTTTTTGTGATACCTACGATGCTCTTAGACGTGAAGACAACAATTCAGGTGACATAGAGCCTCGATTGACAGGTGTAGCATTGGCGAAAATCGTTGAAAATCTGTGTACCATATTTAACTTAGATTTATCTTGGTGTGTGGGTATTGGAACTGACAGCTGCTCGGTTATGGCATCAGATACAAAAGGTGCAGTGCAAGAATTGATAAAAATAGCCATTCATGCTAAACGTTGCCCGTGCAACAACCATGTGCTCAATAACTCATTGGCAAGATCATCCAAAGTAGTTTCCTGTCGCAATACATCTGGCACAATGAGAAAAGTTGTGGCATTTGCCAATGCATCCGCTAAGAGGCATGAAATTTTTAAAATAGAACTCAGAGCTGCCATGTGTCATATCGGGAGAGTCCGGGATCAATGTCACATCGCCGCACAAACACGGCAGCAATGTCGCATCGGAACTCTTCCCGACGACAGAGTCATATCGGCGGTGGATTCAGTTCCGGAGTCAAATCGGCGGGGAGTCGAACGAAAGTGAAACCGAAACCGATCTCACGACCGATATGCACAGAAGAATTGGAGATATGCAGATGAGTACATTGCGTCCACACAAAAATCACACATAATTCACTTATAATACTCACATATAACTCATATATATCTCGCATGTAACCCAGGAGTACTTACGGTCTGGAGACATTAGTCCACAGATGGGTAGAAGAATAAAAGACAGAATTCAGGGTGTGCAAATAATTTAACTCATTAAACCAAATACTCATATTTATTCTTAAGTAAGCCATTTAAATTTTGTATATATATATTCCAAACAAATTTTACTTTCAATATCCATTTCACAATAATACCTTCGGTAAATACAATCTCTTTCACTAGAGAACTTTATGCAAAGTAAATTAACATTCAGTTAACATTATATCAATCACACTCTTTAGAATCTTTATCAATTTAAATTTCTATATAGACAATTATCAATATATTCAATAAGAATTCCAATTAAAATACGTTAGATTATAAGCCTTAAATTTATACCAGTGCTTGGAATGGAAATTTACTGTTCCACTGTTCATGAATTAGAATTACAGTAATTTTACCTCACCGTTCTGTAACAACAAATCCGTATAATTTTCAGAGCATCCGATCTTAACCTTATAAGGATTGCCGAAGGAAAGTTCCGCAAAATCTCCGCAATGAAGTATCGACATCCGAACTCAATGTTCAATCGAACAAGGGACCACGCCCGGATTCGCCGGATAACGGTCAAAATCACAACCTAAAATAGAAAAATAAAGCATTAAATTTTGAATAAAATTTCAGATCCCGGTGCATTTCTTCCTCGGGCATCTTCCCGGATTAGATTTTGGGAAAATCAATAATCCACAGCAATATGGGGCCACCGGCCCTACTCTCTTTGTTCCGTTTTCTCCTCCGAAAACTTACATCCGAACTTCTCAAAGTTCTTCTCCAAAAAGCTCACGAACACCGCCACAACAGCCCGACAACAGCCAAGAAGCTCTCCCATTGGCTGCCGACCAGAGGAGAAGTTTCGCTTTTCGAAAAACTTCCCACCGCCGAGGCAGGCGCCGCGAAAAAAAACAGCAGAACATTAAATTCACATTCTCGAACTAAACTAGACTTTCACACGTAAATGAATCTGAACTAGGCTTAACACAATGCAGGCGTTGAAAAGGAGAGATTTCCAAGCCGCGATTCTCAAACTGTCGAATCGAACATACATGCGATACGACATTTCCTCCCCCTGGGAGGAAAAAATTTCGAACCTGTGAGAAATTTTTTTATCTCACACACATACACAACATTAACAATTACAAAAGAATACTAGGAACCTTTAAGTGTAACACCAACTCAGAGAGCAGTTTCTACTGAGTCAGCAATTTAGCAGAAAATTTTGAAGCAAGGGAAGTGTGACTAGTACACACATCCCACCTGAAGATCCGAATGCACAGGCAGTACATCCATCACCGCAGGGCAAAGACCAAAAGGGCCAAACGATGACAACAAAGACGTCCCAACAGCAAAAAGGAACCTTTACAAAATATAAACATATATTAAATACACTGAAATATACACACAAATACATGAATACATGTCAACGCCAGGGCACTTTTGCCTGACAGCAAAATTTCAATTTCCGAAATTCTTAAATTTCAGAGAACAAATGATATGAATATATGTAATAACAATATGATGCAAGATGAAAACAATTTATACCAAACAACAATGTCACTTTCAATACACTAAGTGACCACAATAAAATAAACACTTATTTACACTACAATGAGAGATTAAATATATTTCATGAAATAAACAAACAAATGAGTTCTCTTTACTCATTCAGCTTTACTCACTTTAAATTCACTTTAAAGTTCTTTTGTATTACCCTTACAAAAATCATTTTCATTTCAAATAATTCTATTATCATCAATTTCAACTTTTAATATTTTCACTATTATTATCACTATATTATTACTATGCATAGTTTCATTATGAATTTAACTTCAATTCTTAACTTATTAAATTCTCGAAATAATTATATGTTCTCGAAACACTTTTCAAAATCAATTTACATCTTCCAAAATACATGTATTTTTCAAAATTAAATGTAAGTTTCTCAAATTAAATGTATATGTCTCAAAAAATTTTTTAAACTAAAATATGTGTCTCAAATTAAGTACATGTGTCTCGAAATAAGTAAATGTGATCACATTTTAAATATCACCAACAAATAATGAGCACTGAGAGAGAGAACGAGAGAGAAAAAATTTGACTCCAAAGAAATTCCGTCAGTTATGTACTGTAAGTGAAGATGGCCTATCCAAAAACACACATCTGGCGGGACAGTAGTCGGGTTGCCAGAAACAAAAGGGATGTGTGAAAACTAAAAAAAAATTACCCGCGCGCAGGATCCACGCAGCAGAAATCAGTCACAGAGATCGCGCCCCTCAATTCAGTATCTTCAATGTAAAAATTTTGAACAGACTCACAGCAGTGAGCTGTCCACGGCGACTTCCATCATCCTTCCTTCATCAACTTCAGTTTCCCACTGGTCAGGCTTCCGATCCGCATCTAGTGGGAGTAGAAAGCAGTCGTCATCTCTGGTTCCAATCGCCACCGCAAGGGTCGGACAATTAATTTGCCAGCGTGCATCTTCTTCCAGGCTCGTGATAAGTGTATCTGTTTGTGTACACCCGAAGTTTTCCAAAAAAAGGTTGTTGCAGCAAAGGTTCCATTCCATTGATGACTAACTAAAATGTGTGGCAGAAAACATCAGGCACGGAAAAAAAATATGTATACAGGAATTCAAAGAAAATCAAATTCATCAATTTCAAAAATTCAGGCCAAAATCAATTCATCTCTCTCAGTCTCAAAATCAAATTCTGTTTGTCAAAGAAATTATATTATATATATATATTTTTTTTTTTTTAAATGTCATATACTCTTATTATTCATTAATTAACTGAAATCACAGTTATTCACAACTCAAAACATTTAAACTTTCAATAAAATTATTTTCAAACAATAAATTTTTAAAATTATTTTTGTAATTAACAACAATTTTTCTTTCTTTTAACTTAATTTCATTTGTTTAACATGACAAAATTTTGTGAAAAACATCACAACATCAGAATAAATTATCAAAATATCATTTTTAGACAAATCAGCCAAACACCAACAGGCAGAGCAAATTCTCTCAGAAAATTTTAAAGTTCAATAGAGTTCAAGATGAGAGTTGCTCAAACATTTATGAAAATCATTTAAATCAATTATAAATTTTAATTTTACACCACCAAGTTAAGTTTCACAACAAACACATCAAATATTTCAACATTTCAATTAACATATGTGTAACAACATTTTTTTCAAAAATTGACTATTAATTTTAAAAGATAATGGTTGGAAAGTAACATAATAAACAATCATCAAATAAATAAAATGTATCTGAACAATAATTTCTTTTATAATTGAGAATTTTTTTTTTGAAAAATGTGAAACTTATTTAATAAAATCTATTATTATATGCTCTCAAATTGTATGGTGTTTTTGTACTTCTGTTTGCATTGAAAACATTTTGTTTTTGTTGTGGTGAGTAACTGTTATTGTAAATAACTCTGCTTTTCCTAATGTTAGGATTTGAATTCACTCTTGTAAAAATTTGTCGGTTTGTATCAGCATGAAAATTTGATTGTTTTCCAGGAACAGAAGGATTCACAGGAGCAGGAAGGTTAAATCTAACTCTTTTTACAGATTCTTTTGTTTTTTGTTTGTTAGCTGGGTTAGATAAACATGGCTTCAGGATCACTGTATCTTTTCTAGATTGAATGTTGGATGAAGAATTATTTTGTTTTGGATTTACACTTTCACTTCCAGCCTTTTTTTGTTGAGTAAATTTTTGAAGTTCCTTCCTTCTAGGAGGTAATAAAGTAAGTCTATTCACATGGACCAATTGTTCATTCTTTGGATTCATTATGTGTTGTATTAAGAAATTCACTGGTGATGTTTTCTTAATCACACGAAAGGGTCCTTTATTAAAAGAGCTTAGTTTCTTCGACTGTCTCTGGGGCAAATGAGGCGTATACAAGTAAACCAAATCACCAATTTTGATTTCAGGTTGCTGAGCTTTCTTATGTTGTTGTGATATTTGTGAGTTTTCTGCTTTTTCTAAATTTCTCTTAACCAAGTCATACATTTTTTTCAATCGAAATTGTAGATCTTCACCGTATTCATATGTAGAGTCGTATGTAGGGATTTTAAAACCGGAAATGAGTGTATTGGGAACCGTCAAGTCTCTTCCATAGACTAAGTATGCAGGAGATTCACCTGTGGAGGCATGAATTGCATTTCGATGAGCCAAAAGTGCAAATTGGATCAGTCTGTCCCAATTATTTTTATCATCATAAGCAATGTTTTTTAATGACCTGAGGAGAGTTCCATTGAGACGCTCGACACAGCCATCTGAGCTAGGATGATATGGACTTGTAGTAGATTTACTAATACCTAATTTTTCATAAAAACTTTTTGCAGATCTTGATAAAAAATTCGAACCACAATCTGTGACCATAAATTGAGGTATGCCGTGCTGTGCTATAAAATGTTCTAGGCACTGCAAAATGTCATCCGTCTTTATAGAAGCGAGTGGGTACGCTTCAGGCCATCGAGTGAAGTAATCGGTAATCACCAAGATGTATTTTTTTCCTGAGTAAGAGGTAGGCAAGGGTCCAACACAGTCCATTGCGACCCGTTGAAATGGATAACTTGATCTCGAAAATCTCTGGATTGGAGCTTTATTGTTTTTGTAACCTCTATTGATAACACAGATTTCACACGACGCCACATAGTTACTTGTTTGGGAGTACATCCCTGTCCAATAGTATTTACGACTAATAGAAGCTAAAGTCCTTCTAAAACCGCAGTGAGCATAAGTGGGACAATCATGATGCAACCAAAGTATTTCTGACACAAGTTCTTGAGGAACAACAATTCTCTCTTGGTATTGGTGTCTCAACTTCGGATTCTTGTGGGTGCACCATAAGGTATCATCTTTTCGAAAAAATACTAGACTCTGAGGGTATGGCATAATATTCTTTTCTAAGCAATCTATGATCTTGTTACATCTGGAATCAGATTTCTGAGCATTTTTTATTCTTACAAGTAAAGTTGGATGTGCAGAAATTTGTTCAAACTCTTTAATTGGCATGTTGTTGTCATTTTGTATATCTTGTTGATCATTTAAATTATTATCCACAACACAAATTTCATTAGTTTGATTTTCATTTAAATTTCCAAAAACACTTTCACTCAAATTCTCATGAATATTGTTATTGTTGACACTAGGAATTTTTGATACTAAATTAGGAGAATTTTGTTTCTTTGCATTATTGATAATTTTGTATTTAGACACAAATCTGTTGTTAGGAACAACATTCACTGGGTTTGCACAATCATTGACATTTCTTGACAAGTAGTCGGCTACTACATTTGCCTTTCCTGGCTTATGTATGATTTCATAATCAAATTGTGTCAATGAAGCAATCCACCTAGCAAGTCTGGAAGTAGGGTCTTTCAATTTAAATATAAAGGAGAGTGAACTTTGGTCACAAAAAATGGTAAAGTGTTTTCCAATCAGGTAATGTTTATAGTAATTTGTAGCCCATACGACAGCAAGTGCTTCTCTTTCCACCACACTGTACTTTTGTTCAGCATCATTTAACTTTCGACTCGCGTAAGAAACAGGGTGATAATCTCCATTTTCATCAGCTTGGGAAAGAAAACCACCCAAGGACTGATTCGAAGCATCAGTGTGTAGCACAAATGGTTTGATAAAATCAGGGAGATTCAATATTGGTTTAGATAAGAGTTTTTTCTTAAGAATATCAAAGGATTTCTGAGCATCATCTGACCAAACAAATTTCTTTTTGTTGTCCTTGTTTTTTGTTTTTAAAATTTTGGTTAAAGGTACTGATATTTCTGCATAGTTTTTGATAAATTTCCTGTAAAACCCTGTGAGACCAAGGAACTGCCTCACATTTTTCACTGATTTTGGAATTTTAAAATTTTCAACTACTTCAACATTGTGAGGGTCAGGTTGCACTTTTCCTTCAGACACAAGGAAACCAAGGTACTTAATGGTTTTCCTAAAAAAATGACACTTGGAAGGCTTCAATTTCAAACCATGTTTTCCTAATCTTATGAAAATCTCTTCCAATTTCTTTAAGTGTTCTTCAAAAGAGCGAGAAGCGACTATTATGTCATCAATATATATTCCTGAGATTCCAGCCAAAACAAGTGACATGAGTCTCTGAAATGATGCAGGTGCATTTTTCAGCCCAAAAGGAGTTCTAAGCCACTCAAAGTGACCATCGGGAGTTGAAAAAGCAGTCTTTTCATAATCATTTGGATGAAGGCATAGCTGGTAAAATCCAGAGGTCAAATCCAGTGTGCTAAAGTATGTAGCACCAGAAAGTTTGTCAATCAATTCTGCTATGTTAGGAATAGGAAAAACTTCGCTAATTGTCAGATTGTTTAATTTTCGATAATCAGCCACCAGCCTATATGAACCATCAGGTTTCTTCACAAATAACACGGGTGTGTTATAAGGAGAGGTGCTTGGTTGGATAATTTTGGCGTTTAACAGTTCATTGGTTTGCTTTGATAACTCTTTCTGCAGGTGATGAGGCACACGGTAGGGTTTCTGTCTAATTGGAATATTTGAATTTAAATTAATTTTATGCAAAATGGTGTCGCAGCCTGTTATCTCATTAACAGACTTGGCAAAGACATTTCTGTATTTTTTTAACAAATTTTGTAACAATTTTTTCTGCATGCCATTTATATGTTTCAAATCAAAGTCACCACCCCATACTTCAAATATCTCGTTGTTTTCTTTATGTTGTTCATCCACACTATTTACTTCAGATAAATTTGTCTCTTGCACATGACTAATTATACCCAATTTCATTCCTTTATTAATATTTATTTTTTCTTTAGAAGGATTTGCCACTCGCGCATATAGAAAATCATCTTTTGTCACCTTATATACAGCTCTTGCTAAAAAATAATTTTGTTCAGTGGAACATTCACTGACATCTCTAGGCTCTAATAAAATTGTAGAATTTTTTTCAAATTTTGAATCAATTTTGACTTTTATGAATGACTCTTCCATAGGTTTCAAAATGCATTTCTGGTATGCTTTAGCAAAATTTAAATTCTCTTTTGGCTGTATTTTTCTCTTCTCTTGGCAAAAAGAACTTGTACTTAAGGAATTCATATCACAATCTGAACTTGTAATTTCACTGACATCATTATCACAGATATTTGAAACGGTTAAGGTCTTGTTGGTTTGCTTATAGTCATTTACTACACTTTGCATTCTAGGATTACTACTGATAAACTCACTATTTTCATTTATACACAGATCTCTAAAATCAATGTCATGGAATTCATTTTGTACATTCAAATAATCTTTTCTGAAATTTTCATAAAAACTGTTATTGTTGTTTCTATAGTCAATGTCCTTTAAATACTGTATGTCGTAATTTGCATCAAACTGTAAGTGACTAATTGTGTTGCATTCTTTCATTTCTTCTGATACCACTGCAGTCGTTTGTGATGTACTTGTTTCAACAAAGGGTATGCTGCAATATTTAAAATTGACTCGTTTGTATTTGTAACTTATTGTCACTTCCTTTTTGTTTAGGAAAACACTTCCTAAAATCACATTGTAATTTTTGGGAGCAGGAATGTCCAGGACACAACACTCGATTTCACTTCTTTCGTTACCAATTTCCATGGGAAAGGATACTTTTCTTTCTACCAAAATATTTTGATTGGAAATTCCCCTCAAAATTGTAGAGGTATGTTTTATTCGATAATTTTCTGGAGGAATATTTTGAAGAGAGCTTTCGTAAATTATGTTAATTGAACTTCCCGAATCAATCAAAGCATTCAATTTTGTATTACCAACAAACACTGCTATAATCGGAAAAGCATTGATACAGGGAGTATCAAAGTCAACCATTGAATTAGTTTCAAAGTTCGGTCTACTAGGATTATATTGGAAGGAAGTCTGATTGTTGTAATTTTGTCTATTGAAATATCTTCTATTACCAAAATTTGGATAATTTCCTCTTCCATAATTATTTCTGTTATTTTGATTGAAAGTTGCAAATTTATAATTATCATAACGATTTTGAAATTGGTTTGAATAGTTTCTTCTATAATTATTTTGATTTCCTCTATATGTGTTTTCAAATGGTCTTCTAAAATATCGGAAACTTCTTTTGGATTTGTAATTTGGATAAGTATTCCCAATTCTCCATTCGTTTCTTCTCGAGGCAGCTGGAGTTCCTCTTTGATTTACTAGGCTTCTGTTTCCTATGCTTTTGTATGGAGTTGAAGTTTGAAAAGAAGTTGAAGGTCTGGATTTCTTTTTTGGCACAATATTCTCAAACTTTTCTTCCGAGAATTCTTCTTCGTTATATTTACTTGTAGAGGGCATATTCAAACTGTCCTCAAAGCTTCTGTTGCTTCTGTCAATTTCTTCTCTTAAAAATGAAAGTTTTTCTTTTCTTTCCGCAGCATTTTCTTCAAACCTCTTCTTCAAAGCTTCATACTCAGTTTTCTTTTCTTTTAATTTGGCTTTTAAATTTTCCAGTTCTTCTTCATGTTTTCTTCTCTTCGACACAGTAAGAGTAACTTCTTCATCTACACAGTCCGAGCTTTCATTCAGGATCTCTTCATGCAAAATAGCGACCTGTTTTGCAGCTTCAAATGTTTGTGGATTCGCCGCACATACAGCTTTTCGAATAGTCATCTTTAATCCTTTTATGAAGGAATTTTTCAGAATTGCAGTTCTCAGTGAATTCTCGCCAGAGTTGCATAACTCTTCCGGAAATGCTCGAAAAGAGTCCGCTTCAATTCTCAAGGCAAACTGCCTAATTGTTTCATTATGTTTTTGTTTCAAGTTTACTAAATTCTCTACTTTTTTGGCAATATCTTCTTTTGTTTCAAATTGCTCCTTCAAAGCAAGGATCAGTTCACTAAAGTTTTCACTGTGATTAAGGCGAGGGATTCCCTTAATTAATCTTTCAGCCTGATTCTTTAATTTTAGTTTCAATATGAAAATTTTATCTATGTTTGACCACTCCGCATGTTTTGCCACTAAGTCAAATTTATCGAGAAAGTCCACAAATGATTCATTTGGAGAACCAGAAAAATCAGGGATAGTGTTTATAAATTGTGAGGAGACTGAGTTTGTTTTGGTTTTTCTTGAACTTGCACTAACCGACACAGATCTTCCAGAATTTGGAGAGAGTCGGGGAGGAGAGCGTGAAGGCACACGAGCATTAGCTCCAGTCTGTGATGAGGAATCAGTGCTTCTACTAGCACGAACAGTTTTGTTACGAGGCATGTTTGAAATTTTTTTTTTTTTTTTTTTGAAATGCAACAATCAGTGCGATTAATATTTGTGGTTGTGTGCTTAAAGTGTATATGAAATACTATCAAAATTGAGTTTGTTATTGTTTTTATAAAAATCACTCATATTTCCCCCAAAATATCAAACACAAAATCATATGTCAAAATATATATATATATGTGTGGGTCAGACTTATTATTTTTCAATTTCATATTGCCCACAATATTGTCAATTTTTATGCATCAATATACAAATAGAAACCACTTACTTTGATCATACAATCACATTTAGACATTTATGCACAATAAATACTCATATATTTCAAATATACCACTTTTTCCTCTTTTTTTTTTTTTCAATATGCACAAATTTATAACTTACACCCTGAAAAAGCACAAAGCCAAAGTTTTACTTTTTTTTTTTTTTTTTTTTCAAATAGAGCAATTAAATTTATTTTCTA
Organism: Amaurobius ferox; assembly: GCA_951213105.1. Taxonomy (NCBI): domain Eukaryota; kingdom Metazoa; phylum Arthropoda; class Arachnida; order Araneae; family Amaurobiidae; genus Amaurobius; species Amaurobius ferox. The sequence continues at coordinate 29,844,176 of OX578143.1, forward strand.
CCACTCCGTAAGTCAGAACGGCACCAATGTCATATCGGGAGAGTCCGGGATCAATGTCAAATCGCCGCACAAACACGGCAGCAATGTCGCATCGGAACTCTTCCCGACGACAGAGTCATATCGGCGGTGGATTCAGTTCCGGAGTCAAATCGGCGGGGAGTCGAACGAAAGTGAAACCGAAACCGATCTCACGACCGATATGCACAGAAGAATTGGAGATATGCAGATGAGTACATTGCGTCCACGCAAAAATCACACATATCACTTATAATACTCACATATACGACCGATATGCACAGAAGAATTGGAGATATGCAGATGAGTACATTGCGTCCACGCAAAAATCACACATATCACTTATAATACTCACATATAACTCATATATATCTCGCATGTAACCCAGGAGTACTTACGGTCTGGAGACATTAGTCCACAGATGGGTAGAAGAATAAAAGACAGAATTCAGGGTGTGCAAATAATTTAACTCATTAAACCAAATACTCATATTTATTCTTAAGTAAGCCATTTAAATTTTATATATATATATTCCAAACAAATTTTACTTTCAATATCCATTTCACAATAATACCTTCGGTAAATACAATCTCTTTCACTAGAGAACTTTATGCAAAGTAAATTAACATTCAGTTAACATTATATCAATCACACTCTTTAGAATCTTTATCAATTTAAATTTCTATATAGACAATTATCAATATATTCAATAAGAATTCCAATTAAAATACGTTAGATTATAAGCCTTAAATTTATACCAGTGCTTGGAATGGAAATTTACTGTTCCACTGTTCATGAATTAGAATTACAGTAATTTTACCTCACCGTTCTGTAACAACAAATCCGTATAATTTTCAGAGCATCCGATCTTAACCTTATAAGGATTGCCGAAGGAAAGTTCCGCAAAATCTCCGCAATGAAGTATCGACATCCGAACTCAATGTTCAATCGAACAAGGGACCACGCCCGGATTCGCCGGATAACGGTCAAAATCACAACCTAAAATAGAAAAATAAAGCATTAAATTTTGAATAAAATTTCAGATCCCGGTGCATTTCTTCCTCGGGCATCTTCCCGGATTAGATTTTGGGAAAAACAATAATCCACAGCAATATGGGGCCACCGGCCCTACTCTCTTTGTTCCGTTTTCTCCTCCGAAAACTTACATCCGAACTTCTCAAAGTTCTTCTCCAAAAAGCTCACGAACACCGCCACAACAGCCCGACAACAGCCAAGACGCTCTCCCATTGGCTGCCGACCAGAGGAGAAGTTTCGCTTTTCGAAAAACTTCCCACCGCCGAGGCAGGCTCCGCGAAAAAAAACAGCAGAACATTAAATTCACATTCTCGAACTAAACTAGACTTTCACACGTAAATGAATCTGAACAAGGCTTAACACAATGCAGGCGTTGAAAAGGAGAGATTTCCAAGCCGCGATTCTCAAACTGTCGAATCGAACATACATGCGATACGACACATGCAAGGTATTTGTGAGACACGTTGGGTAGAGAGGCATGATGGGCATCTTCAATTTCAAGGAGACAACTTAGTCAAAATTTGTAGCGCTCTGGAGAAGATTTCTGCTTGGCAAGACAATAAAACTGCCAATGATGCGCATTGCTTGCTGCAAACATTGCGCAGTTCTGACTTTATTATATCCTCCATCTGTTTAAGTGATGTATTAGGTGGGTACTTCCCTAAATTATTTTATTTCTTATTGTTTGGCAAATGAACTTATACGAGTATACTAAACCTACTTTAAAATTATGTTGTTGTTTTGTTAATATTTTATGCTACGAGTATATACCGTTTATATTAAGTTATAAATTCTTAGTTTATGCACTACAGTCACAGTCACTTACTTTTTATTTTTCAGGTACTACTGTATCTTTAAGCAGAATACTGCAATCGAACTCAATTGATTTAAAAAAAGCTACGGACGCTATTAATGATACTTTAAGTGTTTTACAAAATAAAAGAGAAAATGTGAACGTAATCTACCGACAGCTTTTTGAAGAGGCTAAAGAAGTAGCTGAGCAGCTAGATGTAGAAATTAAATGCCCCAGAATAGTATCAAAACATATACATAGGGCCAATAACCAACCTGCTCAATCTGCTGAAGAGTATTTCCGCAGAGCTATATACATCCCTCTTCTAGATTCAATAATAAGTGATCTCCAGGACCACCTGTCTCCTGATGTACTTAATTTGTTTCAGCTAAGCGTTTTCATGCCAAAAAGCGAATATAGTAATGAAGACATTGAAACTGTGAAACAACTAGCTACCGACTATACATTATTACTAGATAACACTCCAGTTTCTGTTATTGTAAATGAATATCGGCTGTGGATGGTGAAGTGGCAGGCGTGGCAGCGGAGCCAGGACATACCGCAGTCGATTTCTGATCTTATTTTAAATTGTGACATCGATATGTATCCTAATATAAGAAATTTTTTATGTATTATGGCTACACTACCTGTCAGTGTAGCGACAGCAGAAAGGTCTTTCTCTACGTTGCGCAGAATTAAATCTTGGCTAAGATCTTCAATGGTTGAAGATCGCCTAACCGGACTGGCATTTCTCCACGTTCATAAAAACGTACCCATTGACGTAAATGACGTAATAACGCGTTTCGGGAGAAGACGTAAAAGAAAAATTGATTTTGTTATTTAAATATATGTATTTTGTCTGTTTCTATTTTGTTTGTTGGAAACCCTTGTCGTACCACCTCTTCACTTTTGCGGAGTTTTGCGTCATACCCCTCGACATACCTCTAGCTGTTATGACAAATCATTCACCACGGTTATGGAATATAAATAGGCTGCCTCATTCCGTGCGTGATAGTGCTTCTCTGGATGTCTTCAAGAGAAGATGGCAATATGTTCGTGTATATGTACAAGTTATTATGTGTTAAGTTTTTCAAGTGTACAATAAAGAATAAATATTTTTAAGTACAGTACTTACGTACATTAATAAAATACCTACTTTTTACTTGTATCTATTGTTATCAAAATTAAATTATAAGTTCTTGACTTGACCACGACTATATGACCCCCTCCTGGCGCCAAAGCTGGATCCGCCCTTGATGCCATATGTTATTTTGAAGTGGGTCAAGTGAGCTCTTCATATAAAATGTGTAGATATTATTTTAATTTTTAATTAAAAAACTACTGAATATATATTGCTGATTTTTTATGTATATTTTATGGGAAAATTTGAATATTTCCTAAAACTTTCGAAGCAATTTGTGAATTTTAAATCTGCTTAAAAATATTTGAAAAATTAGGTCCCATAGTGTTCAATGTATTTCATTTCATTTTTTCAACCCTGATTCAATCCAAAACTAATTGGGTGATATTATTCATTTATATTCCCATAGTTCCTATAGACCGTCTGAACAACATACTAAAATTCCATTTCGAAAAAGTAATACTTACGGCAGTTATCGTGCTAATGGACAGACAGACAGACAGACAGACATAATGAGCAAAGTCATAAACACTTTTCAACTATGTTTCAAAATTTTAGAAAAAAGTTAAAACTGGATGATAATATAGATACATTTTTCCGAAATCCGCGTAAGCTCACGATGCAATCAAGGATTCTTAAGAACTTTTCATATCGAGACATACCATTTTTTTTTAAACAATTAAAATAAATAAGTAAACAAGTGCAAGTACGTATTTGATTTGGAAATTCAACATAATTTTTCAAATCGAAGAATTGAACTCACAGACGATTTTTTCTTTCCTTCAACTCTAATTTAGCCGTTTTAATTTTTATATAGTAAAATAATTTATAAAAACTTATATATTATGCAAATTTGACATTTTCCAACTAGTCATTTTGTTACTGCTCAAATTTTCACATATTTAATTAAAAAAATAGAAACCAAAATTCCATTTATATGCTTGTGTAACAGATGGTAATAATTTATAATTTTTAAACACTTAAATTAGATAGCATTTTTTTTTACATTTCATTACATAATTTTTCTGTTTTCTAAAGTTCCGTAAACATCCGTTAAAAAAGATAAATAGTACCGTAAATAAGAAAATATTCTAAAATTTTTAATGAAAATTTTAATGTCACTAACCGAATTTTCAATTATGTCTAAATGATTGGAAAACAATGAAAAAACTTTTGCAACTTCAGTCCAAATTTTTATATCACTAACTTGAAAACAGATGGAAAACATCTAATTCCATTATTTATTCAACTGAAATAACTAAATTATTATTAAATATTATCCATAATGGTTGTGTCTAGAAATTGACAACACAATTTGGAGATGAAAAACATCTCAGAGAAAATAGAAAATCCTTTATTTTTCTACCTTTTAAGCAAAAGTTTATCAATCTTTATTTATCAAGTTTATTATCTTATTCATAACGAAATCTGAAATGTTCTTGTTCAATAATATCTATTTGATCAGCTAATTTTCACGAGTTGGATTTCAGTTTCTACACTAAGTTGTCCGCCATTAATTTGAGACAGCCGCTTCTTTCATACCATGTGATCTGGGAAATGAGCTTAATTGGACAATTTTCACACAGCCGTATCCCCTGCCGTCCAAGCGGTTACTCGAGTCCTTAGGATAAGTCGGATGGTCTGGGTCTTCAACACAGCCGTATCCAATGCAGTAGACCCAAAAGCAGTTTCGGGTTGAATTTAAACTGCTGTGGCTAATTATGTTTGTGTGAGCTAGCTGCTTTGGAAACGGTTTGCTATCCCAAATGACTATCGTGTAATAGAGGCTTTAGTGGCGCCACTTTTGCTGTAGCTAGATTATGATGAAGTTCTCATTTGGCGTCCAGTTCTCGGCAATTGTATGCACTGAAGAAGGAAATCTATAATTTATCGAAACGGCCGCGTATTTTTATAACTTTATATATTTCAGCAATTTTCGCTCTAGTTTTTCATAACAATAAATAACTTTGATTTACAACAATAATAGAGTATACAAAATAATTACACAAAATATTTCTCACATCAAAATTGCAGGCAGTTCATATTTCTATATTTTCCTTGAATATTACACTGCAAAAATGGAAGTAAAATAGTATTGCAAGCACGACACTTCAAACCAAATCTTGAAAATAAAAATTTATATTTTCATTTCCATTTATAAAATAAAATATACCTTAATATTACATCCAAGTGAATATTTTGACCTTCCCATACACCATACAATAATATTTCAATATCTACTGTTTCATAGATTAAATTCAAACTATTCACAAGATACTGCATCTTACAGATAGAATATACAAAATAATCTTTATGTTGCTCCCAATCGCTACATTTATACTAAGAATTTTCCTCAAAATGATTGTATTCTGAACTAGGAGTATTGGAACGAGATACGCATTTCTCTATATTTGATTATGATGCTTAGGCAAAAATACAGAGAAACCATGATCTAATAAAATATATATGTGCAACATTTTCCCAATTGATTTCTATAGTTTATGCCGGATATGCATGATTGTATAAAGACAAGGGGGAAAACTTTATGAACTCAGTAGTAATTAATTATATTACCTCTATTCTTTGTTTATGTCTGTGGCATATAAAAAAGATAATTAATATGTATTACATTTATATACAATTCCCGAAGTGTTACCCCACCATAGTTAAATTTGGGTTTCTTATATTGAACTGATTAGTACATGTGGATGCAAAATCCACCATATTAATTTATTGTTTGCCCGGTGTTTCTTCTGAAAGATAAATTGATTAATATTATAAAATAAATTTCACCTATCCAATAAACAGACAATAAATTGCTCAAACAAAACATTATTAATTATTAAAGTTAATGTTAAATTTTAGCATATGTTAACTTCAATTTAATAATTATCTTAACAAATTAATATTGTCAAAATTATAGTTCCTTTGACTTAACTGATTCGGTAGTGATAGAGTTCCCTTTTCTTACTGTCATATCGTCTGGAAACAATCATATTTAATATGACATGTTTACCATTTTGCTTTTTGGATTACAGTAGGTCGTCTTTGAACATCCTTCACTAAAATCACATTTTAAGCACACATTCAGCCACGTAGATATTTTTAAATGTTAGAAGCATATATTTAAGTGCTACTTCCGCAGCAAAATATATCAAGTGTCAGGAAACATTTGTAAGTGCTACTACAACAGAAAAAATATCGAATCTTAGGATAACATTTTTAAGTGCTCTTGCAACAGCAAAAATATTGAATATCTTGGGTGCATATTTTTGAGTGCTACTACAACAGCAAATAAATCGAATACCAAGGGAGCACATTTTTAAGTGCTACTAACACAGCGAAATAAATCAATCTGTATCGGGACCCAATTTTAAGTGCTACTACAACAGCAAAAATATTGAGTATCTTGGGAGCACATTTTTAAATGCTACCTCCATAGCAAAATATATCAAGTGTCAGGAGCCATTTTTAAGAGCTAGTACTACAACAGCAAATATATCGAATATTGGGAGCACATTTATAAGTGCTACTGCAACAGCAAATATATCGAATATCTTGAGAGCACATTTTCAATTGCCATTACAACAAAAAAAAAATATCGAATCTTGTGAGCATATTTTAAGGTGCTACTACAACAGCAAAATCTTTCAAGTCTCATAAAACTTTCTTAATGCACAGGGGCAACTTTTATTTCCCCCTTGGATGTCATTGGTTCCACCGTACCTATGGCCATTTCGCTCCAATCATCTGGGCGTTGTCTACATTGGCTTTCAATGGTTATTTTGTTATGCACCACGAGCTCCCTTGCGTCCATCGTAGTATCTCTAAAGCTGCCATGCTTCATTTATTACTTGTAAATAAATTGTCTATGCTCCATTTATTAGTCATAAATAAATTGTCTAAATTGTCCAACCATTAGAAATGTGCAGATGTAGGCCATATCTGGAATATGAAACTATCTCAACTGTATTACTGCAATCTCTTTACGTCATACAACATTATGTTTGTTGATACAGTTCCGTGTGTTTCTATGGGCAAATTCACTGCAAGAAAATTAGACGAGTGTTCAGAAATGTAAACTGTAAACAGTATAAGAGATAATCACTAGGACATATTTGACCAATTACACTTTGTTTAAATGATGCAATTTTGAGTTCTGCAATTTTGACTTAACTTTTCAGTTTAAGTGGTTATACTCAAATCGGAATTACTTAATTTTCATCTTATACGTAAGAATAATTTGTTTACAGAACGACACATTCTCAAAATTGCTAATATTGGGAAATTACTTTTCCTGTAATGATATTCTTGAAAGTATTCTAAAACTGACTTCAGCGTTTTATAAATAATTGATTTTTTATTAGGACTCGTGAAGTTCTTATCTAATCTACAAAACTCGGGAAGTTTCTAGAACTCACTAAAAGTCGTATTTGGCTATATTTCACAAATTTGCCGCTAAGGTCAAGTGATCTGGGCTATCAAATTATAGCATCCATTTTCTCTAGGTATTCGTAAAAATATGATGTCACTTCAGTTGCATACTTCCGTTTTATCATTTTCAAAATTCATGATTTTCTCCGTACACCGCGCCCTAAGATATGTTATATCAGATACTATTATAATCATTAAAAAAGCAAAATAATAGTCATTTTATGTTTCTTTATGTGCAAGAAATATAAAATTTTATTTTGGGAATATAACTTATATTTTCCTTACCTTTCAATGCAAATATATATTTTCAGTATAAAACTTAAATTGCTAAAATTGTGGTATATTTCAATATTAAATTCAATTTCATGTTTTGATCTATAGTTCTGTTTTCACACATAGATATTGCCTCTAAATATTTCTTATTGTTAGGCAGATTTCGGTTATCTACAATACCCAAGATAATATGATAGATAAAATACACAGATCATATTTATACACATATATAAAATACACAAACTCCTTACGGATCATCCCTCAGTGTGAAATTGTTTTGAAAATCATTTTATTTAGAGAGTATAAATCACAATTTAAATGAATTGCTCTTTTTGGGCATGGATAGCACAGTGTTTAAGACAGAAGGATTACACTCGAAGGTCCCGGGTTAAATCCTTGATATCCCACAAAACAATTCCCTTGTCTTCTCAGATTATGGATAAGATAAATCTGTAAGTACGAAAGTCCATAAAATAGGTGATGGGCCTGGAGAAGGAGGGTACGGTCCTTATTGCTGCCACCCCTACTGCGTTACGGTATAAATTGAGTGGCTTTGAGTCACATTAGGTTTGTACCTTGGCATCCCTGGAGTCTTTGAACATACAAAAACTGCAATATCTCTCCGATTAACTTGTCGTTGGTATTTTGACCTTATTCTGGTAATTTCCGGTTAAATAGGATTAGTAACAACATTGCTCCTGCTAAATCAAATATATTTCAAATTAAATAGAAGTCTTACTTTCTAGATCAATAATAAAGTATTGACATGATTTTTAGCAGTAACAACTTGATGACTAATATTAATAGACCGGCAAACCATATCGATGATTTTTTATAATTTCGTCAACAGCAAAGATAAATAAATGGAAAACGCGAAGAAGTGCATTAGCACTTAAAATAAAAATCGTCATGTCACTTGTTAGGCTTTAGAACATACCGAGTTATTCTAAAGTTTAATTTGTTACGTTTTGTTCTCTGTATCGATATAGCGTCAATATTTACTGTAACTTATTGTTACTTCTCATTTCGCTTCTATTCTGTCACACTGGATTGGGCCACTGTTGCTGTAGTTAAGCAATTTTGCTAGTACGATGTTCTTTCTCATTTGGCGTCCAGCTCTTGGAACTTATTTACACTAAGTAACTGTTTCGTTTCGAAATCATTTTATTTGCGACAGTAATTAATTCATGATTTATTTTTATAACAATAAATGTTATATTATCCAAAATATTGTATTTCTTTTATAAAAAAAAAATTATAACGTTATTATTTTGATGCATAATATAATTGATATAAAACATTATTATTAGCATTGAATTTATTTTTCAACCAAATTTTAATAATAAAAGCATATATTCCCATACAAAGTTTATATTCCTAAAATGAAATATACCTGAACGTTACATCCAGAATTCTAATTTGATCTCCTTTTTGTAATATATGTCGCTATTATAAAACATTTTGCCTTATATGCGGATTTCAATCGATACACAAGGCACTATCTTAGATCGAATATACCAAATGTTCTTGATATTACTCCCTGTTGGTTCCTTTAACGTTCCACAAAACGGTTTTATTCAGAACCTGGAGTAATTGAGCCAGATACGCATTTTTCCATATTTTAGTAAAATGCTTTCCATAGGCGATAGTTCTATAAAGATGGTATGAACATTTTATGATCTAATAAAATATATGTACAAGTATAGCATTGTCCCAATTGATTTCTATATTTTATGTCTGATATACACGGCAATATAAAACCACAATATATATTTTATGAGCTCGGTGGTAATTAGATGACTTTTATTCTGTGTTTATCATTTTAAGTCATGCAGTGCTTTGTTACTATTGTTCCGTATCTCACAAAATTAACTTCATAGTAAAAGAAAAATATGTTTTTAAGAACAAGAAACGAAAACATTCTTCTAAAGAATTATAAAATGTCAAAGTGGTTTGCCCCATGTCCATCTCAGGATCAAAGCTGCTCTAATAATTTTTGACACATATATTGATTGAATACACTGGTACAATAAAAAGCATCATAATAAAAATGAAATATTTACCACTTTATTAGATTTCTTTATAAGTTATTATTTTAAAGATTTTCGTAAAATTTCTAAAAGGAATCATTGTTTAAGCTTTCAAAATATCAATTACTCCTCTGAATTGTGTACTTTTGGTTGATTTCTGCAAATATATACTATTTTAATACTTTTATGCTCCTGGATCAAACGATGTTTTAAAGCATATACCATCATTGTTTCTATAATTATCATAGATCCTCTTAAAAAGTTGTGAATGTTTACAATTCCAAATACTTCGTTTTCTAAATCATGCGTATTATAAAGAGTTATATGTAGATCTGGATCTGGTTCATTACAAAGCACCCACATATAAAATTTCATAGCGATGTGAGAATTTGTTCTTAAGTTATTGTACCAACACCCACACAGACATATATATTTCTGGACGTTTTCGTGTTGTATACAAATATTAAAAAAATCTGATGTGGGCAACACATGGATTTCCTTATATAATGTAATGAATGTACTTTCACAGTAAAAAAAAATAGGTTTATCTTATAGTAGATACTAATATTCTTTTCAAGGAATTGAATTTTCGACAATTTGTCGTCATTTTCATTGATTAAGCGCCATTTTTATCCATTTGGCGAGATTTTCGTTAATTTGGCAACATTTCAAAAAGACGCCAAGTTGGCGACATTCCGCCAATTTCGTCGCCAAAATCTCGCCAAGCGATATGGACGAAGAAATAAGTTATTCTTACAGCAGATAAATGACTATTGGCGTTCAAATACAAAAATATTACTCAAAGTAACTTTTTTCATGAATGGAACGCGCTAGATCCACGGGAATGATGTTACCCAATTTATCGCATGATATTACATATGAAAAGTGAACATGTTTCTCAATAGGAAATATTTTTTTTGTATTTTATATGACTTTTTGATAATTCTTTTGAAAAATGTGCAATATCTCGAGAACGGTTCATGTTAGCGGTTCATGTTAAATTTATGTCAATCGTTTTATAATGAAAAATTACATAAGAAATGTTTATTTGCGTAACTGTCTTAGTGGTTTTGATTTCTTGAAGATTTTTTCAACATTTCTTTCGAAAATTCAGGGGGGTTTTGAACATTCGATTGCGTATAAAAGCAATAGGCTTCCAGTGTTTACGGATTGTGATTTTTGTACCAAAGTTGGTTCTAATCGGTCCATTCGTTCGTCAGTTATCGTGTCCACAGACTCACTGACACACACACACACACACACACACACACACACACACACACACAGACATCACTTCAAAAATGTTTGATTCGTGATCAGGGATGCTTGAAACGTGCTCTCCCGTCGAAAACTCGAATACGAATTTTCGACCCCGTCACAATGCTTTCCTTATACATTATGTATATAAGGAAAGTAATAGGTTTTTCATATAGTAGATACTTATATTCTTTCCAAGATATTGAATTTTCGACAATTAGTCGTCATGTTCATTGATTTAGCGTCATTTTAATCCATTTGTCGAGGTTTTCGTTAATTAGACAACATTTCAAAATATCGCCAAGTTGGCGATATTCCGCCAAATTTGTTGCCAAAACCTCGCCAAGCTTTACTGACGGAGAAATAAGTTATTCTTATAGCAGATAAATGGCTATTGGCGCTCAATTACAAAAGTATTACTCGAAGTATATTTTCTCATGAATGGAACGAGCTAGATCTACGAGAATGGTGTCTCCAAATTTATCGCATGGTATTATATATGAAAAGTGAACATGTTTCTCAATAGGAAATATATTTTCTTTTATTTTATATGACTTTTTGATATTATTTTTGAAAAATGTGAAATATCTCGAGAACGGTTCACGTTAGCTTTTTAAAATTTATGTTAATCGTTTTCTAATGAAAAATTACATAAGAAATGTCTATTTGCGTAACTTTATCAGAGGTTTTGAATTTTGACGATTTTTTCAAACTTTCAATCGAAAATTTAAGGGGGTTCTGAACATTCGATTACGTTTAAAAACAACAGGCTTCCAGTGTTTACGGATTGTGATTTTTGTACCAAATTTCGTTCGAATCGGTTCATTCGTTCGTCAGTTATCGTTTCCACAGACTCACTGACACACACACACACACATACTTTCACACACACACACACACATACACACACACAGGCACAGACATCACTTTAAAAATGTTTGATTCGTGATCAGGGATGCTTGAAACGTGCTCTACCGTCGAAAACTCGAATTCGAATTTTCGACCTCGTCACAATACTTTCCTTATACATTATGTATATAAGGAAAGTTATAAGCATCACGTTTAAAATATCGAATTAAAAACTTTACGGAAAATAATACTTTTATTGTACAAAAGTATTAAAAAGTAGGAACATAATATAAACTACAGAGCGTTTCATTAAATAAGGTAACAAGGCCTAGAGTTGGAATACATTTATTCTTATTTCAATTTAAGTTAACAATTTTCCTGCATAGAAACATTACTTTTTTACATGATTTTTGTACTCATTCAAGCATTTGTTTAATCGATACACCAATGCGTAAGACCTGAAGAGATTGGTATACCAATGCATCTTGACCCGAAGAAATCCGTGTCAAGGTCCCGAGTCAAGATATTATAGCTTTGTTAATATGGTTGTCGGTTGCATATCACTTTTTAGCGAGGTGTTTCTTCAGACTCTCGACGAGACAAAAATCCCCAAGTATCAATCTGGGCTGTAAGGTAGATGTTCAAGCACGTACCAATGGAAAGCTGTAACAGTTCGCTCGAATGGTTGTCAGTGTTGGATCTGGCATTATTATGAAGCAATAAGACGACTTGTTGGAACATTCTTTGTCGCAGAAAGCTTAATACATTACGAATCTTAACGTTTGGCCCCGTTTCCACAATTATTAAAAATGTTTTTTAATTTTATTTCATTTTCGAATGTTTGTTTAACAATGTTCCTGATATATGCTGTTCTGTAGTGGCAGGCAAAACAAATAGAGGTGTGAGTAGTCCATATTATAAGAACGTTCCCATTCAGTAATGATTGTAACTCGCTCGACAGAACACCCTAGTACAAATTCTGACACTAGTACAAATGACACATATAATCTAATGAATCATTTGTATGCAAGAAGTTCTCCTTAAATTCCCTGCAAATACCAAAAGTGGTTGACATACGAATAAATAAAGTTTTTCAGTTTTCGAAAGTCATAGTTTTGAAAAGAAAGTTGTATTGAATTTGAAATGGCTATAAATAGAAATGTGTTGATCTTTTTGTTCCATTATTTTAAGCAAAATATAAAGCAGTTAAACATGCATTTGGGAAACAGATATAAATAAGCTCCATATATCAGCATCCGAGTTAAAGGCATATGTTTGTTTCTCAAGATACTCATAGTTAGAATATTATGGACATATTTTAGATGTTCAAACGATACACAAGATACGTCTTACAGATAAAATAATATTACTCCCTAAGGATTTCAATATGTGATTTTGTCTGGATCGGTTTTACTTGGTATACGCCTATTCGAACCAGATATGAATTTTGTTTGTATATTATTGCATTGCTTTTCTTAGAATATAAAGCTGAGACTATGAAATTGTTATTATGTAATAAAATATATATGCCCAGCGTTTCCCCAATTGAACCCAGTATTGTGTTGCAGATGAGAATTATTTTATGAATGCAGACAGTATAGTTTTCGGGCTATGCAGCGAATATTATTACTTGTCTATATTAATTATTATTTGATGGTTACTGTTATGAATCATATTTAATAGTCCACTATAATAGGATATACATTTTACTATCAAAATGAAGTAAACTCGAAGATTACAGTACTCATGAAAGCATTTATCAAATTAAATATTTTGAGAGTACTGCTCCAATGATTTTATATCCATTTGTATATCAATTCTTACCATAAAGAAAAATAAGCATTTTTTTTATAATTTTTTTCACAAGTTTTGCTTTAATCAGATGTCATTTTTAAATTACTAATCTTGAGGGTAATTCTGCATGAGACTTTTTTCACCATATCCATATTTTATATTTTTGCAGCCGCTTGTATAATAACCGTTACCTAAATAAAATAAAATTATATATATTTTTTGACTTTCATTCGCAAGTTGTACCTTAAAAAACGTCTTTAAAATTATTAATTTCTCATGCTACATAATATTGTATACAGTATTGTTTTCAGGAAAATTTTCGAATTCAAAATTTTGATGCCAATATATGTTTTAAGACCTCCTGATCAGGTTTGAACTTTTTTGGAGTGATATCTGTATGTATGTCTGAATGTGGTCGATTTCTTGTGCACAGGATAGCAGTCACAAATATTAATGGATTTTCGTGAAACTTGGTATGAAAAATGAATATCCGACTTTACTATCATAAAATCTAGAACTAAATGTAATTTCTTTAAAATTAGAGCGAAATCTTCGAAATTTTATATATTTTTTAAATGGTAGCATAGGAAAATGTTTTACACAATCTTGCATAAAATGGTTCATTTATGGTTGTTGTTGAGACCCAGACCGTCCGACCTACCAGAAAGGTGTAAGGTAACTGTTTGGACAGCCGGGAAGTGCCACCCAATTTAGACCGGAACCCAGTGGGAGAGGCATCCACAGGTACCGTACCCTCCTTCCCCTACCACCAACCTCTCGGAAGGACTAGCGGACCCACATGTTTAACGTGATCGTACTCCGCGTGAACACGGCGGCAGTTTGGGCAGCGGCTGGAATCGAACCCGGGCCTACCGAGTGCAACTCCAGCGTGCTAACCAATGGGCTACCGCGCCCATGATTTATTTATGGTGTAATGATCACGAGATTTTCTTTGTTCATAACATCATTCGCTCCCCTTGGGGGAGGGACCAGTTATTCCGCCGGAGGGAACATTGTATGTTAGCAGTAGAAGTATGTCATGAATCTAAATATTCTTAAGCCCTTTAAAATGAAATGTAACACGCTATAGTTATAATTATGTGGACACACGATACAGACTTTTCAAAGTTTTTCTTGTAAAATTTGAAAAAAAAAGCTACTAAAAATTGATTCTGGAATGAGAAGTCGAGTTGCATCACACACTAATTAATTGTTTATGTATTTTCATCTGATCATAACAGACGTAAATACATGTGTTGTAATTGACGTAAATAAATGTGTAACGTAAATAAATGTGTTGTAATTGACGTAATAATACTTTGGAGAATTATTAACACGTATTATTTTAATGTGCAATACCTTCAAATCGTGATTCAAACTATTATTGTCATACAGCTGGCTATTACTACAATTATGTGAATTATTCTTGAATGTTTATCTTCTTAAATCTTGGAAAAAACTATTGAATCATGAAATTTCAAATAAAAAAATATTCGTTTTAATCATCGAAACAAATTGATGTAGCAAGTATTTTTTACTTGATGGATAAAGTTTAGATTCATTAAGTGATTTTGGGTGGGCCGAAAAATCCAAATTATCGAACAACTCTCAATGGTAAAGCGAAAAAATTGAGTCAACTTTATAACAGTGTGATAATTGAAAGTTTTTCAATTAATGTAGTATGGTATGGCATTGGTCACAAAGTTTGGAAAATTAAAAAAAAAAAAACAGTAAAAGTAAGAACCCCTAAATATCCCTAAAATTGCGGCATATTCGTTAAATAACCTACTTTTGTGTAAAAAGTAATAAATTATTAAAAACTCATGATCAGAGCATTATATTCTACTGACATTATTGTATATAGTCCCAAAATTACATTTCTGGAAAAAAAAAAACTCTGAAAAACAAAAGTGGACAAAAGTCTTGGGAAAATTGTGGAATGTTTTTAATGAAAAGAACTTGTGTACAAAAGGGTGAGTTATTTCACCCTTGTGTATGCGGGGCGCGGTAGCCCATTGGTTAGCGCGCTGGAGTTGCACTCGGTAGGCCCGGGTTCGATTCCAGCCACTGCCAAAACTGCCGCCGTGTTCATGCGGAGTACGATCACGTTAAACATGTGGGTCCGAAAGTCCTTCCGAGAGGTTGGTGGTAGGGGAAGGAGGGTACGGTCCCTGTGGATGCCTCCCCCACTGGGTTCCGGTCTAAATTGGGTGGCACTTCCCGACCGTCCAAACAGTTACCTTACACCTTTCTGGTAGGTCGGACGGTCTGGGTTTCATCAACAACAACCCTTGTGTATCCGGGCCAACGGCCGTACCGTGCTGAAAACACCGGTTCTCGTTAGATCACCGAAGTCAAGCAGCATCGGGCGCGGTTAGTACTTGGTGGGTGACCACCTCGGAACACCGCGTGCTGTTGGCCATCTCGGGTGCGGTATCCCCGTGGTTTGCGCGCTAGATTTGCACGCTACCACAAATGCCGCCGTGTTCATGCGGAGTACGATCACGTTAAACATGTGGGTCCGTAAGTCCTTCCGAGAGGTTGGTGGTAGGGGAAGGAGGGTACGGTCCCTGTGGATGCCTCCCCCACTGGGTTCCGGTCTAAATTGGGTGGCACTTCCCGGCCGTCCATACAGTTACCTTACACCTTTCTGGTAGGTCCGACGGTCTGGATCTCAACAACAACAACTCTTGTGTATGCTTACCTTACACCTTTCTGGTAGGTCGGACGGTCTGGGTCTCAACAACCTTTGTGTATGCAAAACGCTGCTTTATGAATCTCAAATCATATTTTTTTATTACAGGTAAATGATACAAATATTAATGTGATAGATGTGGTAAATGATACAGTAATGATACAATGGTACAAATTATGATACAAGTAATTGTTTAACACTTTGTATATCAACAAATTTACTAATGCCAGCGTTCTGTCATGACAGTAAAAATATATCTTGTAAAATTTAGAATAAAAATTTTACTGAAACTACATAATAAAACCTTCTCGGCAACTTTGGCATATGTGTAAGCAAATCATTCAGCTTAAATTAAGCTGGCTCATAGTATACTAGACATATACTTACAAACACTGGTTTTGTAAAACATAGAGGATATAGTTTATTATTATGTTATAACGTATGAGTCTAATGATTGAAAGGCGTTTCCTATTATTGGGTTATGATTTCCTGTAAACACCAAATTACAGTGGTGTCAGTAGCTTTTCTGCACGTTCTGAGGACTATGGAAGACGAATTCACCTTTAATAGCGTGACGTCGGACGTCTTTGAGATGATGTCAGTAGTGTGGGAATGAGAGAGCTGGACCACAGCCATAAACCTCCCATAAAAACCACACCCACTTTTAGAACGTAATGGTCCTATTTCACACCATTAAAATTTCCACCCACTTTTAAAAACAATGGCTCTCAGACCCCCATAAAAACCACACCCACTTTTAGAACGTAATGGTCCTATTTCACACCATTAAAATTTCCACCCACTTTTAAAAACAATGGCTCGTAAAACCCCCATAAAAACACAACCCACTTTTAGAATATGTAATGGCTCTATATCACCCACAAAAATTTAAACCCACTTTAAAAAACAATGGTGTGATATCCCCCATAAAAACCACACCCACTTTTAGAACGTAATGGTCCTATTTCACACCATTAAAATTACCACCCACTCTTAAAAATAATGGCTCACAAAACCCCATAAAAACCGGACCCACTTTTAGAACGTAATGGCCCAATATCACCCACACAAATTCGACTATACAATGGCTCTCAGACCCCCATTAAAACCACACCCACTTTTAGAAATCCAATGGCTACAAAACCTCCATTAAAATCGTATCCACGTTTAGAGATCAATGGTATGAAAACCGCCATAAATTCCTTACCCCCCTATAAAAAACAAAGGCTCTCAAATCCCCATTAAAACCACACCCCCTTTTAGAAAGTGATGGCTCTATTTCGACCACACCAATTTTCCGGAGCGAGCAAGCGAAAAGTCGTTGGGAGGGAAGGGTACCCCCTTCGGCGCCGCGGACGGCCACCCCCTAAGCATTGCACCGACATGGGTTCGTTGTTTTGCAACCATCATCTGCCAAAAGTATGCATACATTCCGAACAAGCGAAAAGTCGTTGGGAGGGAAGGGTACCCCCTTCGGCGAGCACCCCCTTTTAGAATCTGAGGGTCCGTTAAAAAATGATACCCCAACAACATTTTAAGCACTTAAAGAAAAGAATTCTAATGTTGAGAAAGAACAAAAACCATGGAACTGTTGAACAAACTAAACGCAATTAGTACATTGGAAGGAAGTTTCAAGAAGATGCATGAGCTCAATATCGACGTAAAATACCCTGTCATGGAAATTAAACTGATCTCAACCAAATATGGTAATAAACTAGTAGTGGTGTTAGAAGACGGCTCAAATTTGTATCTGCCGAAACGATGCGATGAAAAGGCGTCCGAATATATGGAGCTTAATGAGATTAAACCTCTATTCTTTGTATATTTGGGAACTAAAGATGTCGGGAAAGCACTACCAGCGCAAATGTTTAAATTTGAACAATAAATTTTCTTTTAATGGTATCATAACCATTAAAAAATATACACCGATTTTCAGGCGGCAACTTTTACGAGATAAAAGTCAATGGCCCTGTCTACAAACAGCTCGAAAAGGAGTGCGAGGCTGCACGGGGCCCACTGGATCTTCAGCCAGCACACTGTCAAGAATGGATGAGTAACCCCACTGTCAATCCTCGAACTGGCCGGACGATAAAGAAGAACGGCCCTGTGTACAAGCAGCTGCAAAAAGAGTGTGAGGATGCCCTTGCGGCCGTGCCGCGGCCACAATTGGCAAGAAGACCATCATATTGTAACGAGTGGCTCAAAGATCCCATGGACCCCGAGCCAGTTGCCCCTGTTGTCTGTGCCCCGGTGTACACAGAGAATCAGTTGAAGAAGATGAAAAAAGATGCCTTGAAGACACTCGCCCTGCAGCTCCAAATCAACCCGGGAAATCAGAACAAACCAGTTATCATACAGCTGATCCTCGATAAACAGAACATCAGACAACCCAGCATCAAACAACCCAGTCCCACTCCCTGTCTTATTAAATCGCGGTCCGGATCACTAACTCCATGTCTTGTTGACCCCTCGCCTAGGCCAAGATCGAGAACTTACTTTAATGACTCCACCATAACTCCTAAAAATTTTTGCAAAATGCCCCCCGGTAGGCTCAGAGTATATTCAATCTCAAATTCGACCCACCAAGGGGCCCTTCTTGATGAGCCGAATTCAAGACCAAATACACCCTGAGCCTACCGCCACTGAGGCTTACAAACAACATATAAGGACAACACTGTAAGACTTTGACGCCTAGCGTCGGGCCCGCCCACCACTTATTATCGAAGAGTGCTTGCTTTATTGGAACAACGACTAAAGCAAGCCGACATGTCATTTTTGGCTCGGTATAGTTCAATAAACCATCAACCCGGATTGATTAACAACCTGGGAGAGGTCGGGATTTGAACCTGGGACCTAGATGTTAATAGGTCTGCGCGCTAACCGTTTGCCATGGGTACCCATCAAAATATACACATACCTTTAATTTAACCATTACACCACAGGCGAAAATCTTCAAAAATAGCACTTTAAACAAGTTATTTCCCTCTTATAATGTAAGAATTCTTCAAAATATCTATCACTATTGTATATCTGATTAAAAAATATAGAATAAAATGCTTAAAATCAATCGCGAAAAATAAATTCTACTCCTGTCCATATAGTGCTTCCTCCCCATATAGTGCTGCCATCTCTCTTTGATTCTCGTAATCTCCGCTTTTTTCTACCTCTGAGAGAACTCTTCTTTAAAGAGGAAGAGATGTTAGTCAAGGTCAGCGCTCGCTACAGACGTTATGAAAGCAGGAAGTAGAAAACAAGGTCGAAACTCTCCAAGCGGAAAATAATACTGCTTCGTATTTTATCTGAGTTAAAGAAAACAAAGATATATATAAATGAATGAAATTGAGTCTGAGATATTTTGCTATAGAATTCTTTATCAGTATGTTCAATTAGATGTTTATAGCGATGACATTTCAGAAGTGAAAAAATCCTTAAAAAAGTTGCATGATCAGTTTGAAAAAATTGTCAAACTTATAAAAGATGATCGAAGCATCGTGGTTGGATGTAATAAGAATGTTGGAAGTAATAAGAATGTTGGAAGTAATAAGAATGTTAGGTCTGGACAATAAAGTTTCCTCAGACGGAGACTTGAAAACTCATGAATGTGAACACGAATATGTAATTCAAAATGATGATGGCTGGTACATTTGCCAAGCATGTCACGAAGAGCTGAGGTATAATCCAAATATACCCCCTATCAATAATCTCGATATGTATTTAAACATGCAGAAACAACAGAGGCGAAAACATCGAATGAAAAATCTGGCTAAATGGTTAGGTTTGCATAACCTACCCTTTGAAGAAGAAGAGCTTTTGAACGACTTTTCTTCTTATATCCATAAATATGAGGAGATGTACCCAGAGCGAAAAAACATAATCAGCAAAGACTATATCTTATACCATATGTTACGGAAAAGAGGTTACGACATCTATATTTCACGCCTTCTAGTTAAGTTACCTAAACTCAAAAAGACGCTTATTCAGAATGAAGAAATCTGCAGAACCATCTTCGAAGCATTAAATTGGAGTTTTTACCCTATAAATTAAAAAAACGGCTGATACGTCTGAACAACATGTCACGAAGAGCTGAGGTATGACCCCGATAAGTGATTATAATTTTTAATAGCCGAATAAGCTATTAAAAATTAATCAACTAAATCTTTTTTATCAATCCAGCTAGTCTCAGGATAACCTAACCATTTAACTAGATATTTGTCCCCTTTCTTTTTGATGATTTTTTCAATCTTATACACATTGTCTTTCTTATCATATTTTACTAATTCATATTCATAAAAAGTGCCTTTAACCTCATCATTATTTAAATCCTGAACTCTATAAGTGATTGGGTCGGTTTCTAATACTTCAGAAATGACAAATATTTCATCTGTAAAAGTTGCTTGATAACCCCTTCTGAAGGTAGACTTATATATAGATATTCTTACTTTATCGCCTACCTGGTATTTATGTTTACGTATGACCTTTTCTTTAAACAAATTGCGGTAGACTTCACTACTGTTTTCTTCTAGACTGGCTTCAACAGGAGTCATTTTTATACTTCTGTGGTATGAGTTGTTGTAATTCTTCACTAATTGACCCAATACATCTATGTATCTTTCAGTGTTATTTGCACACAAGTAGAGCTTTATTTTATTACCAAGAGTGAGATTAAATCTTTCAACCATAGCAGCTTTTATTTCAACATTTTCTGTTGTGAACCATTGGATATTATTTTCTTTGAATAATTTTTGAGTTGTTTTTCCGACGAACTCTAAACCCTTATCTGTTTGAACCCTTTCAGGTATTCTTTCTTTGAAGATCTTTTTAAATGCTTGAGTTACTTCTTCTGCTGATTTATCCTTTAGAGGAACAGCCCATGCATATTTACTGAAACAGTCAACAGCTGTTAATATGTACTTGATACCATCATTAAACTTACTTCTCGCAAATTTATAGACAAACAGTAAATCAGCTTGCCATTGGTCGTCGATATGTGACACGTAAATTCTCCTTCTTTTGAACTTACGGATAAGTGGTTTATGCTTTGTGTATACATCCTGTCGGTGTAAAAAATCGGAGACTTCTTTTCGACTTAAACCAGTTTTTCTGCTCAGTACATTTATGCCACAAAATCCTGTTTCGGGATCGTAATAAACCTTTTCGGGGCAACCCTTCTCAGTTACCCCTTCAGCGGTAAAAAACGGCACTTCTTAGAACCACAACCCACACAAATACCTTTCAACATTGGTCTAGCGTTTTTAGAGGTGACATGCTGTTCATCTTTAGTGTCGGTGTGTGTTTTACATTTGAGACAATATATTTTTGAGCCCATTCCAAATACCTTCTTTGCTTTGATAATAGGCTTCACAACAGCTCTATCTAGCCTTTCACGAAAACTTGGATTGGGAATGTCGTCCAATTCTTTAATCATGTTTGAGTCACACACTTTGTTTCTGGTTTCGGTATCTTTGTTTTTAATGTAGCACACGTCATGTTTATAGGCACTATCATCAACCCTATTAATAGGCTTACTCCATTCTTTGTATGTTAAATCGGGGTTCAGTCTAGTTTTTCCTCTGAGCAGTTGAGTTCCTGGTCCTGTAAATTGATGCCCTGGCAGATGCATTTCAAACGGTAAATTATTAATTGCTGCGTTAACAACACCTTTTCCTTTATTGCAAGTCTTTTTACCACACATTTATTTATATATAAAAAATTATTTACTCACATATTGATATCCATTCAGCAGGGTTTGTTTCATATATTTTTCTCTGGGTAAGTAGACTAAATTATTGATGAAATCCTCCTCTCGCTTATACACTTCCTCTTCTGATAGGGTATTCGATTTGTATGAATTGAGCAGCTGTTTGTAAAACTTGTAAGACTGTTTGTACTCTTCTTTCCTTTCCGCGATATTCAAAGCTTTATCAAGAACTTCAACAATACCGACGCTTAAGCTCAGAGCAGCTAAGGGAACAAGTACAAAAGCTGATAAACCCAATGAACTTAAAACGAACTTGCTAACGGTCATAGTGACACTAATTTTATGGTAGTGGTGGTAGCTCTTTCTATATACGTAAATTTTCTTTTGCAAGTATTCTTCCATCTTTATTTATAGGGGTGAAATATTTCTTCCGATATCTCAGAGCCGGATTAACTAAATCAAGCATAAAGAAATCATACGGCTGTTGCATGCACTTTTTATATAATCTACTGAATTCTTCTTTTGTCAAACTACCATCTATCTCTCTTATGATCTGTTGAATCTCCCTCGGTTGAATATTAAAAAATATCAAGTAATTACAGTTTCTTCTGATAACAATGGGTGTTCTATAATAAGATTGAGAAAGATAAATGATTGAGGCGTTTTTCTTCCGACCTCTGATGAAAAAATCTTCTATGCTCCTCTGGTCCTTGTCAGTCATGCAGTCATCAAAGACAACAACATTTTTACAAGATGGGTCCAGGTCATCCACTTTTATAAATTCTTTTGTATCAGAGGAGAATAAAGTTCCTTTCTTGCCGAATCTTTCATATAACTCTAGGATAATTTTCTTCTTCTTTTTGGGGTACTTTATCGAGTCAATATCCACGCCCTCAAACATTGTGTACTTTTCTTTCAGTTTACCATACTTGGGTTCGTACATATCTTTTGCACAAACGAACAAATTATCAAATTCGAGATAGTCGTATATAAAATTCAACAATAAGTTCGTTTTACCAGTACCTGAAGCTCCAGCGATTAGAAGTCTGAAAGGGTGTTTAGGTAATAAATAATGTTGATTTGCATCGACAAGTTCTTCTGCTTCTGTATAATTTTTAATTTGAATCATCTTTATTTAATGTTAAAAATTTGCTTCAGTAAAAATTTAATTTGCTTAAGTAAAAATTTTTTTGCATAATAATAAAGATGAATGCTATACAAAAAGAACGAAATAAGAAATTAAGAAAGGAAGTTGAATATGAACTTAAAGTTTATAAGCTTCAGGCTGAAATTAGAAAAAACAACGAACAACAACTTGAGCAAAAATTAGGTATCCAGAAAGCACTATCGGACTTTCACAAGCCTGTAACTGAAAAGCTACAAGAACAAGAAATTAATCGAAAGGAGAATATTCAGGCTATAAAAGATGCTGTTGATCACATTCCTCTAGCTATTGAATCGCCTTTAGAAGTCTATGATTTTGATAAAAAATTGGATGTAGAGTTTTTAGAGAAAAATAACTTTCCAAGACCCTCAAAATTGTACCATGAGACCAAGGAAACTTTGCAAGAAATTATGAGTAAAGTAAATGATACTTACCTAAAAATGTCTCGTCAAAAAGGAAACATTATGAGTCAGATGTCTCGAATGACTAAAAAGGATGAAGAAAGAGAAGATCGCTTATTAGCTAAGGCTGATTATTTGAGAGATCATATGACTACGTTAGGAGATTATCGGGATCGACTCAGAGACTTGCAAAGAAAAGGAATTTATATCGGTAAAGGAGTAGAAGACAAAATGGAAATTTTAGCCCGATTGACTGACAAGATATGTAAAGGGTCCAAAAGTAAAAAGTTACACAATCAAGTCGTCGATTTATTGGATGCATTGTTGAGAGAAGGAACTATGACCAACGAGCAAGTAAAACAATACTACAAAAATTTTTCATTGAATAAATGAGTAATTACATAAAAACTAAAATACATTTAAGCGATCATCAGATTGCTAAGCTAAAATCTGCATACCAGAAAGGAGAAGAAGTATCTCTACAAATAGATAAGACAAAAGCCCCCAACAAAGATATACATTTAACTCGAACACAGATAGCTCAAATTGGGAAGGGGAAGCGTATCACTATCAGTAAGACGCAGCTCCAGAAAACGGGTGGTTTTCTACCTTTTCTATTACCTGCGTTAATTGCTGGGGCCAAGGCTTTAGCACTAGGTGCTGCAAGTGGGGCGGCTGGATATGGAGCAAAGAAAGCTTTGGAAAAAATTTCAGGATCTGGATGTGTAAAAAAAAGACCCACTGGAAAGGGCGTCTATCAAAACTGGGAATATCAGACGAAGTAATTAAACAAAATATGAAACATGAGCAGGGGTTTAGGGGCGTCTTTACTTCCGATCTGTTGCCTAAAAAGATGAGTCGGTTTGAAAACGGTATTATTAATCTGGACATTGTCACAGGACCTGGTACGCACTGGGTCTGCTACTATAACGATCCTAAAAATAACTTTGTTGAGTATTTTGATCCTTTTGGAGAACACGTATACAAAATTCATCCTAACATTAAGAAGTATCTACTGACTTCTGGAAAGAAAAATATCGGGTGTAACTCGAGCTTTCTACAGCACCCTGCTTCCGTCAAATGCGGCTACTTTTGTATGAAGTACATTCGTGAAAGAAACAAGGGTAAGCCAGTTGTAGATGTGCTATATTCTTTTACCCAAGAACCCAGCGACTTCAATGAAAAAAATGTTCTCTATAAATAAAATGGTTCTATTGATATTAGATTCTAAAAACGCGGAAAAATCAGAAGATTTTACGATTGAATACACTAGACCTTTCACCTTTAAACAGATTGCCCTTCAGTCCTTTTCGATGTACGTTTCATGGGACAATATCAAAGATGAGGAATTATCATACTTTGATGGTCAGCAGTGGTTAAATTTGACGATACCAGATGGAAATTACACTATCAAGGGGCTGAATCGTTACATGATTAATTTTTTTGGAAGCGATCCGCCGATACAATTCGGTATAGTGGAGGAACGACAGCGAATAGCCATTAAGTTAAAACACGGGTATAAGATCGATTTAACGAAAACCAAAAACCTGCATAAACTTATAGGTTTCGAGCCTAAAATCCACGAAGAGCTTGAACAAGTAGGAAAGTACATTGCTGACTTATCTGGGGGAAACGATAACATTTATATACATTGCGATGTCGCAGAGGGGGCGTATATCAACGGTTTCAACTCTACAAACGTCATCTATTCATTTACAAACAGTAATCGTCCAGGTAGTCAGATTATAAAATCATTTGACAAACCTCTGTTTTACCCTGTTCGAATGGATAGTGTTTACCGAATCAGAATGCAAGTAACCAATCATAGAGGTGATTTAATACCGCTCAATAAGCAAGAAGTACAATACAATTTTATCGCCCTATAATAAAGAAATGAATAAACACAGACTTCAAAGAAAGAGTAAGAAGATACAAGGAAGAGGGTTCTTTTCCGACGTACCAGTCCTGCAGGAGGCCGAATTAGAAGGTAAGTATGTGCAGGATAAAATAAAGGAGATATTATCAAAGCAGAAAAAACATGGAGCTGGACTAAAGTTTTTCTAAATTCGATTTAATAGCCATATAGCTATTAAATTGAGGAGAAGAAAAAAATTATATTATAATAAATGAATAAAATATTTGAATTAAACAGCACCAATTATTATTACGATGATGACATCGAAAGTTTCGAATATAGAGAGGTAAGGCATGAAAATAGTGATAATTCTATGGAAAATGCCTCTTACCATTTCTTTATTCAAGACACCAACGCCAACATTTTATACTCTAACGGTTATTTACAGCAAAAATTGAAAATTGTTAACAACGATGGTACTGCCATAGTGAATGATAATGTAGCTCTCGTGAATGGAGGTGGTTTGATCAATGCTAACAGGTTTACATTAGGAACCACTGAAATAGAATCCAACATAAATTATTCCGCTCTTATGCGACAAGTGTTGGGCTTAATACATTTTACGCCTGACTATTCTTCTGCCGAAGCTACTAATATGCTGTTCTACACTGATACGTCGGACACAGCTGATAGAGAACGCTTGAAATATGATGGCACGTTAGTAGATACCACAAAGATTACTGAGTTTTTCGAAAAATTCAGAATTAATGAGAACCATAACCAGGGATTTACAGAAAGAAGCGAATTCACTAAAAATAGCAAGGTTGTAACTATATGGATCCCACTAAAGTACGTGTTTGATTTCTTCCGTGAATATAAAAAAGTAATCACGGGGTTCCAAGTCAAATTTGAGTTCCAGAGAAATCACAGTCTAAATATGCTGTACACCAACGAGCAACATAAGATCTATAAAGTCGTTGTAGAAGATTTATCACTCTGGCTACCTTACGTACGATTTAAAAATGCGGCGGCTTCAATATTTAACGAATTAAAGTTATCGAATAAGGATGTAGAAATAAACTGGAACCAACACAGCATTGTAAAGTCTAATATTTTCTATAAAAACGCTAGCGGCTCTTATACCATAAAAGCTACTTCTGATGAAGTCTTATCTTTGTACGTAATTCCTCAGTACACTGAAAGATACGAAAATTCGAAGCGCAATAACATGCTGTTTGATAACTTAGATATGACGGAATGTTGGTTAATGATCAACAATGTAAAAGTGCCAACTGTCAGTTACATGATGGATTTTGAGAAAAGTGATTATAATCGATTATACACAGCCTTTTTGGAATCTGGACTCAACACCATCACGTCTGAAACAGGTTGTATGGTCAATTATTCGAATTTTGGTAAGTTGTATCCAATCATCTGCTTTAATCTCTCTCATCATCAAAACTATACCGATACGAATAACTTAATGATTGAGTTTAACTGGAGGTTAAGGAACGCTGCCCCCAAAGATTATGTTTTTTACTTCATCTTAAAAGAGCACAAGAAATGCCTCTTAAATATTAACAATCAAAATATTACCATGATCAAGACTTTGAAATTATAAGCCATTTTTATAGTCCATTTTAAATTTTTATAGTCCATGACCCGAGTTGGACAAAAATGAACCATAATTATATTTAATGGTTGATCAACCATTAAATGTTTAGATACCCTTTGTTACCTTCCTCAAGTTTGAATATATTTTTCCTTTAAATAAAGAATATGGATCGTATTGTTAAAAAATTAAACGATTTGAGTACTGATAACTTTGAGTCAGCGGATGGCTTATATTTGGTTTCTGACATTACTGAGCACGGGAAATCTATCCTAATACGTTTGTCGAATAACTCAATTATATTTTTAAAAAATGATATATCCAGGGTTGGTATGATTTTGACCAGGGATGAAATAAGATTATTAAGATTATATGTTGGCTTCAGGGTTTTATATTATTGTACACCATTAGAGGGTTTCGTGGTAAAAAAACCACCTTTTCGAAACCTCTACGAAACCTTTTCAATATATCAGGCTGACAGTGATAGCGATAGCGATAGCGATCGACCGACATCGATGACATGCCCTTCCATAATTTAATAGATGTAGATATGACTATATTTTTAATGATTGAAATACTCATTAAAAAGTATACCCCTTCAGTAATAAAAGCATTTAAAGAAACGATTTGTAGTTCTAAAGAAAGACAAAATGGATTTTCAATCTAAAACCGTTCGACAGTTGCAAGGCTACTGTCGTGAAAATAATATTCGAGGTTACTCGAAACTTAAAAAGTTGGAGCTGGTCGACCTTATTCAATATCATAACGGCTTTTCCAGTTTCCACAATGACTTGTTTAGCAAGCCAAAGAAGAACAGAGTGCGTAAGATCAGGTGTTGCGGTAAGTTATTTAAGGGATCAAGCATGAATAAGCACCTACAATCTAAAGGGCACCTAAACTATAAACCAAAGAAGGCAACCGCTCTCCCAGAGTGTGGAAGGGTGGAGCATCGACTACATCACATGACTCTCCCCCAACTACGGGTATTTTGTCGAACGCATGGCATTAGAGGCTATTCCAGGTTAGGAAGGAGGGCAGACATCATAGCATACATAGAAAGCGTGTTGTTCAGCCGTCATTTCGGGTTTGACTCAGACCTGTTTTTAGATACGCGAGAGAGAAGGCTCTACACCCTCCACAAAGTTAATACAGCCTTTGAATCTCGCTTGAAGACGTACGACATCCAAAATGAACACAACCTGATGCTTCCCAACGACTTTTTGAACGATGTGGCATCACTAGTCCGGGGACTCATCACTAAACACATAAAGAGGCTGCATGGTTTGAAGGTTAATTTCGAATTCCTCTGTGACTATCAAAAGGGTAAAGACGATGCTATTATAGAAATGGAGAAAAACTTCAAAACAGAAAACGCAGTCATCTTAGAATCAACTGATTTGGTAGCTTATTACAGATCGGTTATCCAAAAATTATTGACAGAAATGGAGGAGTTTGTTGCTAAGGGTTCGGGATGGACGCTTGTTAGAATTAAAAGCCTTGAGGTGAGGATCAATAAATACAACCCGCTGAGAGGATCATCCTACATTGATTTACCGAAAAGAATTAAAGCTAAAAAAGCAGTCATTAACGTACAAAATGAGGATAATAAGTGTTTCAGGTGGGCAATACTCTCTGCGCTACATCCAGCGGAAAAAGATGCCCAAAGAGTCACCAAATATAAACCGTATGAGAATGAGCTAAAGTTTGAAGGCATTGAGTTTCCAGTGAAGATGGAAGATAGAGTATTTAACAGGTTCGAAAAGTTGAATAACATATCGGTGAACATATATTCATACGAAGGTAATGATATATACCCATTGAGAATCACTAAAAATAAGGAAGACAAACACATCAATTTGCTGTACATAAAGAATAAGGAAGGAAACAGTCATTACTGTTGGATAAAAGACCTCTCCAAATTGATAAGCGGACAAGTGACTAAACACAACGGAAAGATATTCACCTGTGAGAGATGCCTGCTGTATTATAACTCCGAAGAGGACCTCCAAGCTCATGAAACGGATTGTAGGAAGAATACACCAGTAAAGATTGTAATGCCCGAGGAGAACGAATCTCTGCGGTTCAAAAACTATCAAAGGTCTTTACGATTACCCTTTGTGATGTATGGAGACTTTGAGTGCTTGACAAACAAGATAAACACCTGCTGCCCTACAAAAGACAGCTCATTCTTACATAAATATCAAAAGCATGAACCTATGAGCTTCACTGTCTACATCAAATATAAACACGCAGACTATAAGGCACCAATCACATACAGAGGACCCAATGCCACCAAGCTGTTCTTTGATACAGTGAAGACTGAGGCGCTAGCGATAAAGAACATTTATGATAAGAAGCAACCCATCAAAATGACCACCGAAGATGAAGAGCATTTCCAAAGGACCCATGTTTGCCACATCTGTGACGAAGATATCAGGAAGAAACCTTCACCCTATTCACCCAAGGATAAACCAGACTTCCGAAAAGTTAGAGATCATGACCATCTTCTCAATCCGGCGAAATGTGAATCGAACTACAGAGGACCTGCTCACAACCTTTGCAACCTAAAGTACCAAGAGCCTTCGTTCATTCCAGTGTTTATCCACAACTTATCTGGCTACGACGCCCATCTCTTCATAAAGGAGCTCGGTAGAGACCAAGGTGATATCGACGTCATCCCGAACAACGAGGAGAGGTACATTTCCTTCAGTAAGGAGGTCGGGGCAAAAACTGTAGAAGTAGGCGATGGGAAGAAAGTAAAGGTACCTGGTATAAAGTTGAGGTTTGTCGACTCATTCAAGTTCATGGCCGCTAGCCTCGACAGTCTTGCGAAGAACGTAAAGGAGTTCAGGGAGACAGCCAAGTACTTCCCCAAGGACAAACTGGACCTCGTCACCCGAAAAGGCGTCTATCCATACGATTACATGGACTCGTGGGACAAATGCGAAGAAACCAAGCTGCCCCCAAAAGAAGACTTTTACAACCAATTGAATGAGTCACACATAAAGGATGAGGACTACGAGCATGCTAAAAGGGTATGGAAGGCCTTCAACATTAAGACATTGGGTGAATATTCCGATTTGTATGTGAAGACTGATGTACTCATCCTAGCCGACATCATGGAACACTTTAGAGATGTCTGTCTAAAGACCTATAAGTTGGATCCTGCATGGTACTTCACTGCACCCGGACTCTCGTGGGACGCCATGCTCAAAACCACAGAGGTTGAGCTAGAGCTGTTGACAGACTATGACATGATACTCATGCTAGAAAAGGGGACCAGAGGAGGCATCTCTCAGTGCTGTAACCGATATGGGAGGGCGAACAACAAGTACATGAGGGACTATGACGAGAACAAGAAGTCTAACTACCTGATGTACCTTGACGCCAACAACCTTTACGGATGGGCCATGAGTCAATACCTACCGCATGGTGGCTTCAAGTGGAGCACTGTGTCAGATGTGACCCAAGTAGAGGATGACTCAGACAAAGGATACATCGTAGATTGCGACCTACAGTACCCGACCCATCTGCACAACCTCCATTCAGACATACCTCTAGCACCTGAGAGCAGGATGCCCGATGGCTCAAAACAGCCAAAACTACTGACGACCCTCTATGACAAAGAGCATTATGTGGTTCATTACAGGGTTTTGAAGCAGCTGTTGCAGTTGGGGGTGAAGCTCAAAAAGGTGCACAAAGTGTTGGAGTTTCAGCAGTCTCCCTGGTTGAAGAGGTACATAGACCTGAACACTGATATGAGGACCAAGGCAACCAACGACTTTGAGAAAGACTTCTACAAACTTATGAACAACTCGGTCTTTGGCAAGACGATGGAAAATATCAGGAAGCGACTCGATATTAGGCTAGTATGCGATCCCCAGAAAGCGGAGAAGCTAGTTGCTAAGCCCAACTTCAAGGGAAGGACCATTTTTGACGAAAGATTAGCCGCCGTGCATATGAACAAGACGAAAGTGATTTTTAATAAGCCAATATACGTCGGCATGAGTATATTAGATCTATCGAAGCATCTGATGTATGACTTCCATTATAATCTTATGAAGCCTAAATATGGGGGTGATATCAAGCTATTGTACATGGACACTGACAGTTACATCTATGACATACAGACCGAGGACTTTTATGAGGATATGAAGGGATTGATTGACTACTTTGACACATCAGATTATCCAGAAAACAATAGGTATGGTATGCCCCGAGTAAATAAAAAGGTCTTGGGGAAGATGAAGGATGAAAATGCAGGGAAGATCTTAGAAGAGTTCGTTGGCTTAAGATCTAAGATGTATGCCTGTAAAACTGAGGTTGACCTGGTGAAAAAGTCGAAAGGAGTAAAGAAATGTGTCGTGAAAAACAGGATATCCTTCGAGGACTACAAGAACTGCCTATTCAAGCAAGAAGTACAGCATCGAACCATGAATCTCATCAGGAGCACAAAGCATGAGATTCATTCCATACAAGTCAATAAGATTGCCCTATCAGGAAAAGATGACAAACGTCATATATTGGAAGATGGTGTCCATACCTTGGCTCACGGTCACTATGCGATAAAGGAGTAGGCGATCATAATCTTTTAACAGTTTTCGAACTATTAAAAGATAATTAATGGTCCTCAGTTCGAAGGACACATTCTTCTGTTCTGAATGCCTCTTTAATAGTGTCTATATCACATCTAAAGTGCTGATTGGAACCGTCCTCCTCCTCCTCCATATAAGAGTCTAACTTTTCGCAGATTCTAAAAGGGGGTGCTCGCCGAAGGGGGTACCCTTCCCTCCCAACGACTTTTCGCTTGCTCGCTCCGGAAAATTGGTGTGGTCGAAATAGAGCCATCACTTTTCTCGGGAGGTGCTTGCGCTAGAACATTGTTAATGGATGATTTTGATACCATTGATTTGTTTGATTTGTATGGTTGAAATAGAGCCATCACTTTCTAGAAGGGGTGTAGTTTTTATGAGGAGGTTTACCCCATTGTTTAATCGGATTTGTATGGCTGAAATAGAGTCATTACTTTTCTAAAGTGGGTTCGGGTTTTATGGGGTTTTGTGAGCCATTATTTTTAAGAGTGGGTGGTAATTTTAATGGTAAAATACAGCCATTACATTTCTAAAAGTGGGTGGGATTCAATGGAGGTCTGAGAGCCATTGTATAGTCGAATTTGTGTGGGTGATATTGGGCCATTACGTTCTAAAAGTGGGTCCGGTTTTTATGGGGGTTTTACGAGCCATTGTTTTTAAAAGTGGGTGGAAATTTTAATGGTGTGAAATAGGACCATTACGTTCTAAAAGTGGGTGTGGATTTAATGGGAGGTTTCACACCATTGTTTTTAAAAGTGGGTGGGTTTTTTTATGGGTGATATAGAGCCATTCCATTCTAAAAGTGGGTGTGGTTTTAATGGGGGATATCACACCATTGTTTTTTAAAGTGGGTTTAAATTTTTGTGGGTGATATAGAGCCATTACATATTCTAAAAGTGGGTTGTGTTTTTATGGGGGTGTTTATGGGTCTGCGCCAGCTCTCTCATTCCCACACTACTGATGTCTGTGTGTATGTGTGTATGTGTGCATCTATATGCGTGTTTATATTTGTGTATATATTTTTATGTGTTCTATACTCTTTAACTCACAAACTATTTGAAAATATTTAACAGAATTGGGTAGGTATGAGTCACTTGAGTGTTACATTGTTCCTGCATATATTGGAATAATTTGAGGATTGAACTTTTTTTCGCGAAAAAGCTTGCAAAAATCTACAAAAGCTGAAGTAAAGGAAAATATTAAAAACTTGTACAACGTGTAAAAGTGCAAATAACACAATAAGGTAGCATATTTTTGTACGCTGCTCCAATTTTTCTTATCCTTCACACAATGCGTATCGTACTTATTGAAAGAAAAATATGTTAAAATGTATTGATGAAAGGCTTGTGTTTAACTTAATGTTTTAAAATAAAACAAATAAGACCAGCCCCATCACTCTAGGATAAACCATTATCGATATATTTCGGATTTGGGGTATTTTTGATAAAATGTCATTTCAAAATACGGACGTCGCCCAATAAAACGAAAATTGAATTAAAACTTCACATATTTGGTAATTTCAACATAGTTTCCATGGTATTTTGTAACAAAAAATTCAATTTAATGGAGTATGAAAGAATAACAATAATAAATTTTAGTCTATCTGTAAAGTCATCTGCTGCTCAGAACAATTACTTTTACTTTCCTTATATACATAGTATAATGTATAAGGAAAGTATTGGGACAAGGTCGAAAATTCGAATTTGAGTTTTCGACGGCAGAACACCTTTCAAGCATCTATAATCACGAATCGAATATTTTTGATGTGATGTATGTGTGTGTGTGTGAAAGTGTATGTGTGTGTGCTTGTTTTAGTTTGTGTATGTGTGTGTGTGTGTGTGTGTGTCAGTGAACCTCTGGAGACGATTTCTCACGAAGGAATGGAGCAAGTCGAATGACTGTTTATTATAAAAATTACAGTCCGTGAATACTGGATGTCTATATTTTAAACACAAGCGAATGTTCAGAACCCACCTAAAGTTTGAGTGAAATTTTGAAAAATATCATCAAAAATCAAACCCCTTAATAAACTTACACAAATAGACATTTCTTATGCATTTTGTCCTTAGAAAAATATTGACATAAACTTAAGAATGCTAGCATAAAATGTTCTCGAGATATTACACATTTTTCAAATATATTTATCAAAAAATTCCATAAATTAAAAATAAATATTAACTGTTGAGAAACATGTTCACTTCTGATATGTAATATCATGTGATAAATTTAGTAATATTATTTTCGTGAATCTAGCTTGTTCCATTCATGAAATAAGATACTTTGAGTAATACTTTTGTATGTGAATGCCAATAGTCATTTATCTGCTATATGAATAACTCATTTCTCCGTCCATAACGCTTGGCGATATTTTGTCGATGGATTTGACGAAATGTCAAAAACTTAACGACTTTTTTAATTTTGCCAAATGAACGAAAATCGGACCAAATGGATAAAAATGACGCTAAATCAATGAGAATTCTATATCGTGGACAAATTCACAAAAGTTCTATACAATTGACAAAAAGTCAATATCGTGGGAAGAATATTAGTATCTACTATAAGAGTAATCTCTTTTATTCTACTGTAAAGGGAGTAAATCCATTGCATTATGTAAGGAAAACCCTCTGTTACACATATCAGTTTTTTTAATTTATATTCTAAACGGACATGTTATTAAAATTTTCGTTGGTTTATAAAAATTCGTTGAAAATTTTTGATGTTATTTAATTCAGAAGTTTGCATCTGAAATATGTCGCAACTGCTGATACTCAATCAATTCGGTAATAACAAAAATCTGATGTAGGCGGCAACACATGACTTTCCTTATATAATACAATAAATTTACTACTTTTACAGTTAAATATAATAGGATATTCTTATAGTAGATACTCATATTCTTTCCAAGGTATTGAATTTTTGTCAATCAGTCGTCATTTTCATTGATTTAGAGTCATTTCCATTTATTTGGCGAGATTTTCGTTAATCTAGCAATATTTAAAAAGGTCGCCAAGTTGACGATATTGTGCTAAATTCGTCGCCAAAATGCCGCCAAGCATCATAGACGGAGAAATAAATTATTCTTAAAGGAGATAAACGGCTATTGGTGTTCAAATACAAAATTATAACTCAAAGTAACTTTTCTCATGAATGGAACGAGCTAGATCCACGAGAATGATGTCACTAATTTTATCGCATGAAAATATTTGGGATTTTTCTATGGGAATTTTTTGATAAATTTATTTGAAAAATGTCCAATATTTCGAGAACGGTTCATGCTAGTGTTCTAAAGTATTATGTCAGTCTTTTTCTAAGATAAAATTACATAAGAAAGAAATGTCTATTTTCGTAACTTTATTAAAGGTTTTGATTTTTCGATGATTTTTTCAAAATTTCACTCGAAAATTTAGGGGGTTCTGAACATTCGTTTGTGGTTAAATATCAATAGGCTTCCAGTATTCACGGATCTTAATTTCTGTACCAAATTGTATTCGAATCTCTCCATGCGTTCGTGAGATATCATTGAACAGTTTCTAACACACACTAGCACACAGTCACACGCACTCACACACACACACGCACACGCGCACACACACACACACACACACACACACGCGCGCGCGCGCGCACACAGACATCACCTAAAACTGTTCGATTCGTGATCAGGGAATTTAGTCGAATTTTCAAACCTGTCACATTACTTTCCTATTCACACTACTTTCCTTTTCCTAATTCAGTTGTTTTATTTCAGGAAATACAGAATTTTTCTAGTCAAGCCCATAAAAAGTCATATTCTGTTATCATATACAGAATTTACTGGAGTGTGGTTCAACTTTCTAATATCGGAAAACATTTTTTGTTTCATATTTTACAAGATATTTTTTGAGATATCGGTATAGTGGATCCAAATGATTATAACCATATAGTGTTACCCTACACTTAAGGGGTCTTGAAAAAATACTTCGATTGCTACCATGCTTGACGATGTACCCCTTGGGAGTAACTTGATGTCCAAGGAGAGCCAATGGCGTCATGAACAAAATAAATTTGCATCGTGTCTATTTTTCACAACAATGAGTGAAACTACAAAGTGTCGTAATCATTGATCCATACATAAACCACTTTGTGCATGAATATATCCAATTTAGACCTATGTTGTCATGTTAAATATATATAAAATTTAGAATAAAAATCAATGTTTTCGCTTAAATTCAAAAATAAATTCCTCCCAGTTCTGAATATCTTGATAACAAAGCCGGATAAAATTTTTTTATAAAAATCCATTATATTTGTGACTACTATAGTGTACACAAGAATTCTATCGACCAAAGACAGGCAATTATCACTCCAAAATAGTCAAAACGTGTTAAGAAGGTCTTAATATATTGGCATCAAAATCTTGAAATCGAAAGTTTTCGGGAAAACAATACTTTCTCAATTCTACCAATGAGAAAGGAGAACTAGTTTATCAGAGAAGACTTTTCACTACAAAGCCCATTTGTGACCACGCGGTTCATTTCTGTGTATTTACATCCTTAGGTGTATGGTCTGAATCTTGATGTTTTCTAAAGGACAAGCATGTCCTACAGCACAATTTGATTTTATTCTCTTATAGGATCGATAGGGGAGGGGCATATTTTACAGCGTATATTGTGTTAGGACTTTTAGGCATTATCTAAATTTGTTAACACGAGTTGAAGTCCTTTGTCAAGCACAATTTATCTTTCACTTTTAAATTAGATTTGAAATGAATATATTTAATATTTTATAATTACTTCAGAAATATGTCTTGCCACCCCCGAACTTTATTTGGAGTTACTGGAGGAAGAAAACGTTACTGAAATGAATCTACTTCAAAGAAATGCGTCCTAAATAACATGATATATTAGTTTTAGAAATACTGCTGCCCACTCTTTGAATTCAAAATACTGCTGCCCATTCTTTGACTTCCCAAAATGGAAGCTAAATAGAACTTTATTGCGCTCTTGCGCAAAGAAGGCTTCGAAAGAAATGTTATTTCAAAAGAATCTATAGTTTAATGTATTCTAAATGAGGCAAATAAAATTTCGAAATGAGTTTCTCTTTTGTTATTTGTAAATGAGTTGTATGTTTTATAAATTATTTTCCCTTCTCTATGTACAAAAGTATTTTAAAATGTATTAAAATCGACTGACATTTTAGTTTCATTCTTAAAAATACATTAGGTGTTATTAGTAGGATATAATTATAAGCACTTGATAATTGAATAATTCTTATACTACTCTAAATATTAATTGTAAATATATCAATTTGTTAGTAATACAACATAAGACAAAATATAAGGGCAGTAAAGACAAAATGTAAAGACAAAATTTTAACAGTTACCTGATTCGGAGGTAAAAAGAACAACTTTTTGTTAGAATAAGTGGACCTTAGTAGTCATTTTACCAAAAGCCGTAAAGTAAGCACAGATGAAACAATTTCATATGACATAAAAAAACGTTGCCAATTGAAAGCAAAACGGATTTAAGACGAAACAACGAAGGTTTGGATTAGAGAAATAAATAGCAACTGATTTTAAACAAGAAAGATCAATCATGCTTAAAGCATTGATTATGAAACACTTTCCAACTTCAATGCAATTTTATTTTAAAAAGTCTGAAATGCAATACATTCATCGGTAATATTTTTAAACTTATCACAATACTACATTAATTTATTATATTTGAAAACTTAAACCTTCATTGAAAAAAAATCATTCAAATGACGGCATTGAAATATAAATTGCCTGGTTTAAACATCTCTAAAATGTTATACATTCCTCAGTAATAGTTTTAGAATTATCATAATACTACGATAAATTATTACACTTGAAAACTTCATCGAAAACAACTGAAATTAATTCAAATGACGTCATAGAAAAAATAACACGCCTTTATCTATCTATAAAAACAGGATTTCATTCATAACTTTCTGCTATTCATTTCATTCATCACAATACTGTAATAATTTATTTTATTTAAAAATTAAGACCATGGAGATACAAGTAATTAAACTCTATGCTTAAAACTTCATCGAAAAAAATCGTCCTTCTCTTTATAAAATCAATTAATATTTCAGTCATATCAGCCATGCAGACTCCATGGGCTAAATTACTTTGTGTTAAAGAAATACAGCAATTCTAATACAACTCATTCTACATATTTTGCTGTTTACAT
Source organism: Amaurobius ferox (assembly GCA_951213105.1). NCBI lineage: Eukaryota > Metazoa > Arthropoda > Arachnida > Araneae > Amaurobiidae > Amaurobius > Amaurobius ferox. Next base: position 29,882,009 of record OX578143.1, read on the forward strand.
TTAACATAAGTGAAAAATAGGCTTCGTTGTAGAAATAATCGAATTTAGATGAGCATTTAAACTCAAATATATTGTATTTGCGTTGTTTCAGTATGTAGATGCACAGAATTTAAGCAAAAATAAAATAGTTTTAGGACGGATACAACACTCAATATGAATTAAAAAGAACTTTAAAAATCGCGATTTTGAAACAAGATGGAAGCCATATATCATTTTGAAGTGGGTCACGTGATCTTTTCATTTCATGGTCACGTGATCGTTTCATATAAGAGGTGTAATTATTATTTTAATTTTTATTAAAAAAACTACTGAATATATTTCGCTGAATTTTTCTTTATATATTTTATGGGACAATTTGAATATTACTTAAAATTTTCGAAGCAATTTGCGAATTTTAAATCCGCTTAAAAAATGTTTGAAAAATTAGGTCCTATAGGGCTCAATGTCTTTTATTTTTTCAACCCGTGTTCAATCCAAAACTAATTGGGGGATGTTATTCATTTAAATTCCCATAGGTCCTACAGACCGTCTGAACAACATACTAAAATTTCATTTTGATTAAGTCATTTTTACGGCAGTTATCGTGCTAACGGACAGACAGACAGAATGAACAAAGTCATAAACACTTTTCAACATTGTTGTAAAGTGTTAAAAATCGTTCAAAATACGTTAAAATGTAATAATTCAACAGCTAAGGGAAAAATTGTTCCACTTTTTGATAAAAGAATGAAACTTAGTACGCGTATTTATTATATCCATTAAACAAATTTCAGCTCAGAACTTAATCACTATCTGCATGCTGAATGTCGCCATCTTAAAATATAGCTACAGCATAAGATATCTTTATGTTTCACTATAATTCAGGAACGGTGACAGATATCAACGTCTAGTGTTCACAAAAATATTTCAAACATTAATTTCATAACAGTTCAACAAACTCAATTTTTTCAGATAAAAATTATTTATCCAATCAAAAAATTTCTTTTTATACATTTCTCTGAAAATAATTGCTAAGAAAAAAAATATAATCTAGTTTATTTTGACTCATGAAGAAGCAAATTTAGACCTTCAATCAGAGTTAGTTCAAACCTGAATTTTCATCATTCCTGGTCTTGTCGTTTTCTTATTTCGCCTGCACCACAATATCTTCAGCGACCAGAAAGACCAATAGGAAATGTGTGTTTGCTACCAATAAGACAGGATTGAGAAGCTTATTGATGCTGAATAAATAATGTCTTAAATATGTATGTTCCATTTAGTGTATAGCTAATAATTCATATTTCAATTTCTGTAAATTTATTATACAATTTTTCCTACTTTCAGTTTCCGATTTAAACTCCGGTACCTAAAGGGAGAGTTTATCGCTTCTAAAATAGTTCTTGTCATTTTTGCAACTTCGAATGTTTTGTGTTACTTCGGTGGGAAAATGTCTGGAGATAAATATCTGGAAAAAGAAATAGATGAATGCACTATCAGTATCTTCAGTCAAAGATCAGTGGTGTATTAGCAAATCTTGCTGTCCCTACCGGGAATCGAAACATGGATCTTCATACTGGTCAACCGATACTTTACAGTTGAACTGCTAGGAAGTAATTTCAAACTATTTTAGTCGAGGTAAATTCTACACCCTCTAATATCAGATTGACGTGCAACTGACACTCTGACTGACCACCTCCTGCTATTCTTAACTCATATTACTTGTGCTGCTATTTTTATTATTCAGGTTGTCTTCCGGCCCGGTCCCTTACTTCCCGATTTGAAATCAGCTCTCAATATACCAGAGACCATTGAATCCGTACTAGTTATGTTAAGATCAATTTTAGACCTTCAGGATTTTTGCACTAACCTACCGGGTTGATTTGTTCGGACATCAATGTAGAGGAGCTTTCTACCCCAACCGGAAATAGTAACGTGGATCTTCGGACTGGCCAGCCGACGTTCTAATGTTGAGCTAGCTACTGGGACGAAAATGCAAATTATTATCATTGAAGTAGATTCTGCACAGTCAGTGTGATTCAGATAAAGTTCAGTGGGAGTTGTCATCCTGTTACCTTCTGACATAAAATCAAGTAATACGTCTTTCTTATAATAAAGTAATACATCTTTTTAAAAAAATATCTTTATATATTATCAATCCTGTCCGGTATATCCTTACTGCAAGTCTGTTGTATAGTTAAAACTCAACCATAACAAACGTAAGAACTCAAAATATTGCTAATATTTAACAAATGCTTTTCTTTTTTCAAAATAAATATGGATTTGATTCAAAGATGCATATTAAGTCATTCTACGTCTATGAAGTTTTTATAGCAGTTATGGAAAAATATGATAAATTAATGTATAAATATTAACGTAAATTGAGATGAACATAAATTTATAAAATCAGGTGATGGTTTCTAAAATGTCTGGTTCTTTCCTCCAGTGCTAACAAACCGAAGACTAAACAATAAATGAAAGTTTATCCGAAAGTTAATGAACGAGCTAAAGAATATCCATCATCTAGTATGGCGAAAGTGTAGTTGCAAGAGAAACATATTTTAATTACAGAAAATATGGATATGATATGGGGTACATAAAAGAAAACAAATAGAAATAAATAAAACATGATTATGTTTACCAATTTAAAATCTGAGACATATGGGGAAATATTTAAATCCTTATTCATATTAAATTTTAATCAAAATGAAAAGTGTCAAGGAAAATTAAATCAGAAACTAACAAGCAATTTTGAATAATGAAAGCAAAAAAAAATCAAAGTGATGATTATTTATATTTTGCATCCTATGATTATATTCTAATGGCAACTTTGGGGCAAATTTAATTATCTCAGAAATACGTAGGATAACTGGCATTATGTAACACAAAAATTATTTTATTTTATTTACAGAAACTTGATGTGCCACTAAATATAATTGAATTAATTATTTGAGTTTGAAATTTTTATATTTATAATTATCTGTCATTTGCAATTTTTTACAGTTCAAAAGAAGAAATTCCATTATATTTATTACACATAATTTGAAAACAATTTATTGCAATTTATACTGCAAATGAAATGTTTAGCCAAATATCACGACATTAATTTTTCTATCTTCTTTGTCTTCTTGATTTTAAATATAAAATAATTAAATATACTTTTTTTATTCGTAATGGTTTTTTTTTTCTGAAATAATAAATTATATACACTAATTTAATTAATCGTTATTAAAATATATCATAAATTCCAAATATAATCTAAGAACAATAAAACCTTTATGTGGAGAATCATTTAAAAGAAGGGATTGTAGCATCCCCAGTTTTGTCGATGTCTTTTAATTAATGTATTTTATAATTGGAATTTTTAATAATATTTTATGTTCTTATGAAACCAATAAAGTAATTCGATGATGATTATTAATTTATCAGGGGGAAATTAATGATACAACATGGAATCGCTAATGAATCTGAATTAAAAATAAATTCATTATAAAACAACCACATTTTTAAATGCAAACAACCACCTCCACCTCTAAATCCTTTTAAATCCATTCAATAATAAGATCCATTATTTGTTAAAGTTAAGGAAGATAAAATCAATTTTGGGCAAACACTAATGAAACAGTATTGTATAAAAGTGTGTTATATATGCTAATTTGAATAGTTATTGAAATAATGTAGTTAATCATAATAAAATTTAATTTATATGTAATAAATTATGTGCAGACGACAATGGAATATTTTAATATTAAAATAATTTTACTAAGTTGTTGTCAGAGACCTATCCTGAGTAAATATATTGCTGCCCTCCAATCACTATAAAAACCACTATAAAAAATTAATGGTACATCAACTGGTTTTGGGGGCAAATTAAGTTTCAATTTTCAAGATAAGAAATGCAGAGATTTAACTGCGGCAAAGAAAACTTCGGCACTGATTTTAGGACAGATTTTGATTTATGCAATTTATAATTTAAATTCAGTGAAAAAACTTTCTTTAAAAAATTGTTAAAATATATATTATACGCATTTGCATAGAAAAATGATTCTTGCTGCAATTAGAAGAAAAAATCAGAACTTTGCAAAACCTGTTAAACAAAAGCAGTCTAAATAGGTACATTACACGTCCGGGTAGGTCACAGTCTGAGTTAAAATGAAAATAGAAAGCAGAGAATAAGCGGTGACTTGAAAAGGGTGACTGACTCTTATCCCATTGCTGACCGGCTATTTCAAATCAAAAATATTCCTTGCGGCCGGCTATCTGAACTAAGATACTAAGAATACGATACAGAACTCTGCTATAAAGACTTGTATTTCTTTCAGACTTCAAAACTGCATAAATAAATGTAACTGGAAACACGAGTACACTCGTGGCCGGTCAGTAACATTCAGGAATGAAAACAGTCGTTACTGGTCAGTAACGTTCGGCCACGCAAACACGAGTATACACCGGACCAGCATGTGTTAAGTATGGAACCGTGATTTGCAAAGAGAAAATGAATGAGTAATGACAAGAATAAATGACAATGAATAATACATGAATAAATAGTAACATATTTGTGGGGATAAAAATTTTAGTGTGAGTAATAAACCTTAGCTGAGTAATAAACCGTGATGAAAGTCATAAACCTTTACCTGAGTAATAAACCGTGGTGAACGTCGCAAGCTATTGCGCATTGACGGATATTGCGCCTATTTAAATGATATGTTTTATTAGATATTCATAAAACGATTATGATATTTGATTTAAATTTAAAATTTCAAATACCACACTCCATACCTACATACACGCAAAATAAAATAATGATGTAATTCCATACCTGCAAAAAATAATGATGTAATGTTTCATTTATTATAACTGAAAGAATTATGTTTAGTTGATGTTAACTGCAAAATAATTACGCTGAAAATATTTGTTTTAAATATTTTTCTTTTAATTTTTACTCTTGTATAAGTTATAATTCATCTTCTCACTTATGCGTTCTGTTACAGGTGCACTTGTTACTCATTGTTGCCATGAATTTATTCACAATTCATACGGTTACATATTTCATTACTACATGTGAGTGCATTATTTCGTCATACTAGTCAGAAATCGTTTAAAAAAGCTATTCCAACGCTACACATTGCGACCATTGCAGATAATAGCATCCTCCGTGGCTCGTATTTAAAATTATATTCTGCACACCACTGCATTGGCTATGGAAAACATAACATTTTCCATAATTCTGAACACGTCTATGAAAACTGATAACTTAGAAGCACCTATGAATACTATCAATTCTGAAAACATTTATTAAAACCGACAACTCAGTTTTACTCCGCATTTGGCATCAAATGTCATTAAAATTGAGATCAGACTGCAAAAGACTGCGCCGATTTCTTACTCTTAGAACTTCCTAAATTTTTATTTCTAATGATATATATTTCAACAACTCTACTATAATGTGGAAGTCGAATTTTATAGGACAGCTGTAAGGACTCACATAACTCTCAAACATATACATCGTGATGCTGAAATATTTTTCCAATGCGCTATAGCGTACAAAATACCAATTTAACTGTATAAGAGCGTAGAAAAAACGAATTTCCTTTTATATGCATTTTGTATGCACTTTTAAGGCCTCTTTTGTGAATATTTTATAGCTGAAAACAAAATGAAGAAAATAAAGTTACACTTTACCCAATTCTTTTTCGAATGGAATGGAGAATTTCAATTGTCTTTATTTTATCTGACACGTTCCAGTTTTTCCAGTTTAAAAATACTTTTGTGGAGTTAGTGTGGATTGGTTAGACAAGAATTTGTATAGGCCAATCAGTCGGTCACAGAACTAGAGTTAGTTTCAATATACGTTTTGGTGTTATTAATGAATATTTTTATTAAAGAAACATATAAATATGAAGATTATTGGGAAATAATATATTGTTACTTTCTTTACAATGTTATAATTTTGTGAGACGATTTCGAAACATGGTTCAAAAACTTGAATTTCATGTATATTTTTGCCGCTTGCATTTCCAATATTAATTATGATCTGCAGTATCAATCATTGAGATAGTATAAAAATTTACAAAAATCAGCAATTTAATAAATTATTAAAGAAATAAAGAGAAAATGAATTTCATTCTGTGGGGAAAGACATGTTCTGCTCACTTCAGATTGTCTCATTTCGGGATATTGGCAGTATCCCTCATCAGAAGGCATACACAAGAGCACTATAACATAAGATATTTATATAAAACCACTTTCGAACTGAAATGTGCATATTGCAGTTAGCCAAAAGGCAGAAATAGATTGCATAAATGGGCATATAAAAACAGCACAGGTAATAAAGTATAAACACAAAGTTTAAATAAATAATATAAAAGGATATACACGAGAAAAAAGAGTACATTCTTAAGTGGTTAGGTCCATGGACAATACTTTAAAACTTATGAAATCATCCTAGTAGAAATTCTATATTGGGCCACTATTGAATTTATATTGGCTCCAATATGAAACCAATGATCCAATATGAAACCGATATGACCAATATGAAAAAGGGGACATTTTGATGGAATTGCCCCAATATTGACTTAAGATATTGGGACAATAATATACCAATATATCCAATGTAACACCAATATTTGGCGTAATATTGTAATGAAAATATTAGCCAATATTGGAGACCAATGTAACTCCCAATTTTTGACCAATATTGGGATTTCATTAGAAATATTTTTCAATTTAATGCCAATATATATATTATTGGTCCAATATTGGACCAATATTAAATGCTACTAGGGACGTAATATAAGAATCAATTAACTCTAAGCAAAACTAGGATTTAATCAGGTCCTTATTGCAAATAGGTGCGGAATACATGTAAATAAAAATGGATTAAAAAACCAGACGGTGCCGAAAATTATTACAGAGTAGTTAACTCAAACTGTTCTCAATCAAAGTTTTACCCTCCCATGGACATGCTCTTTCAAGCCGCTGTAATAACCCCACAAACATTTTACTTTTGTAATCTATTTTTATTTATGTCTATGGCGATCTAATTTGAAATAATGACGCAATTCAAGATTTTATTAATTTCCCTAGATAAAAATCATGTGATTTCCCTAATATATAGGGAAGGTATTGGGATCGTGTCGAAAATTTCAACTCGAGGTTTCGACGACTCTACACTTATCGAACATTCTAGAATCCGAAAAAAACTACTTTTAGTGTGATGTCTGTGTATGTGCATGCGTATGTCTGTCTGTCTGTCTGTCTGTGCAATGCATGCATCCACTCTAGATAAAAACTAATGGACCACGTTCATTAGATAAGTCACTTGTGGGTGACCAACGTGTTGATTATAATTTGATTCAATTCGAAAAATAAACGTCTGCCTTTTTCTGTGAAATGGCCCGCAAAAATATATGTATCCGCACTAGCTAAAATGAAACAATTGACAACATTTTACAAAATGTCATTACATAAGATACTTATGAGTGGTACTGATTAGATTTGGGTATGATTCTGAAAAAAAACGAACTTGTCGTTTTTCCGAAATGACCCTCAAAAGTTGTCAAAATCTAAACTAAAAGATTACGTGTGCTCAAAAGTACCAATTATGCCGATTCTTTACTTAATTTTGACGTCGAAATGTATAAGATTAATCCCATAACTCTAAGGTTAACCGTTCTTAAGGTTAACCGCACTCAGTGTAATGTAAAATAATTATTCTAATTATATTGTGAAATTGGGCACAATTTTATGAATTATAAAAGAAAGAAAGAGAGTATAAATTTGAGTCTGTAGGGAAATACAAATGCTGCTCACATCATATTTGTTTTGCTTAACGTGTAACACTTGGTTCCAGAAAAGATCAATTCACTGTTTACATATCTAAGAAATAAAAAAATGCACTCCCCTATTTCTTCTGCATTTTAATTTATTTATTTTTTATTTGTCTCCTGTGTACTGTGTTTTTATATACACTTTTATACAATTCTTATAGGTGGCAATCAAATTTACCATCTATGTTTCACACCACCCCTGAAACATTTACTACAGACCTAAAATGATGGCTAATATGGATTCATCAAGTAGGGGGGTGACGGTGGGGTATAATTACCAATTTTCCCCTCTCCTTTTTCTCAAATCTGGTTTAAAATTTCAATTTTCCTTCTATTCCACTTCGGCTTCAAAAGTTTTCTTTGAAATATCTGATTTACTATAGATAGAGTTTATATATACCACTAATATGAATTCGACATAAAAGTCTGGATGGGGTTTGGATGATCCACAATGGTTTTCCATTTCCGGTTCGAAGGATATGACATTCGATTCAAAATATTATATTTTCCCTGCAGCATCTACGTTTTAGAATCAGCTATAGAAATAGCTTAAATCACAGATGATATGAATTTAGTATTAAATTTTGGAGGAAGGAGGAAGGCTTCTAGTTTTTCCCAATTCCGCTTCAAAACTTTTCCTTAAAACATATGCTACCCAACACTGGAAATGCAACCACATTAATAAGCGAATAGAATGAGATTATAAAGGACACACAAACAGAGATTGCATATATAAATAAATTAAGTCAATTCCATAAGAATAGTGCAATGCAGTAATGATACAGAAAGGTTGATCAGTAGGTAGTAGGACTCCCCTTTTTCGACGATACAAACAGCAACTCTTCGAGGAACAGATGCAATGAGAATGTGGATAATTTCCTGAGGGATGGATGGCCATATGCCGTCGACCATCCTCCATAGGTCGTCCTCTGTTTGAGGTGGGGTAGGGCATTCAAACAACGGGCAATCCTGTCCTATACATACTCGATGGGTGAGAGATCTGGAGAAAGTTAAGGCAAAATGAAGCACCTTGATGCCTTTAAAGGCGTGTCTGGTGATGGTCGCCGTGTGTGGTAACTCGTTATCCTGCTGGAAATCAGTATTTTGCAACCATTGAAGGTAGAGCAGTGAAGCCGGCCGCAGTACCTTATCCGCATATCGTCGTGCCGATTTTGTGTCTCTGATACGAACTAGAGGTGGCCGGAAATCGAAGCCGATGAACTCCCAACCATGATGCTGCGTTGCCGAGCAGAATGACGTTCAACAGTCGCAGCAGGATTAGATCTATTTCCACTTCGCCTCCAGACTCTCATACGGCGACTGCCATTCGACAAACATAATCGAAATTCTCCGTTGAACACTACCCTGTCCCATTAAGTCGCTCATTTATACGTTTTTCTGCTCTTATGATAGTTGGGTGGGACTCATTTTCCTATTTTTCACTGGTCTCTGAAACGGGGTTGATTTTATATGTCAACTTGTATTTCCTCATGTTTCTCGATTCCCAATTGTTGGAAGGATTTTTCCTCTTTTGCATGCAATTTCTTTACATCTTGATAATAGCCATACTTTTCTGAGAGTTCTGTCGTTTTATTCCTGTCACTTGTACGACATCTCGTTGCTGATTATCATGGCATATTTTTCTCATGCTATTCATTTCTATTGGTACAGTATCTAATACATCGTATATTGTGAGAAGGTATTGTTCTAGAAATTCACAGCATTGGCTGTAGATAGAGTTTAAGCAATGGTTGATTTCACAAAAACATCACTTCATTGTAAAAAAAAAAAAACTTCCTAAAATACAATAAGCAAAGTATAGTTTGTTTTTGGTTTTATATAAATTCCCTAATTCCCTTTGTTTGGGTTCTCGTCTTTATGCCTTCTTAAGTGAAGCGTTTGAGCCAGAAAGAGCTAAAGGGTTTTTATCATATGTTTTAATGCCGTAAGTTGTGAACATAAAATTTTAAATATTCATTGTTCTTATGAGCTAAAATATACTAATACGTATAATTAAAACATAATATATGTTTAAAATGTATGCATATAACTACATTTGTTATATAAATCAACTTATTGCAGATTGCAAGAGTACAAGACAATTTCAAATTTACAGAAAGTGTGATTATTGATGTATGTGTTAAATTTTAAAAATTCACTTTTACTTTATAGCGATATAATATTTTTATCAGAAGTGTGGATATGTTCTGCTACGTAGAAGCTTTTAATGACACATATAATGCTGAAAAATCAACTTACCACAACTCTAGAATTCAGCAGTCGAATACTTTTATTCATACGCGTTAAAGTCCCTTGTAAGGTTTTTGCTTGAGGCCATTTAAAATTTTTATTCAGACTATTGAAGAATGTAAAAAAATATAATGAAAGAACATTTTATTGGATTTCTTTTCAGGATATTTTCTTTATTTAATATTGAATCCCAACGTAATGCCTTGCATTTAAACACCTTATATTTTAAGCGAACTTTTATTTCTCAATTTGTCTGAAAGGTTCTAAAAAATAAACTGCAAATACTCAACTTTCGATTATCATAGCGGCTTATGCTCATCTTTAACAAATGTTTAGGGTGATGGAAAATTAAAATATCCCTATTTAGAGATTTTTGAATATATTGCTATCTAACTGAACGTATTAGGAATATAACTGAAAGGTGTGGATCCACTATCACAAGAATGTGATTTATTCATCGATTTACATTAATTTTCCATTTTTTAGGCCACTGTAGAGGTATAATATTTCTGCTTGTTGGCAGATTTTTAGCACGTGCATTCAGGGTGCTAAGTAAATAGTCTAATTGTGACTTTTGATCAAGTCCAATGGGATATAGTTTGGTACGTTTCGACATTCAAGACGCTTTTTTTAAGCTTCTATGAGCCTACATTTAGCTGAAGATAACGGATAACTGAGCCATTTGTGGACTCCTGGTTTTGTCCAAAGGGATTTAGTTTTACGCGGTTCAACAATCAAAAAGTTTTTGAGAATCTTCAATGAGTTTACATTTAGCTGATAATAATGCCTTGCTCAACCATTTATGTGAGAAGATGACAATATTTTCGAGCTGTTTGAACATGCACCTCTTTAGAATTAGGATTATTTATTTTCACCCCACTGCTACCGTCTACAGCTAAATTGTAATTTAGATCATCTGGGTTTCAATAAGTGTTTCTGAATTCAACATTACGTAGTTTGTTATATAAATTGATGTAATTTCAGTTTTTCTTCTACCAAGCAGCTGATATGATGTTCCACACCCGGGAATTTATGATGTATCCTCCCCTTACATAGGCGGGAGACTTTCTAAGTGGTACTTAACCAATTGTTCATGACGGAGTGACTGTCTAGTTCTTATAGGGTTGACTCTGAAAATTATAAGAGATGATTCTCAAGCTATGATGTTACCTCTTGGGAATCCCGCGACGTTATCGAATATATTTTTTATTTTTTTACTTTTTAACAATTTGCGGATTATCGAGTATTGGTTCTTTTAGATATCAAACATTAGTTCAAGATATGCTCTGTAAGTTTATCAATGCTATTTAATAAATATAAAAATGAACTTTATTTTTTGTATTTCTTTACTTTTGAATACACGTGTAAGTCACACCGAACGGAATTTGTCATTGGTAGTTTTTCATTCATAATTTTCCCGATCTTGATAATGTTTCCTTTTCAGTAAATTAAGAATGTTGATGGTGATTCACATAAAAATAGATACTCTGCAATTTTTGTAGCATGTGTGTGAGGCCAGGCGGCAACTTATGCAGTTTTGATGTTTACGACAAAACAAAGCGCAGACTTTCAGGCACAGTTTTATGACAGTCTAAGCCCGGAAAGTCATGACACCAATAAATCCACATCACAAAAATTCCAGATTCTTCATTATCGATCTGAATCCATTTTGGGAATTTATTATTTATATGTTCCTCGTTTACAGTTATTTCCGCATTACGCGTATAATTTTAATTCTAATCCACTCTTCAACTCCTATATTTTCATTATTTGTCACAATTTTATTCACATTATTTCCTGCATATTTATTTATCTCTATTTCATTATTATTTATATTAGCCTCACTTTTCAGTCTTTGGAACAAGTCATCATTGTAAATGGACAACTTGGGTTCTGTGCCCACTATAGCCACCGCTGCAATGCTTTTAATCCGGATCTCCGACATAGGTAACGGTATATATTCTTCCATGTTTTCCTTTCTACTTATATTTCGCCTGTGATCTTGATGATAATTTATATTTCTGTAATTTTCACTTACATAATTTTGAGTTAAACTATCATTGGGACCTGGGCATCCGTCGACCCTCCTCTTCATCTTTCAGCATATTATTTCTATAATTATTTTTTCTATTACCCTGCTGAACCTTGTAGACATTTTGTGTTTTCTCATCATTTTGAGTACGAAACTGCCGGCAATTCGATTGGACATTACTCTTATACGTATTTGTAGAATGGTGTGACAACATATGCAGTTTTCATGTTTACGACAAAACAAAGGGCAGATTTTGAGACACATTTTTATGACAGTCTTGGCCCGGAAGGTCATGACCCCAATAAATTTACGTTACATAAATTGTTGTTGTGAATAGAGCAAAGTTCGCCTTAGGCCAAGACTTAAGGCAAGCTTTATTGGAGACTCAAGCCAATGATGCGATGGTGCGACATCGCACTGAGGAGCCTTCAATAAGAGAAAGAAGGGCGTATCTGGATCTCAGGCTAAATGGTGTGGCAACAATCAGAAAAAGTCAACGAATATAATATTGGAATGAGAATTCAAGCAGTGTTGTTCATAAGCAATGAATATCCAAAAGCGATGAGATTAAAAAAGATTGTTCAGAAGCGATGAGAGAGAGGTCATGATGATTCGAGTAGTAGAGTTAAGAGACTGAGTCGCTCATTTGAGTAGTGAAAATGTTTTAGAAAAGACAAAACTGACGCCCAATGCCAGAAAAAAAGCGGCCAAATATTCCAGTCATGCTGAGCAACATACGCGAAATACATAGTCAGCGAAATGTATGTGCCAGCCATCGTATATATTAAGTCAATTGTTAATCTTTGGAATAAGATTCAAACGAACTGGTTGGTCTCACACAGTGCTTTTTTCCTTCTTAAGCGTAATTGCAAATATAACAAACACAGGTGTGAATAAATAAAATGTATTTTTAAAGTTAAAAATGTGTAATTTAATATGTAGTGTATTAATTGATGATTATATTAAGGAACTCGTGCAAAGAAGTAATGATGGGTTATTGTGGCCACGATAAAAGTATGCGAACTATAAGATTCACGCCCACGTTGTCCTAAATTTCCAAATTATGCGGGGGTTTTAATCTTTTAATAGTTCATCACAATTTGATAGACTATGCTGGTTTGTTCATTTTTGGAATGTTATTGCATATTTTGTGTTGCTGTCAGTAATTTCACCGGATTAGTGTTTTTTTTTAGTGAATGAGTGAATTTAATAAAATCCAACGTCTAGATATTGCAAATACGATATTTTGGAATTACACACTCATTGCTGCAGCCATCAACCGTGTTACCCTTGCTGGATATTAGCACAGAGTAGATGTTACTGCAGTAGTAACAAGTAAACTTAGTAGTATAGACCATAATTCTGCAAACTTCTGTGCAGTGACAAGCTAAAAGTTGCTCATTAGACATTTAGCATTAAATTCTCAGAATATGGAACTTGAGATATTCAAGATTGAAATTCAAAATTTACTCATTTGCAGTCTTCCTAAAAGGATGTGTTTCAAATATATTGGAATCAAGTACACATCGCAGTACTCAGCCGGTTTCGACCGGTTTCGACATTCTTTACCAATCTTCAACATTGAATTGCCGTTATTGTAGTTGAAAGAAAAGGAAAAGTCTTAAAACTTTGCTCTTTAGAACCTCATGTTTGAGGGACTTTATCAACATGTATAGTGGAATTGTATGCTCTGAATTCTTTATATATTTATGATGATGTTGTAAAATTCGAAACTTTTAATGATGATTAAATGTTGTGACATAATGCAATAAGTTTGGTCAGTATATTTGTCATGCCAGTGAGTTGCATGCTTCACCTTTTAAAATTATTCACGATGAGTTTGTGATATACCTTTCGTGAGTGTTCTCACTATTGTGCTGATTTCTCGACTGATATGTGTGTCAGATGTATATGTTAATTATCTATATTTTTACTTCCCCAAGAACTTTGGATATTTTGCAATTGGCTTGCAATTTGGAAATATCTTCCTTAATTCTTCTTTTTCATTTGGTAATAAAAGTTACCGTTCGTCCTTACGACTGCTTTAAACGTAGGTTGAACTGGATGATCTAGGTATTATGAAAAAGGATTTCAGATAAGGAAGATAATATCATTTTCTGTCAAAAATCGGATAACTCAGATGACACAGCCTTGTTTCGATATAAAGAAGTCATTGCTCTCTGCTCATTTCAAAAATTGCAATACATTTTCACCAAAAGTTTCGATAAGATGGCAATTAGGAATGACTGAAGTATATAAGCCAACTCTCGTTCTAACAGATCTCTTTTTTACGAACTATTCGTATATACGAACTAAGTTGTGAATCCCCAAAATTATCCCATAAAACTTCCTGTTAATTTCATTTCCGATTTACAAACTCAAAACGAACATTCTCTTTCTTGTGAGTTCAATTTTTAAAATGTCCTTTCATTTTTAAATGAAATCCATTGCAGACAATTCAACACTTGCAATCAAAGAAGTCCAGATGGAGACACGAGAAAAATCCCCTAATGGGAAGTATGCAAATAAAGCAGCTGGATGACGGATATAATTAATTAGTTCATTAGATATGATGCAGCTGGAGAAGAAAACATCTGGGATAGTGAGTCTAGTGGTAAAGAAGCCTAACTACAGGAACTTTACTGCAAGAATTTACAAGTGCATGAAAATGCTACTAATAAAGGTTTCTTGAGTAATGGCCATGGGGATCCAATTGCAATACCGAGTACAGAAAAACTTTCCGATGTCACGAAGGAATGCAAGGATATCCCTATATTTACAACTAAAGAAGCCACCGCATGGCTGGTAGGGCTGCGTCATTTGTTTTAAAGCAGACATTAACACTGTCAGGCTTGATGCCAATGACTTTAGAGAAACACGTGTTCTCAAATCAAAGTCATTGAGTATTTTAGACCTTCTAGCATGTCAGTTCTGCTTGTAATTCGCGACTTACTAATGCTATTCCCATTTACGAACTTTCTATTTTACAACCCATTCAGTAGTCCATACATGTTCGTAAAAATGAGAATCTACTGTAGTACAATTTGTCAGTCTGCAGCTGTAGCAGAATATGCTCATTAGCACTTTCAAAGTATGTTCATTTCTTTACTATTTGTCTTGGTGATAAAGTATTTCCATATGAGTTATTGTTCCTCCACCTTTCTTTGCGAAACACTAAATAATTGTTATAAATGATTTGACTATTCAAAGTTAACTTGCTAAATGATGCGGTATGCATATCATATCACCATAAGTGAATTCCTATTTCACGGCTTTAGTATAAGCATTAAAACCAAAGTTTTTGTCCCCTATCATTATAAAGACAGTCACAAGTTCCTAATATATCGAGAGGATTACACAACATTCAGTCATTGTGGACAATTTTAGAATACCATGTTTGTGTGTCAGAAGTAAAAAAGAAAACAAAGAATTTTATGGAACTTTGAAACAACTTGCTCTTTTAAAGGAAAATAAATTGATATGTAGATCATATTTTAAAAAGAGAGATCACTCCTATATAAAACCGTTTTCCTCGTATTTAAGGTTGTAATATCGTAGAAATCTACCACATCTATACGGTTAAATACTTTATACCAACAAAAATACATTCTCTTCACATTAAATCTGACATTATCGGAAGTAATAGCAATTTACAAGTACGACTATTAATTTGGAACATTGTAACATTAGTGTGATACATCTTTCCATATTTTATGTCTCCAGAGATATAAGATCCAAAGTTAATATTTATGATATATCTTCCTCGAGAAGTTACAGTTATGCACATAAAATCCATCACCTATTTTAACCTACAAACGTGACTTCAAATTTCAAGTCGTTTACTGAATAATGTGATATATCCAACATAGGATTTTTACCATATAATAACAAATTTAAATATTGTGAGAAACTATTAACAGGAACGGGAGTTTTCTAAAAATCATAACGATTTCTGTTCCTGAAAAGGTCCCTAAAGTTAGGTATTTGACTTTAACACCATACTTTTCTTTTACATTATCAAAATATAAACAGATACAGTATCAAAATAAAAACAGGTATAGTATCAAAATGTATATATATAGTTTCAGAAATTAATACTCCTAAAAAATAATTCCTTAAGTTTGCATATCTAATAACTCAGACTTTAATTTTTATAAATACATTTTGTAACTTTTTTCCACTTTCCGTACATGATTTAAATTCCAGTACCAAGAGGAGTTTATTGCTTCTAAAATATTTCCCGCCCTTTTTGTTACTTAGAATGCTTTGTATTACTCCAGCTAGAAACTTTACGGAAATAAATCTTTGAAAAAGAAATAAATGGCTAGGTAAAATGTGCTTCGTATATTAGTTTTGACGATATTACGATCATGTTTTGAATTCAAAACAGTTCCCCAAATCCGAGTGAAATAAAACTTTATTGCCTCCCCGTGTTTTCTAAACATATAACAAACAGAGCATGAGGATTTTGGACAGTTTTTAATAGGTCTGAGAGACATTTTCAACAGAACGGTTTTTTATTTAATTTTGTGATAAGATTGAGTTGAATGTTTTAAAGTTATAGTTACAAAGAAAAGTAGCGCAATATTAAAAATGTATTAACCTTTTTTGGAAATTGGTATATCTTTTTTGCACACATGTAGAGTCTACTTTGGAAATAAGAGCTTACAATTCAGTTGCAGTAGCTTAAAGGACTTAGGATAGACTGTATGAAGATCGGTGGTTCGATTCCCAGTTGGGCAGCAAGATTCTTTACAATGGCGCTCGAACAAATGAACGCTGTAGATTAGTACAAAGATGTCGAAGGTCTTAAAGTAATTCTAGTGCGACCTAGTGGACCCTGGTGTATGGAGGGCTGATTTCAAATCGAGATTTCAATAATTTTCACGCAGAAAGCTAACTTGGAAGATCAAAGTAGCAACAGAAAGCTAACATGTGATAAAATAGCAGGAAGTGGTCAGCCAGATTGTCAATTGAACGTCAAACTGGCATTAAAGGGTGGAAAATGAGTCCAATTCTATAGTAAGGACTTGCAATTCCGCCCCAGTAACTCAATGGTAGGGCGTCCGGTGATAAGTATGAAAAACCGTGGTCCAATTCCCTGCTAGGACAGCAAGGTTATTTACACAAGCTACACAGAAATTCCACTAATTTAACCGTTTCATATAGGTATAACTTAAATATATTTCCTTTCAAAAAAATTCCAAAAGTAAAATAAACTTGTGTAAAGGATAAGGCAGAAATGAGTAACATAATTACGCACAAATTACTGTACGATACACAATGCAGCTGTTACCAGATTATGCTGTATCATTTTCATCAATACTAAACAAAACCAGACTGAATTGATGAAGGAAATTTGCTTTTTGAAATGGTTTACAAATGTGTACAAATGGTTTTTCGCATATCCTTGTTTAAGCAGCAGAGCGAGTAAAATAAATATGATTTTAAGAATATATCAATGAAAAATAATTTAGAGCAGCAAAATATAATTACAATTGGTATAAATCAAACGCAATTATAAAAATAGTTAATCAAAACTTATTTTACAAAAAAAAATGCGCTATAGATGAATTTTTAAATTTAAAATATTTAATTGAACGCGTTCATTTCGTATTAGTTAATAATGATAATAAATAATATATATCACTTTAATTAATCTTTATTCAAATTTATCTTAACTACCAATAAATTTACAAAATTTGAAGAATATTAAATTACAATTTAAATAACCCTTTTGAAGTTATTGCAGTATCACCATTTATATTAGAATTATTTTAATTAATTCCTCTTAGAATTGGACCGCTAGTAATATTTCACTTTCTTATAAAATCAATTAACTTTGCGGTAACGTTTATTCATTTATCGAAAGCGATTAATCATGAAAATCCAAATATTTAATGAATCTGAAGTAAATGAATCATATTTTAAAATAAACACATTTTACAACGGATATCCGTATCTTTTTCTATTAATCTTTATAATTTATTCCAGTTTTATAAAACTCTCGCAGGATTACCGTTCTTCGTACGGGGTACATTATATAATGAAACTTAAAATTCACAATCATCTGCAAATTCCTATAGTATACTAAATGGCATTGTTAACCAAAATATTTTATTAAAATATTAAATTTATTGCCCCTAACATGAAGTTTAAGAATATCTGTTTTCACTATGCTAAATTATCTTCCCGGCCAGATCTGAAAAATAAAACATTCAGGTCCCATTTGTAAGCAGATTTACAAAAAATATGAAATTGAATCTATATATGCAAATTAAAAGCATTAAAATTGTATGGGACCATTACTACTTATAAACCCGTATCAATAAATCTGCAGAACGTAATTGATTCTAATATATGCCAAAATGAAAACGCTGAAATTATATGGGAATATACTATATACCCGTTCTATTGTACTGTCGCAGATTAGAAAATATGGCAGTGTGTTAGTAGAAGATTACCCGTATTACAATATGAGTCTCAAAAATGTTTGCCAAAATAAAATAGATGACGTAATAAATTGAAAATATCAATAATCCACGTAATCTTTATATCAGAAGGCCGTAGTTAATTCCAATATATGCCAATATGTATCAAAATATATGCCAATATACCTGTACTACTTATATTTTCGTAGATTTGAAGATATACCCGTACATGTGTAGAAGATTACTGGTGCAACGTACAGTATATGAGTTTCAACAACTTTTGCCTTAATAAAACAATAGCATAATAACTTGAAAATATCAATACTCCCTGAATCAATAATCCCCCTGAATATCAATGATAATAATTTTTAAACACAAAGACCATAATTGATATTATCTAGTAAAAAATACAATGTCAATGAAATTTATTTTATACACATATCTTTATTATTCAAATCGGAAAATATTTAGTAAAAATCGCATGTGCATAAACACATTGAATTGAAATTCGTTGTTAAACTACATGATATCATTTGATTGAAATAAGTTGGTGAAAAAAATATCGTCTCAATAATGCTATATTCATGGAAGTTTTGGTGACATTTTCGTCAATTTTTCAACAATTCTAAGAACCGCCAAATTTATCGCCAACTGGGACTGTAGCACTGACAGTCCCACTTGGCGACAAACTGACGAAATATCATGACAATACTATCCCCTAACAAAACACAAATAATGTCATTTATTAAGCGCATTTTTATCAATTTCATGATATTTTTATGGATTTATAAATACTTTTATCAATTTGGTAACATTTTAAAAATTTGCTAAATGTGTTACTAAGTGGGATGGATGGACTGACAGACAAATGCTACCGACACATCATTTCATTACTACTCTTTCTAAAAAAACAAATTTAATTTAATTGATGTGAATCACTTTATAAATTTGACAACGTTTTAAGAAAAGTTGGCAAGTTAGCGATATACCTCCAAATTCGTAGCTTTAAATTTGCAGATTTGAGGAATAAAAACATCCTGATCCCGTTTGCATATACTAAATGAAAACACTGAAATCTGAAATTCAATTAGAAGATATACCCGCTCTACACTTTTTCTGTTTCAACAATCGGCTAAATGAGTTTATTGTCTAAACAAAATATATGAGTTTATTAGCTAAACACAATATATAAGCTTGAAAACCCTTTACCATAATACATGAAAGTGATGTACGTAATTGATATAATTGAAAAAGAATCAAACCGTCCATTCATAAGATATATTTTTATATCAATTTATTTATTATTCAAATCGAAAAAAAAAAAAAAAAAAATTAACAAACACATGTTATTTCATTGCGTTGCTGAGCACAATGATATAAAATAGAATCTTCCTTATAGAATGCTAATAATTAAATAACCATTTTTATTTCTTAATACTTTTCATTGTTGTGTGAAAGCTTGTGAAAATATTGGCTGATTTTTCCATTTGAATTCATGCTTCAAACATCCATATTTTTAAACAATTCATGTTTTCATAAATTGACTAATTGGCGCAAAAATCTCCCACCACACTTAGAGATAAAGTTTTAATGAACTTTCACGTTTAAAAAAATGGATTTCCAACCTTTTCGTTTGGAGGAACCAGGGAGTATAACTCCTAGGAAAAACTTTCGTTTTTCATTAATAGCTCAAGAACCGCTGGTCGTAGAAATTCGAAACATGGACTAATTTGCAAGTGGGACTATTTTAAGGCTACCCGGAAAATTCATCCCGTGATGATAAAACAAACAAACAGACACACATATTTATTTATATAGATTGTATGCTAAAATCGTAACTTAAAGAAAAATTTCAGACATATCTATTAATAATGTCATTACATATGGCTGATGTGTTTTTTACTAGTTATTAAAATAATCTAGTTCAGTTTAATTTAAATTAAATTTAAAACTTAACATAAAAAAATGCATGCAAATGATTATGAATTAATTTGACATTAAAAATAATTTACTTAGAATAATTGAAAAACATTGCATAAAATCTCCTCCAAGATAGGCGATGCAAAAAAGTCTCCTTCAAGATAGGAGAAACAAAGAAGTCACCCAGAAGATGTTAGGACAGTTTTAACTGTATATTTTCTCTACTCAGAAATTAAATAATAAATATTTCTGTAAACTATTGAATAATAAGCTATATTCCATATTGCATGTCTATTACATGTAAAAATGATTTTTGGTTATTTATAGACATAAAAATAGTGTCTCGTCTTGATAACTGCAAAACCTCTTGAGCAAGTCATAAATATATATAACTTTTTACAAATATATTACATTTTGAATAGCAAAAATATATTTTTGATTACATGAAATATATGTGTTTAGTACATAGTACTTTAATCAGCTTTATTAGATGTGTATTTTTATGGAATTGTGTCAGTTAAAAGATTGAAGAAAATGATCTACAATTAAGATCAAACTAAATACTCCCAAACTTTCTGAATTGCTTAATTAAAGCATTAAATTTTACTAAACTAACTGTAATTAATCTTGATTAAGATTTATTGTAAATTCATAAAAACTAACAAAATGGTTTAAGACAATTATAAAAAGCAATTAATAAAATAAATTAGAAAAAACATATCACGATATTCTCCTTTTCAGTCT
Source organism: Amaurobius ferox (assembly GCA_951213105.1). Lineage (NCBI taxonomy): Eukaryota > Metazoa > Arthropoda > Arachnida > Araneae > Amaurobiidae > Amaurobius > Amaurobius ferox. Next base: position 29,903,191 of record OX578143.1, read on the forward strand.
GGGGACTTTTAATTAATTCCCTTTAGAATTAGATCATTAATAATACTTTGCTGCCTCATTAAACTTATAAAGTTCCGCTTTAAATTTCATTCATTTTTCAAACGAGGGGGATTTAAAGATACAAAACCAAAATAATAATGTCATCAGAAATAAAATAAAATACTTATCTATAATAATATAAAATCGTTTTCTATCTCTTTAATCTCTTATCGTTAGTTCTTATTTTGTAATCACAGATGAGAATGGTAAAAAAGAACGCAACTGCTGAAGAATTGACTGTGAAGGAACTACTACTATGAATATTCTTAAAATAGTTTTAATTCCAAACTTTGTTAAATTAGAGCTTTTCAACTGGGGCAGGTGGACTACGTAGAAAGCAATTTTTCTTTTGAAGGGGGATTCAAGGATTTTTATATAGTACTAGTATTTAAGGATATCAAGAACAAGGAAAATACTGTTAAAATTAAATTTCAATATTTTTTACATTGTTAAACAATATGTAACTTGTATCGCCAAAAATAGTCCTCAAAATCAAAAAATCGATTTTCATGTTACCCATACTATTAATTTGTAAGAACTCAATATATTTTGCTTCATTTAGAAGCGAAAATTTGGGTCTTTAATTCAATAAAATACTGTTAAATAAAGAATGCATTTTTTGCAATTTTGAAGAAACTCCTATAATCCACAGGTATGCATAGTTATTTTAATACGATTAATTTTTAATTGATTTTGCATCAAATAATCACGGAAATGTTTACATAAGATATGCAAATTGATAAATAGATATGTTGACATGAGATATGAGATATGTTATAAGATATAAAAGATATAAGTACTATAAGAGAAGTACTATAGAAAATTCCATAAAGCCATAATCTCCTAGAGAAATCCTGCGTTCTCCAAACACTAGTTGAAGAAATCAATGTTCTAGATATTTTTCTATAAATATTTGGAAATTTTATTTTATATACTGCTTACAAAATATTTGAGATATTTCAAAAAATACAATTTAATAATGGGTTAAATTTTCTAAGTGATACATTCAACAAGGTGTTAAAGAAACATAACAAAAACATTGTATTTTAAAGAGCAATATTTTATTTTAAAAATAACATTTGTTACCTTGTGAGAAAGTAGCACAATGGTGAGCTTATGGATTTGCCCAATTTAGTATATGGTGGCATTTCCTCTTGCTTTGCATAACAGCGTGGTACCTTCAACGCATACTTTCGATGACACTATCAATTTCTGAGCCAATCGCATTTATTCACCATATTTAATTATGTTTTTTTAAATATATTTATATCCATAACTTTCAGTCGTCAGTTCTTTCTTATTAACACATCTGAGAGGCTGATATGTATGAACTATTTTGATTTCAAATGATTCATTCATTCTATGGTTTATGTGGTGTATCATAGGACGCAAGGCACTTTTTTTTTCAGTAACACATAAGTTTTCATGAAGAAAAAGTTATGAGTAAATGCATCACATTTACGTTAGCGTGAGAGCAAATAATGCAAGGTTTAATGCGACATGGTGTAAAACAAGCTGAACAAAAGTTCAGACAAATAGGCACCGCATTTGACATTATACCTGAACGATGTTTATGGCCCATAAATTCAACAATTTGCGATTAAATCAACACTTGATGATGACTGAGCGTAGATGAGAGGAACTCAGGCTGCGGGCATTACCCTAAGAATCGACGATTCTGTGGAGGCCAATCAAGACCGTCCCTAAACCAACATAGGGACAAAGTAAGGCCAATTTAGTTAAGGGTCCAGAAGGAAGACGTGTTTCCACAAAACAAGATGGAAAGTAAGGTTACCAATCGAGAAAAAGACGTGCAGACTTGCGAAAGCATTAGACCTGTGAAAATATTCAAGATGAAAAGACTTGTTAGCATAGCAGACTTGTGAAAATATCCGAAATATAAATAATGCTGTAATTATACGAAGTGTGCAGACATGTAAAATGCTCCTGTAAAAATTGATGGTATGAAACCTCGATATGAGAAGAGGAGTCGAACAGACTCAACGACTATTTTCAAGTGCCCAAGTCAACAGCCAGCCAGTGAGATCTCTGATACAGTACACATGTACACAAGGATTGTACCGACTATATAATATTAAAACTGAATGTGTCGAGAAAAGAACTAGTAATCACTGATAATTAAGTTATTTGGTCTGACAATATTTCCTAAGATTTTCTCATAGACAGCTTAAATGAGTTTTGTAAAAAATGTTGTTTGTAAGCGTTATTTTTAACAATTTACAACAAAGTTGAAAAGTGTTTATGACTTTGTTCATTCTGTCTGTCTGTCTGTCTGTCTGTCCGTTAGCACGATAACTGCCGTAAAAATGACTTAATCAAAATGAAATTTTAGTATGTTGTTCAGACGGTCTGTAGAGTCAATGGGAATATAAATGAATAATATCACCCAATTAGTTTTGGATTGAACCCGGGTCGAAAAAATGAAATACATTGAGCCCTATGGGACCTAATTTTTCAAACATTTTTTAAGCGGATTTAAAATTCACAAATTGCTTCGAAAATTTTAGGTAATATTCAAATTGTTCCATAAAATATATAAAAAAAAAATTCAGCGAAATATATTCAGTAGTTTTTTAAATAAAAATTAAAATAATAATTACACCTCTTATATGAAGCGATCACGTGACCATGATATGAAACGATCTCATGACCCACTTAAAAATGATATATGGCATCCATCTTGTTTCCAAATCGTGATTTTTTTTAAGTTCTTTTTAATTCATATTGAGTGTTGTATCCGTCCTAAAACTACTTTATTTTTGCTTAAATTCTGTGCATCTACATACTGAAACAACGCAATGACAATATATTTGAGTTTAAATGCTCATCTAAATTTGATTATTTTTACAACTAAGCCTATTTTTCACCTATGTAAAATGTAAACAGCAAAATATATAGAATGAGTTGTATTATAATTCCTGTAATTTTTAACACAAAATAATTTAGTCCATGGAGTCTGCATGGCTGATATGAATGGATATTAATTGATTTCATAAAGAGAAGGACGATTTTTTTCGATGAAGCTTCAAGCATAGAGTTTAATTTTTTGTAGCTCCATGGTCTTAAACAAAATGTTTAAATAAAATAAATTATTATAGTATTGTGATGAATGAAATGAATGGGAGAAAGTTATGAATGAAATCCTGTTTTTATAGAGAGATCCAGGCGTGTTATTTTTTCTATGACGTCATTTGAATTAATTTCAGTTATTTTCGATGAAGTTTTCAAATATAATAAATTATCGTAGTATTATGATAATTCTAAAACTATTACCGAGGAATGTATCGCATTTTAGAGATGTTTAAACCAGGCAATTTATATTTCAATGCCGCCATTTGAATGAAGTTAATTTTTTTCGATGAAGGTTTAGGTTTTCAAATATAATAAATTAATGCAGTATTGTGATAAGTTACAAAATATTACCGAGGAATGTATTGCATTTTAGACTTGTTTAAATTAAATTGCATTGAAGTTGGAAAGTGTTTCATAATCAATGCTTTAAGCATGATTGATCTTTCTTGTTTATGACATGTGAATACTACTAAATAAAATATTATAGTCTGAAAAGCTAAAGTTAAATAACATGATTAATGACCAATAACTTATTTTTCAGATGAAGTAAATGAACTCTCACTGTAAAGAAAAATTTGGCATGTTATTCATAGTAAACAACGCAGGGTATGCAATTGATCACTGTGCGCCAATTATATAATAGTTCATTATATAATAAAATATTTTCACCACAGTTAGACATGACAAAAGCTTCAGCGATGGCTATGCAACCAAATTGATAAAATTTGGGAACGGAATTCACAACCACCAATATTATTCTCGTATTAAAATGTAGTGCTTTACACCATTTACCGATGCTGTGCAACATGGTATAGTTCATTAAGATGACATATATATCTTTCAATCCATGGGGAAATATTCATCAGATATGTTGAATGTGTTTTTTCTAATAAAAATTATAGTTAAAAATCTACTTTTAAATTGCATAAAAATCGCACGCTTTGTCAAATTAAATCCGATTACTTTACGCGCAAAATTAGGGACAGGAAGACAGTTTAAAAATGACGTGCCTCTAAAAATAACCAAGTGAAGTACTATGGAAATAAAAAATACTGGCTGAACTGCATAGTGTAAACTGACTACAGCCATACAAGAAGACATCGCATGGTGTATAAAAGCAAGAAAGTGTTCATACGATCATCCGTCGCCACTCTTAGGCAATGGTTATACGGTGATTGTTGCTTGTGGGAACATGAAGGCAACGATATGATATTAATCAGTAGAAAAATCGATTAGACAGTGATTTTAGAATATTTCTGAAAGAAATATAAACTTGGAATACAGTTATGGTTAAAATAAAGTTCTACAACGTTACTTCACCCAAAATATGTATCCCAACTATAAAAAAAAATGAGCTACTCCTTACAGATTGACGCGAAACAACATATTTTCCATATATTTCGAATGTGAAAAAGCTGATGTGTTGTAAGGACGGATCGAACATGTTTGATTTCGATATTTTTCTTCAAATTATAGTGCTGATAGATTAGTTGAATGCAGTTTGTTTCGTCTGAATCAAAACACAATAGCTGCAGTTATTGATAATGAAATGTTTCGATATGTAGTTTACAGTCACTTCATCGGGCGAGAATGCGAGTCGACGGCAACGATAAGCGCATACCTGAGATGTCTAAGAGTATTCTTACGAAATACCCTCTAGAATCGCGGATTAATTTGCAAGAAAAAATTTTGAATCCAAATTTCTGGATAAGTTACGCATTATTAAAAGTACCAATAAGTGTAAACAGGCAGCGGCATATATAGGGCATGGCATGTGTTGCACGTTTCCTGGGCTTCGCTAAAATAGCAGTTTCTATTAATGTCAGACAGACTATCATCGGATAGTGAATAAATAATTTTCTCCAGATGCATGATTTGTCTTTGAATATTCGGAGTAAGTAACGTATTAAAAATGATATCCAATTATTTTAGAGCATTTCATAATTTTTGGATTGTACAATGTTGCTATTAAGGAGGGCCAACATGGAAATATCAAGACCTGAACAGCATCTAGAATTTATTGTTCAGTGTGAAAATGAGAGCGTATTTCGCTAATCTTCTTATAGCTTTTAGATAATGCTACCTTTTAGATAACATCTATGAGTCAATGCTGTGATTTTGTACTGCTTAGTGTAGAAAGAGAAGAAACTGAAAAACATTCATTAATTAAAACAATGAAGGTGGTACCGTCATTGTTTCAAAAATACTGCCAGAATTTATTTAAAACAATCTTGTTTTAATCATCTTGTTTTAATTAACAAGATAATGGTACTGTCTTCTTACGCTGTCACCATCTACCGTAACAAAATGTTGCAAGAATTCGCTAAACGTAGCTAAGTTGGCGATATTTTCATCAAATTCGTTACCAAAGTCACCGAATTTATCAGCAATGTCAGGTGACTTGGACCTTCAAATTATAACAATGATATCCTGTTATGTATTCATAATATGGAGGTCTTTACGCTACATAATTTCGTTTCATCCGTTTAATAACTTACTTTATACTTTACAACTTACTTTATAACTCGCGTTTTAAGAAGTATCAAAGCAAACTATCTGAAATTTGTGTATTAAGTTGTTTCAATCTCTCCAATCACTTCATCCGCTGAAAGGGGCTAACCACCGGCAAATTATTGCCCACGTCTGATGATGACTAATCAATCCATAACATTCTGAATTCTAAACGGTGTACATCAGAATATTAGAACGCGAGATATTTGCATTCCACTTTTTTACATGTACATGTACATTACTAACAAAGTTTATAAAAATTCATCCCTAATACTCTAAAGCTTTATTCCTAAAAGAACTCCTAAAGAAACAGTTTTCCCAATAACCTGGATAGTGTTAAAATATCAATTCAACACATCACCTACATAAAACAATTTTATTTCTTTAACGTCCGTATTTCGTTCATTCATGATTTCCTAAGAACATTTTGAACTTCTTTAACACCAGAAAACAAAGCAGAAAGGAAAGGAATTTAAAGTTTTTTGAGTTCATTTCTGAGCTCTTTTTCTCCATGGAATATTGGATTTCAATGGCGTGTTATTCATTTAAAGAAATTCTATGTCTTTGAGCGCTGAAGAAATACTCGAAATTTGAAAGTGTTAAAATTGTTTTGGAGGTATTTATCATTTATACATGCAGATTAATATTTAATTCTTGTTGCGAATAAAATACTGGGCGGTTTTATCATTAAATAGTCAAAAATGTTATTGTTATTATCCATTCTTATTGTTTGCAAATGACTACTTATTTGTAAAGAAGTATTGTTTAGTTTGAAATAACTATTTCTATAGAATAAGTTGTAGGAAAAAAAAGTCTGATGTGGGCAGAACATGACATTCCCTGCAGATTTATATCCACGTTCTCTTTATTTTAATTAAATTTCATTCACTTTTAATTCAATTTTCATTCTCATTTGGTAACTGAACTAATTTTCAAAAGTGCCGTAGAGAAAATACGAAAAAACTAAAATATTCCGAGAATGACTAGTCCTAATATAATGGACTCGGTCTTATTTTCTTCTTTAAAAATTGCGTTTAAAACAAGCATTTATTCGATATATTTGAGCATGCGTAATTTTTTATTTTAGATTTTGGCGATTTTTACTGACCATTTTGCAAAAAAAGACAGGTTATTTTTTCCGAATCGTACCAAAATCTAATCAGCACCAGAGTAACTTACAAGCGATTTATCTACAGAATTCTGTGAAATTGGGTCCATTAGTTTTTCAGATAGAGTGGATACAGACAATTTTTGAGGTCCATTTGGCAAAAAAAGCGGGTTCTTTTTTCCTGGCTCGTACTAAAACTAATCAGAACCAGGGTCACACCAAAGTGACTTACCTACCCAATTTATGAAATTCGATCCATTAGTTTTTTAGATAGAGTGGTCACATACGCAGACGTCACCCTAAAAATAGTTTTTTCGTATTCTAGAGGTCCCAAAACGTGTAGATCCGTCGAAAACTCGAGTTGCGATTTTCGGCATGAATCCAATACTTTCCCTATACAATACCATGTATTGCAGGGAAAGTAAAACATGATTCATTTGTGAATATATGGAAAAATGCATTTTGTGCTGACTTCAAAGTTGCATAAATGTTCGATATGCGTTTATTAAATAGTAAATAGTATGTCTCCAGTAAAAATATTCTAACTGACATATATAATCTATATGAATATCTTCTCAATGTTATACAAATAAATGTATATAAGCATATTATTTGAAAGTTTGCCAAATAAGCGAGTTTTAAGACCTCTCTAGGCAGTTTTAATAATTTGCATATTCTAAATCTCTCTATTTCCTCTCTCTCTTTCCTATCTGGCTTTCCTCTCTCTCTTTCCCCTCACTCTTTCCCCTCTCTCTTTCCCCTCACTCTTTCCCCTCTCTCTTTCCCCTCTCTATTTCCCCTCTCTATTTCCCCCTCTCTCTCTACCCCCTCCCCCTACTCCCTCTCTCTACTTCCTCTCCACACTCCCTCTTCACACTCCTTCTCTCTACTCCCTCTCTCTACTCCCGCTCTTTACTCCCTCTCCCTGCTCTCTCTTCCTACTCTCGCTCTCTACTCTCGCTCCATAATCTCTCGTCCCCTGTGTATGTTTCTACATGTGTATGTGTGTGTGTGCCTTACGTGATATGTTGCAATATTGATGTCGATACAGAGCAAAAAAATATTAATTTATCGTACTATTGCTCATTTCTTGATATTTTAGGTGTACTTTTTGCCACTCATTTATTGATGTAACAATGCAAAATATTGTAATATATACTATGATTCAAAATTATAGTTAAAATTTGAAAGTTTAGAATGGAATTTGGAATTTAGAATGATCATTTCTATAAATAAAATAAACTATTTCAATTTTAGAGATATCAGATGAAAATCCCTAGTTATTTTGCAGTTTCTCTTCAAAATGAGAAATATAACCATTTTGTCTTATGTTGGAAACATTTTGTTTTAAATATACTAAAAAAGTTCCCAAAAAATTAGGTAATGTTTATTGCTTACATTCACTCACCAAAACAATCCTTAACTGCCTTTTAGAATATAATTTGGTTTATTACATCCAAAATTTAAATGGGGTGTTCAATTTTCAGGGATATTCAATCAAAGAGTTATTTTAGAGCTTACTTCAAATTGAAAAATACACACTTTTCTCTTTTATGTTAGCAACATATTTGTTTTTCAAATATACTAAAAAAAATGAAAAAACAATTAGGTAAATATTTATCAATTTCACAATCGCATTCATTCTGAAACAATCAAGAAATTTGTTTTTCCCACAATAAATTAATGCCACGTTACACAAATCAGTTGCTTCATACTATTCTCCAGAATTTTCCCTTTAAAATCCAACGCATTAACCCAAAACGGTTTTCTTTAGAAATATTATATTACATACGGTTTTCTCCGCTTAGAATTTCAATTGCTTTAATATTTTCCAATAGTTGGAATTTAGGTGCTTTTCTCTTCTATTGAAAGATGGGTATTACTTTAAGCATCTAAAAGACTCGATGGGTAAACTAAGCTACGTATGTCATCGATTTATTGAGATTCTGTTGTTTTGAAATGAATGTGATGTTGTTCTTTATTTATATAAATAAAATATCTGAAATGAGTCCCCACTTGGATTTCTCAAATATTCAGATCATATATTTGTACTCTAATTTATATCATAATGAAAATCAGAATAAAAAATATTTTTAAGCTGTAGTTTGCATATCGTTCCGTTAAACATTTTTATTCATATAAATTTTATATAAAATAGTTATTAAATATGAACTTAATTGAAATATTTAAACATATGTCCAATTTTCCCATGCACCATTGAACATAAAATAGGAGACACTGAAATCGGTTGGAACTCTCTGAAACTCTTCATTCGCACGCTGTACATCGTTTAATAAGGACGTGTTGATTATTACTTATCGTAGACAGAATTTTTTGAAAAATGTAGTCATATCGCGAATGCTATTGTAACAATTAAAATATCTGAACTTAAAATTATGAAAAGGCGAAATCCATGCAATTTCGCCATTTTGACTCGGGTTTGCTGGTTATCTTGCACTAACAAAAGGGGGCCAACGTATTCTCAAAGCAGCTATATGCCGTTTTAATATTATTTTGTAATTCAGTACGCTGTTCAAATTTATTTATCCCTTGTTCCTTTGCACAAAGTGCATTTTACTTATTGATCATTTAGTAACCCTTAATTAGTATCCCTTATCATCATTATCATTTAGTATCCCTTAAATAAGGTAGAAATTGCTAAATTTAATTCCGCTGATATATCAGAACTTTTCCTTTATGACCGAACCTTTATATTGAAATAAGCATAACCTTTTATTTTTTAATTAAGAAGGACTTAATACATACTTAAATAGAAGATCAATACACATTAATACAAGATCAATACAAGATTATACACGTACTTAAATAGAAGATCAATTATACCAGCCCTCAATCACAATTATCTTACATAGTTCTGTGAGACCAGAAATATATCTCACATGTGTTTCGTAGAGACAACTTTATGCCAGTTATGTATTGTGTCCGAAACATCGAGCAATACTTGTAGTCTCGATAGCGCCGATGTTTACAACAAACCATAAATTTAGAAGCGTCAAGACAGAGGGGGCAAGCGGGCCCTTTCGAGGATACCAAGTAACAACATTGGTTCAATGATTAACCAATGAAGAAAGTGCTTGTTGCGTCATACTCAATGCTGCAAATGAAAGCAAAGGGGGAGTGACACCCCCGAGGAAAAAAAGAGCCACAGTCTGTGACCGAAGGACACTAGGAGTACACTTTGACAGATAACTTCGAGACGATGACTTAATAACGACTTGTGGAATAACATTTCGAGTTCAACATTACAATTCTGGCTTAATGACTTGTGCAGAGACTAGAGAGATACTTGTGCGACATGATGACCTATTGATGTGCGGGTGTGCACGCCATAAGTACAAAGTGATCGTCGATATTACGGGTCAGTGAATAAGTACTTCGAGCCTATTCCGGTAATATGATCGGCGAAGTACCTGGTGGTGACAAAGTACAAGACAGACTTGAAGGCATGTGTTCCTCAAAAAGATATCTTGGTCTGAACAAATATATTAGGCCAGTTAGGTGGTCTCACATGCTCCCCCGCCAAAACTAATAATTAATTGTGTAATGAATTTAGTAAGTCTTTTATGTTGTTAATAAATGTGTTATTGTTAAAGTTAAAATGGTGTGATCCATTTAGTATTATATTATTTAATAATTATTTTACAGAACTTGCGCGAAAGTTAAATAATTGGGGGGTTTTATATAGCGCACAACAAAGCAATATTCAATTTAATAGTAAGTCCACTATATACGAATTTACGGCCATGTTAAGAGATATATTAGGTTAATAATAATTAAGCTAAAAGTGTAACTTTAAGTCACTTTTTACTTTCCCTGCAATACATGGTAATGTATAGGGAAAGTATTGAAATCATGCCGAAAATCGCAACTCGAGTTTTCGACGGATCTATACGTTTCGAGACTTCTAGAATACGAAAAAACCATTTTTAACGTGACGTATGTGTGTGTGTATGTATGTCTGTCTGTCTGTCTGTCTGTGCAATTAATGTATCCACTCTAATTCAAAAACTAATGGACCGAATTTCAAAAAATTTGGTAGGTAAGTCACTTAGGTATGACCCTGGTGCTAATTAGTTTTTGGTACGATTCGTAAAAACAGAACCCGCCTTTTTTTGCGAAATGGCCCGTAAAAATTCCATGTATCCACTCTAGCTAAAATACTGATTGACCAAATTTCACAAAATTTGGTGGATAAGTTACTTGTACGATACTCTGGTGCTGATAAGATTTCGGTATTTATCGGAAAAGAACAACCTGCCTTTTTTTACGAAATGGCCCGCAATAATGTCATGTATCCACCCTAACTAAACTATTAATTGGCCAAATTTTACAAAATTTGATAGATAAGTTATTTGGGGAATACTCTGGTACTGATTAGATTTTGGTATTATTCGGAAAAGAACAACCTGCCTTTTTTTACGAAATGGCCCTCAAAAATCGCACAATCTAAAAAAAGCTAAATTCTTGTTTTATGCGTAATTTTTGATGAGGAAAATAATAAGAACAACTCTATTACTCTAGGACTAACCATTCTCGAATTAGTTAGGATTTTTCGAATTTAGTTATGCCACTTTTAGAAAAAATGTCTAATTACCAAATAAAAACAGAAATTAAATTAAAAATGCAAATTCAGTGTTGTTTTGTGCAAGTAAACTGAATTTGATGAATTATTAAGGAAAAAAAATATGAATTTGAGTCTGCAGGGAAAGTCATGTGCTGCCCACATCAGATTTTTTATTTTGTTCCCACAAGTTCATTACTGAATGAGTGAAACTCTAGTCAGGTAGCAGAGTTGTTTAGATGGATGTTAAAATACAAACTGTGAATAAAAATAATGGTAACGTAATAGGTTTGCTGAAATATCTGCATAAAATAAATTTGAAAAGGTATAAAAGTTTTAGTAACTATTTGTAACCGAAATTGATTTGTTGATGTCGCCTTCTTTCCCAATTACTATTTTAATTAATGATAACTATTTCCAATTTAATCATATTGCAGGCCAATTTTTGCCACTTTCACTAAATACTGGGTAAACAACAGTTCTATAATTTGACTTTTTTCGCTAGAGGAGTTGAATAAAAGCTATTTATTTTATTTTTTAGAATGCAATATTATTCATCATTTAAATTACTATTTCATAACGTCCTTATTTAAAACACTTTAGATGGAATAATCTATCGGCAGCCGTCGGTTAACAAAACTTTAATGAAAAATGGTAATAAATCTGTGGATTATTTTATAATAATTAAATAATAATGGGTTGCTGCTGCTATCAAATATGCGATAAAGGTATAAGGCGGGTAGCGCCGGACATAGTTGCTTCGGGTAGCTCCAAACAGCATTCATTTTTAACAACTAAATTACTTGCTGCCATAGCTCCCATAGGGAAAGACAAGAGAGGGTATTTGCTCCCCCCCTGACTGTTCAAGGTCAGAAAGGTGGGCATCAAGCTAGTCAGTATTGTATATTTTATCCTTGAGAATGTATCAGGGTTTGGTCACGCCCCCTGGAAAAGCTCCATGGGCGGCTGGGCTTGCTGCTCAGATGACTGAGTTTTCTGAGGACATGTTAAAAAGGAATGAGAGATTCACCAAAAACTTCAAAACGTTGAGGCAATTCTCGGAACATCAAAGGATCCACAGATGATGAAAGTGAGAAAAAAATCCAGTTCTCAAATCTACAAGACACTACTCCTAAAGAAGCGTTCAAGATTTAATCACAATATTTCCTATGGTCGACGCAATAAATAAAATGCCATTATGACGAGGAATGTCACATAAAGAATAATTCCATACGGGACCATTTTACAAATCCAAGTTGGGGCAAAAATATGTTTTAAAGTTTCAAGAAACTAAGAAAAATGAACACGGTGTGCAGAATGGAAGAAAAGGAAAGGACAATGGAAAGGAAACGGTAACAGCATAAATGCAATTTTAGAGGTTTTACAGTAATTACAGCAATTTTCTTCTATTGGCACATGAACTATACAAATGTTAAAGATGATTCAGTTGGTTATATCTGGGATTTTTGTAATAAAACATCCTAAATTTTTAATCTATATTAAACCCAGGTTTATTTGTCAGCAGCTACCCGGTCACTTTATAAAATGTTTTTTCATAACTTATATAATACTATATATACAAAAAGTATAATGAGTGAATGCATCGATTTTGTTCCGGCATACAGCCGGATAGAAGGATAAAATATAACGTTTTCCAATCAACACCATCAAGAACGTCTGGATTTTCAATTATGCTTAAAAGTGTTCTTCTTCTGGAAAAGAAAGCGAAAGTTCGAAAATAATTATCTAATGTCCACTAATTCGTAATTCCATTAAAATAGAAAATATGTCATTCATTTTTGCAGTTACTTATTAAAAAATAAACAACTATATGTAAACAGGCTGTCTTAAAATAGTCCTACGAAATTTTTCCAGAAAATGCAATGCAGTAAACTATATTGGTTTTCCTTTAAAATACCCGGTTAGAATTTCAATTACTTAATATTTTTCAATAGTCGGAATTATCGGTATTTGATTCTTCATGTGATAGCCGTCCATTACTTTAAGTAGCAGAGATACTAAAGTAAAGTCAATCGATTTTCAGAGATTTTGGTATTATACACTTGAGTTGGGGAATATGACACGTGACCTAAATATTTATGAATTTATGAATAATGCCCATCAGAGCTTAAGAAGGCACATGTATTTTGCATTTTCGAAAACTCAATTTTTGTTTCAGTATTTAATACATATTACAGATGGGTACCTCAGAAGTTTAAAATAAACTCTATACAAAAAAGTGGTACGGAAGTTATATTCAGAAGACTTACTACGCTTATTACGTTAAGTTTTGTGTAATACCTAATATTTAATTACCATTATTTCTAAACAATGTTTGCATTGAATGCACCATTTAAAAGTAGTGACTGATTAAATTTTCATCAAATGTTTTTCGAAATTATATGTAATGTCTTACATGTTAAAGGAAGATGACTGTCTGTGTGTGCGCGCGAGGCTGTGCTGTTTGAATTTGGAAATCTAAGCATCATACAGCCATGAATTTTGAGGTACATCAGGATCCGGGAAAGTACGTTTATGCATTATTATTATGATTAATTTGAATTAGTTTAAGTTAGTTCATGCTATAGATGAATTTTCACACAAATCAATTCCTCAGCGACGAAAACTATTATCACAGAGCTTCCATCTTCACACCATTGGAATGATAGAAAAATTATATTTCAAACTAGGAGGATTTTCTTTTGAATCTTTGAGTCGCTCAGGATCAGACCATTTTTAAAAGTAGAGGGAAGGTGAAAATCTTAAGATGGAATCGTTGCACATGGTTACACATAGATTGCATGCACTTTTCAGAGTTGTTTACATAAATGATTGCATGCACTTTTCAGTGCTGTTTATATAAATAAAATTTATTTATTTTTTAATTTTTTATTAATAAATTCCCTGTTTTAAATCCCGGGCAACGATAACTACATTTTCTAGTATACGCGTAATGTGAACTACGATTATGTGCTTTGTGTCAAGATTTTTAATTGTAATTATTTTATCTCTTTAGAAAAGGACCTACGTCAAATAAAAAAATAAAAAAGTAGAATTATCTGACTTTGTAGCAAGTCATTATATACATATATAAAGTTTCTGTAATATGCTTGTGAGAAAGTATTTTAAAAATCTCTATAACATTGCCAAATGTGAGGAAACCATTGTCCTGGAAAATGGACAAATATTACAGTAGTGCAAGACATTTAATAGAATCAGGTTACACTCTTATGCAATAACTTAGTGCTCCTCAATAGGATTTGTTTTAAAATGCTTAAAAAATATCCATATAAAAAAACATTGAATCATAATTTTAAAAATCATTATTTTTAATATTTTAAAGGTATGTAAGTTTAAAGGTATGTATCCTTATTATTATGGGTTTATAAAATCAAAATTACATTGTGTAAAGCAAATGGCTTTAAATGGAAATTATCAAATTTTGATATTTGTAAAGATAACATTTATAAAATTTTTAGCCAACTCATGAATCCAACTAGATGAACATTTCTCATGACTTCCATTTGAATTAATTGGTCAGAATGTCATATTTTTCGATGATTTTTTTTAGAAAGATCGTGCAGAACTACAGTATAGATAATATTCCAATATCTGGAATGTTATTATCACCTGTATAATTGTGATGACAAACGTGCAATAAGTTAGTTTGAAAAATAAAATAAATATTAAAATAATGCATCTCACCAAATTAAATAATAAATTAGTGAATAAAAATTCACATATTTTTTTCACAATAATGTTTCTATATGATTATGTTTTACTGTATGCATTTAAAATGTTTTCCTTTTTAAATGGCCAGGCACTTGATATTACATCATTCGTATAACACAATAAATGTGGCAGCGACAAGGACTAAATTGTAATGTAGATGTATATAGTACATTTTATTTTACAAAACGGACCATTGGTTATATTTTTATAGTTTCATGTGTTTGTGAAATTTTACAACAGTGTGTCTCTGATTGGAAACAGTTTGATGAAGTTGCAAAAGTTAGTGCCTTCACGTTAAAAGGACAGTTTTCATGTTTAAAAAGAATAATGTCGGTTGCAAGAGCATTGTTCTTTGTTAAAATACATGAACTCATTACAATATATTATTAATTTTTAGTCATGAATATTTAAAGTGAATTAGCATCACTTATTAATATCTAATTGATAATAGCTTTAGCCCCAGCACAATGACAGTGTAATAGCATTTGCAATTTCACACGCAATGCCATGCTATAGGACACACCGCTTTACTGCAATTGTAAGCACTTAAAATTTCGTTATCGATGGGCCGCGCCAAAATAATGCTCTACATGATTATTAAATTATAAGTAAGTACTTCTACTAGAATGTTTCTTTAAAATTATTTCTTTAAAATGTTTTGAGCTAATTGATTGTATTTTTGATTGTGCAATAATGTGGATATGACTGCTAAACTATGGTTCACTAATGATGATGGGTTGTCAATTCAGACGCGCGACTGTTTATTTTTATGCAATTTCGATTCCTTTGTTATCCGAAGTATGCCAATATACATGTAAAATTCGACAAATTGGTTCTAGTCATTATTAAATGCTTCTAAATATAGTCCAAAATTACTTTGTATTAATTTTGAGTGAATTATAAATGAAAGAAAATAATGTAGAATTATAAAATTTACATATGTTTAGGGGGCTTTTAAATAATTGTATTAAAATTGAAAATAAGTAATTTTATGTACTTCTTTCTGTTTGAAAATATTTAATAAAATCGTTTTTATACCATAAGAATAGTTTATACACAGACAGACACACACACACACACACACATATATATATATATAATGATAATAAAAAAAAATAAAATTAAAAATAAAATAAAAATAGTTAAACTAATTTAAAATATGATCAGTGCCATACCCTGGTTCTAAAACAATACGGAGGAAAATTTAGTAAAGATGATATAAAAGGAAATATCAGACGAAAGGAAAAATATGCTACCATAAAAAACAAAATGATCTTAAATTTAAATATCAATAATACACGTGAATTTATCAACATTTAAGAGCGATGCATACAAAATAAGTTCAAACAACAAAGGATTATCAAAATCTGGAGGCTCAAAATATTAAAATGACAAAATAACAAAATAAGAAAAAAGATACAATCTGAAAATATGAAATTGGATTGAAGCTCTGTGGATCCAGCTTATCAAGGATCTTTGCATCCACAGAGGTTCCAAATGTGTTTCGCTCAACGATACAGCCACATGGCCGAAATATCGTCAAAAGATCCCACACATTTCAAGACAATAACATAAATGAAAATAACATAAAATAACAAAAGGAAATTGGAAGGCATATGATGAAAGTGCATAAAGCATACATATAAGCAATCTAACCAACAATCCACAATGATTCAGATAGAATTAAAGTCATACCTTTCATCACCATTATACAGGACAGATATTTCGTTGCACAAAACAAAGTATTAGGAAAGAATACTAGAGAGCGCCATCTGTTGTGAATTATAGGAAATACTTCTGCATGTTCAACCAATGGACTATACAAATTTATATGTTTCAAACCCAAAAATTAGAGATATCAAGATAAATATAAAGAAAAATGTACTAAGTAATAATTAATAATTAACAATTATATAATATGTATCCAAAACTAACTTATTACTAAAACAATAAAATCTCAAAGAATATTTTAATGTTTAAAGTATACAATAGCAATTTCAAATTAGACTAAAACAATAAAAAAAATATTATAAATAGTATTCAAAATTTCTAAAGTGACATTTAACAAAATTAACTGGATATGATTCAGCCTTACATTATCGAAATAAATCTGCTAGATGGTTACTGTATTGTGTATTTTCACATAACCTAAAAATCCAATGAAATTGATTTATTAAAATATTTTTATATACCTGTTTATTCATACATGAGTTAAAATTGAATATCTTGTGAATTTTAAATGGAAAACTTTTTCTTTTATCAAAAATTTTACGAGATGTTGCTTTCGTTTGTTAAAAGGGATAAATTTGGAGGATAAAAATCAAAATTCATATATATATATATATATATATTGCCACGCATCCTCTTGTTTGCCATATGGCGACGAGTTTAGACTGAATTCTATTGTTTACAATATGAAGGTAAAGGGAAAACTCTTGAAACATTTTTAAAAAATTTTATCGAAAGTATCCATCATGTTAAAAAATTCCTTTACCCCATGGTTGCATTTTAAATACTGATTGGGATTTTTTCTTCTGCCTTTTGCTGAACAATGAAGGATAATCACATCAAAACAGTTAGTTATTTAATTTTAATCGTTTATGAGCAAAATTGTGTGGAACGATTTTTGCATTATTATATTTTGCCTTGCACATAATTTGATCCGAAGTTAATATAATTTAAATAAGCATATAGACGTATAATATTTGAACATCGTGTGTGGGAATAATATGGATGTAAAAGCTGTTTCTTTATTCTGATAATTATTGTGAGACAATCATAACTAAACACTATGGAATATTAATATTTGAAAAATTCGAATGGATAGTACCAATACATACTCAGCATTAAAAGGTACTAAAGCGTAGATACTTTTCATTAATGCGGTTACAGTTAGCAATAAATACAATTCTTTAAAATTAAATATGTCTATATTTATATTTTTGTAAATATATATCATTTCTAGTAATTATCTAATTTTAATAAATATAATATTCTAAGCAATTTCCATGGAAATATATTATTTTCTTTCTTATTTACTTGTAGGCTATTTTCTTTCTTATTTACTTGTAGACAAGTCATATAAGTAGTTTTAAAAATATTAAAGTTATGAGCAACAGACAATATATTTAACGATTCATTAATTTGAAACTTAAAGGTTGTATAAACTGTTCGCTTAATGCATGTCTGCTGCAGATGCTTACGACAAGATAATAAATTGAATAACTCGAGTTAAATGCAGTTTAAAATGTAATGAAATATGTTAACAAAACTGCATTGGTGTAATATGTAATTAACTCAGATTTAGTTTCTTACATTTTAAAGAGGAAAACAATATATAATCCTGGAAAATAGCATGTAAATATTAACTATATAGACATATGGCAAATATGTTGCATTTCTTAGATTGTAAATTTTAATTAACTTTGTAACTATCTTAATAATACCAAACTGTCAAGGTTTAAGATAATTTAAACACGATATTGCTATTTCATATAATGTTTCTATTAGTTCTACTTCTTTCATGAGTCTCAACTGCCGTTGTTTAAGGTTACATCACAAACATCAGTCAGCCTTTTTGAATTCGAAACCACAGTGGCAATATTTAATAATATATTTGAGCAGCGCGCTAAAACTTCCCTACTAGATATCAAAAGTGCGTCATGTCACATTAAATTATACCCTTGAGTTGTGATATAGGAATTTACTGTATATAGATACTTGAGCACCCATATGAGTACTTTAAGGGGGGGGGCTAAAATTAGCTAACAAGTACCTTATTTTAAAATGTGAAAGGTCTATCGAAAACTAACAATTTTCTTTTCTGCTCTATTCATTAAATTTATTTATAAAGTTACAGAGAGAAAACTGAACAGTTAAATGATTTAGCTGATTTAAAACACTATCACTGAAAATTAATATTACATGTGTGATGATGGTACATGAAGACTACATTTCAAATGAATTAAATGTTCGTAGAGTAATTTTTTATCTCCAACGCAGAAGTTATAATAGAACTATATTATACAATTAAAGTTATAATTACATCTTAGAACATTCTGATGGGTAAAGTTAGTTCCACCATGATAGATATCTAGTACTTTTCAGAAAAAACAAGCTGCAGATTTCGTTTGGTTTTAGAGAACATAGCTATAGCCAATTCTTCCAAATTCAGCTATTTTATTCTGTCTCTATGAACATTTAATAAGCATAAACTTGAAAGACGTTCTTTGCTCATTGTGTTCCTTAACCATGTCTTCACCCGCCTAAAATTGCTAAATGACCTTTCTATAATACATGTTGTTGGCGGAATTGTCATACAATTCAGTATCGACATCTTAACAGAAGGAAAAAATGCAGTTTCTGAAAGGAGATCACTTAGAATAATTTTTTCACCACAGTCCTTGTTTTCCATACATAATACCAGGTTCTAGCCTCGGCTTCCAGATTTTCAATATCATAAAACTGAGGCAGTTTTTTTATAGTTTTGACAAAAACAACTTTTTCATGGTTTTCTTCATGTTGGCATAAATTAAAATTACTTTGAATGGTGTCTCATTGCTGTCTGTAAATCTTGACGCTACAGATCGCTACAGAAACAATCGCATCGCATTCGATTTGCAAAACAAAGAAATCTCAAAATCAACACACCTTCACACCCTCTTTCATTTCAAAAATCAACCTCCCTCAGCCTTTTCAAAATTTCATTTTTTCATATCTTTTTAACAGAGAAATTTCACTCAACATAGGTAAATCACATATTACAAAACACATTTCTATGGGCGCTCCACAGGGATCGGTTATATCCCCTTGCCTGTGGAGTATCTACTTTAATGACATTCTAAAACTCAACAACGATCTTTTTCACCTTCAGGCCTTCGCGGATGATCTCGCGGTGGTCACCTATTCATCCAACTTAAAAACACTACAACTTAATACCAATAACCTTTTAAACCTTATCTCATCCACTCTCACTGTTTTAAAACTTTCCATAGCTCCAGAAAAATGTAAATCAATTATCTTCAATAAAAACCGCTCAAAAATTAGACAACGCCCTTCCTTCAAAATTCAAAACCATAAAATACCTACAACTAGACAACTCACCTTTCTTGGAATCACTATCTGCGATAATTTAAAATGGAGCTCCCACATTTTCAATCTTAGAGAGAAATGTTTTAAGTTCGCCAGCACCTTTGGGAGGGTGTCTGGCAATAACTGGGGTATAGATAAATCCTTTTTAAAAATCTGGTATCTTTCGGTCATCGAAAAGATAATCATTTTCGGCGCAGGAATTTGGGGACAAGCTTTGACTGGGGCTCAGGTCAAAAAACTTTTGTCTTTGCAAAGGATTTTTCTTCTCAAAATCTCTTCTGGTTTTCGGACTACTTCCAACATTTCTCTTTACTCTATAACTGGTATTCCCCCCATTCATTTTGTCATCAATACACAATTTAAAAAATATGCCTTCTGGAAACTCAGAACAAATCATTTTACCAACCCGTCTCTTCCCTCTACCCCTAACTTTGACTTCAATCGCCCTTCCTCTTCTATCCCCCCTTCCCTTTGTATCGCCTATCTGGCTCCCTTCGACCCCTCACTTTTTTCAGACATAAATATTTACACTGATGGCTCTGCCATTGACGACAAAGTGGGTTACGCCATTTGCATATACAGGGGGGATAAACTTCAAAACATATATACTTTCAAACTCAATCTTGGGAACACAGTTTTTCAAGCTGAAATAGCAGCAATACACTTTGCTATCAACTGGGCTTCTACAAATAATTTAAAAATAAATATTTTTTCAGATAGTCAATCCTCCATTTCGGCCGTTAACTCCATTAGAAACAAATCTGACTATCTTTCCAAAATTAAACTAGATGCAAATTTAAACAAACATTTAATAAACCTCTGTTGGGTTAAAGCCCATTCTGACATCTCGGGAAACGAGGCCGCCGATGAAAATGCAAAACTTGCTACCTCTTCAGGTACCCCATTTCCTTTACCTTTTCCCTACTCTCTGTTAAAAAAGCATTGTAAACTAGATATCTTAAACGCCTGGCAATCTTATCTAAACAACTACATTTCCCCTCGCACCCATGACCCAGCCAGAATTTTAAACTTTCTTCCCCCACGTAAACTTTAATTTCCTTTTAATGAACAAATATCTTATTTATTTTATCACGGGCCACGGCCCATTTTTGGATTACCTTTACTTTTTTAAATTTAAATCAACTTCTTGCTGTTCCTGCGGTTCCTTTGGAGATGCAGACCACTACGTCTTTGCTTGCCCCCACTCTAAACCTTTTCATCTTTCTAAACCTTCCTCCGCTAATTCCGCGGCCTGGTTCTCGAGTGTCTGCTCGAATAAAACTTCAATTAACAAAATTAAAAACTGTGTTCTCATAGCGAGAGAAATATCCAACAAAATCACTTGAATAGCCTGAGAGCCATTGCTGCTTTTAACTTTTCTCTGGTTGTTGATCCCCTTGGTTTTTGCTTGCTCCTCCCCGATGGTGCCGCCTTCCCTTTTATTTTGGTTTGCTGTGTTGTTTTGGTGTTGTGTTTTGTGTTTGATTACTGCTTTGTTTGTTTGCTGTTTTGTTTAGTTGTGTTTATTCTGGTGTTGTCGCCGGATCTCTTCCCGGCCGTCCAATTAGATACTCAAGTCCTCTGGATGAGTCGGACGGTCTGGGTCTTCACACTCACACACCTTCACACCCTGACTTGCAATGCTGCGGTTTTTACAACGAAAATAAAATTCTTCGAAAATCGACAACAGCAGAGAACATTCAAGAAATTAGAACAGACGAATGGGCAGTCAGTTCTATCAGTACGTTACACGCATAGCCCGAGAGTTGCGCAAAACTGCTCATGCTTAGATGATACATAACACAAACAGCTGCTCTAAGTCTACGGACGAGTCGGGTGGTCTGGGCTTTCGACACCCTTCTCCCTCTTCAAGAAGCTCTCAGGTAGATAGATGTCTGCTAAAAACATGAGTGTCTAGATTCATCGTTTCGTTATGTCTTGAAACTGTCGCCTAAAATTCATTACTGTACTTTTTTTCCCCTAACCGAAAGCAAACACATAGCAGAATCGGGAAAATTAAATTTTTGAAATAAAGAAATTTGATAAATGCAATCAACAATGTTTTATTATTTTTAAAAATGCCTTAGAAATGGTTTCGTCTATTTTAATGTTCTTTTATCAGAAATTGGGCAATACAAACGGCGCTGCTAGGGGGGGGGGCAGTCCCCCTTCCCCCTGTATGGGCGGCCTTGTATAGATACTACCTGTTGCATAAGATAGGTAATTGTATAGTTTTGTCTGTCATTTGTCCTCAATGGAAAATCGCAAGCGAGAATTATTTTTTATTATATTACATTTAAATGAATAGTTGATAAAAATCGATTTTTATATCAATGAAAACAGAAATACAAAAATTATAGCGTGCTGGTGTATTAAAAAAACATGATAAAAAATTAAAGATTCAAATAAGGCCTATTTTACACGATGCCACCATGAATACTCGTTTGAGGGAAGCGCCATGTATGAAATTTTCATAGAAGGAGATAAGTACCAGAGACTAGGAGGATGGAATACATTCTATCCCTCATTGCATTCCATCCTTCTTGGCTAGATAAGCCAGCACCTCAATGTGTGACATCACTTCCTTGATGGAAAGAGGACGCTATTTTTCGAGCTGCCAAATTGGTGACGTCACCAGGTCCCTGTATTGTCTGATACGGAAGTCTTTACACGAGGCGCCACTTTGTGAGCAGACAAACGTTTCTGACCATATTCTGTACTTTGGAATTATTGAAAATGTGTTTCAGAATGAGTGACGGTGAATAGAAATCGAATTTTGACACGGAGAGTTTTCTTATGAGCATTTAAATTCGTAATTTGCTAGGTTGTATAAATTTAATGGATAAATAAAACTTAATACAATAGAATTAATACAATATAATGTAATATTTTTCTTACTTTCATGTGACCATGAGCCTTTCTGAAAAATATATACTTTGCCATAAAGGATTATGCAAAAGCCTGAAAATATATTAACCGCTATGAAATGCAAAAAAATCCTTCCTCTTCAGGATATGTCATGCAGAGCACCAGTACAAACAAGAGCAAGTACGTGTCTGACAGACGAGTACTTCATTTCCTTGGTAATGGTGCTGTCTGTAATTTATACAGATACAGCTCTTTCTTGCCTTTAAAACTGGTTAATATATTTTCAAACTTGCATGTTGCTTACCAACAAACTATTTATTTTTTATATTCTTCTCTCAGCAGAAAAAAAAATGTTTACATGAGCTTTTTGTCCGGTGGTATATTGCATCTAATGTCTGTGTCTACACCAGTCAGGTTTTCTGCTAAACACAGCAATTTATAAAATGATGTGATGACCTTTGTAGAAAAAAACTAAAACTTGTTGGGATTATATCGAGGTTACAGTACAAAGTTTGTACAAACACTGTACAAAGTACATTTATCTGATCGGTCCTATAAAATTGGATTCGTTACTGCTTTTACGCAACCCGGAGTTCAAATCAATTAAATTAGCTGCCTGTTCCATTTAATACCATTTCGTGGCTAGAATCATGGTTGGTGACGTTTCGGAAACAATAAAAGTTCAGCAAGGTTAGTGAAGATAAGAATTTTTTTCGCGCTGTCAGGTATAGCGTCATAAAAATTCTTGGCGGCACTTCCAGGTAGCCGTCGTATAAAAGACGTTTAAGCATTTACCTCAAATAACATCGCATCTCTTAAAAGTATCTTTGGGGGAAAACTAAAATCTTGTTGGTATTATATCGATGTTACCGTACAAAGTTTGTACAAACATTGTACAAAGTACCTTTATCTGATCGGTCCTATAAAATCGGATTCCTTACTGCTTTTACGCAACCGGGAGTTCAAATCAATTAAATTATCTGCCTGTTCTATTTAATACCATTTCGTGGCTAGAATCATGGTTGGTGACGTTTCAGAAACAATAAATTTCAGCAAGGTTAGTGAAGCAAAGAATTTTTTTCGCGCTGTCAGGTAAAGCGTCATAAAAGTTCTTGGACGCACTTCCAGGTTGGCGTCGTATGAAAGAGGTTTAAGCATTTACCTCAAATAACATCGTATCTCTTAAAAGTATCTTTGGGGAAAAACTAAAAACTTGTTGGGATTATATCGATGTAACCGTACAAAGTTTGTACAAACACCGTACAAAAAACCCTTATCTAATGGGTCCTCAAAAATTGGATTCCTTACTGCTTTCACACAAACGGGAGATCAGATCAATTAAATCACCTGCCTGCTCTATTTAATACCATTTCGTGGCTAGAATCATGGTTGGTGACGTTTCAGAAACAATAAAAGTTCAGCAAGGTTAGTGCGACAAAGAATTTTTTTCGCGCTGTCAGGTAAAGCGTCATAAAAATTCTTGAACGCACTTTCAGGTTGGCGTCGTATGAAAGATGTTTAAGCATTAACCTCAAATAACATCGTATCTCTTAAAAGTATCTTTAAGGTAACATCTAAAAACTTGTTGGGATTGTGTCGATGTTACCGTACAAAGTTTGTACAAACACCGTACAAAGAACATTTATCTGATCAGTCCTACAAAATTGGATTCCTTACTGCGTTTCCGCTACCGGGAGATCAAATCAATTAAATCCTTGCCTGCTCTATTTAATACCATTTCGTGACTAGAGCCATAGTTGGTGACGTTTTAAAAACAATAACGTTCAGAAAGGTTAGTGAAGCGAAGAATTTTTTTCGCGCTGTCAGGAGAAGCGTCATAAAAATTCTTGGACGCGCTTCCAGGTTGGCGTCGTATGAAATGGGTTTAAACATTTGCTTCGAATAACATCGTATATCTTAAAATAAATGCGTAACAACGATATTCATGAACAAGAAAATATGTCTACGGGTTTTTTCGGGATCTGTATCTAAAATGTGCAATTAGTAGAATAATCAAACCAGTGTTCTTAATCAAAATCCAATATTTCTCTGCATTATACCATATATGGTAGGGAAAATACAATGTATTGCATACTATATGATATATTTAATTTGTTATTTTTCATATATCGTATACAGTATATGATAGAGAGAAAATACCATATAATTATTGAATCTCTATGGCCGTTTTTCATACCATATAGAAAAATCTAATATGGGCAGCAAATAACTTTCGCCGTATAACACAATAAATTTACTTCTTTCTTAGTGCAAAAATTATGTGTAATACCAACGGCACAATGTTTTAGCGTTGCATTAAATATTTGGCACTTTTCCGAATAACAGCATGTAAAACTATTTCGAAGAGTAACCAATTAACTTATGTTTCGTACAACTCAAATTGGCAATTATCAATATTGATAGCATCCGAAACAAATAATATAGTCCGTATAATAAAAATGCTAATAATTAATTCATCGATTTGGCGCCATTTCTAATAATGTAGCTTCATTCTTGCAATTGTATTTATATTTTCATCAATCTGGGGGCGATAGGTCGTCAAGTTGGCAATATTTTGCTAAATTAGTCGCCAACTTGCCAAATTTATTCCAAAGCTTTACACGAATACGAAGGGAAGAGCTGTTCATATATATAAAGGACTATTGGCGAATTGTTGGTAATAAAAATACAAAACTATTGTTGAAGTGCCTTCCCTGAGAATGAACTTTTGAGAATGGAACGAACTAGATCAACAAGAAACAGTGCATAAGAAATATTAATTTACGTAAAATGATTAAGCGTTCTGACTTTTCCAAATTTTCGTTAGAAAATTTTGAGATATTCGACTGCGTTTGAAATAAGCTACAAGTATTCGTCAAAACGATCAATTAGACGAAGATTTTGTTCAAAACGATCCATTCGTTCACGAGATATAGCTTCCACTCCCACACCCCACATACACGCATTCACGCACACGCACACGCACATATGCACACAGACATTAACTCAAAAGCGTTCGTGTTCAGGGATCCTTCAAATGTGCTACTTCTTTGAAAACTCGAATTCGAATTTTTGACAACGTCGTAATACTTTCCCCATACATTATAAAATGCATATAGGGAAAGGAAATGTGCATATGGGTTTTCTCTGAAGTAAAGGGAATAACATAAGGACATTTTTTATATGGAGAGGAAAAACAAAACCTCTTAATTACAATTAAATTGATTAAAAAAGTCTGAAAAAATGTATTTACCCTTCATCCGTGTTAGACAAACATAATAAATACGCCACCATTTTATTTCTGTTCCATTAAAAATATGAATAAGTTGATTGAAAAAAATATTTATTAAGGCGACCATTAATTTCATTTTTCATTTTCAATAAGCAGATGCATACATATTAAAGTTTTATATATCAAATTTATGAGAAAGGACAGCACATATATTTTCAAATGCAATTCATTAATTTAAAAGTCATGTGTGTGTAGTCTGTTTGCCGAAATATACGCATACAGCAGGTGCTTGCGACAAGATAATAAATTGCAATGCACGCGCTAAATGCAGTTTTAAAATTTAATAGACTGCGTTATCGTGTAATTGTTCATTCGGAATTACTTTTGATGTTTTCATTAAAAATAATTAATTTTCTTCAAAACTACTTAAATTTATTTTAATACGTAAATATGGAAATCAATATATAATATTATTGTGCTTAAACTTTAACATTAGTGGTGTATCGACATTGTTATAAACATTGCCGCAGAGGCCGCCTATATATTAGGATGCATATAATATTAGGTTCTAGCAGCCACAAACCAAATACTGGCATCCAAGCACCGGTTTTAAAATTTTTCATTTTCTTGAACAAGAAATATTCGATAATTGAAATGGCTATATGGTGCAAATTTAAAAATCGTTAGTTTTAACGATGAAGTCAGTGATGTCTTGCATATAACTTCAAATTGCAAATAGATTCAGCTTAGATTGTAAGAAGTTACAAAAGCTAATTGCAAATCAGCATATGTTCATTAAGACTGGCTCCGTCAATATCCACAAGTCAGACATTTACAGGAAATAGTAAATATTTTCATTACTATTATTTTCAAAAAAAATTGCTGTTGTTTAAGTTATCAGTTATTTTATTCGGAAGAGAGATAATAAACTCTTCTCAAAATCTATGTATCTGTAATGGAAACGTGAATGCAATAACCTATGACAGTTCTGCAATTTTAAAAAGTTACAAATAAAATAAATGACAAACCATAATTTCTCGCATCTCTGCGGATCATTTATAAAGCATACATTTTTATGTATTTTTGATTATAAAAGCAGCATGTGCCTTTCAAATCTCTTTCTGAAATTTTGTAATCTATATAAATATAATTGAAAATTTGTCTGTTTGTTTTTTACTTGTGTAAATCAATTCTCTTAAATATTATAGTGAAAGCCTAAATGAAAGTTCTGTGGCCCTATTCCTTTCGAAGATATATATTTCGACAGCATGTTTTCAAAACTTGCTGCTGCGAACATTGCTTCATAATGCTGCTGCGAACATTGATAATATTTTCGATGTTAGTACCAGTTCGCAATGCAAATAAATCGCAGATGATGTCACTTTCGTTGTGTAACCGGATCCTCCCCTGGCGGTGCGACATATAAAGCGATATATATTCCTCTCTATTAAAACTAACCGTTTCAGTCTGTACGGGGAGAGAGCTTCCGGAAAAAGTAGAACTAACTCCCTGTTAAATAAGTCGGCAAGAATACCCAGTTCCTTGCATATAGCAGTTGGCGTGGCTTGCTTTAGACTTGCCACGGGTTATGATTTCTTACAGAGTCAGTTGTTTCGAATGGGACTGAGAGATACAGATGTCTGCCCTCTTTGCGACCATGGCGTTCCCATGACTGGAGAGCACCTCAACATTTGCCCTGCTGTTCATGACTGTTTTCCTTCATATGTTACTGACAAGAATTTTAGTGACTATTTTTATCGTTCTACTTCGTATTGGGCTGTTCGTCGACTTATGACCGAGAGGTCTGATACGGGCATAGGATAAAAAAAAACTTTCGTTTTGTGACGCATCGAAATACCTTCTCTTCCTAAAGCTCTCCATATGCACCTACTTCAGGAATATAACTTTTGGCCTCGTTCCAAAGCCGAAAGAAATATGTTTATTCACACCGGTCCAGTATGCTTCTAGAACTGTTTTTTTTTAATTTATGAGGTTTCACAAAAACATTCTCAATTACTGAAAATAATGCACCAGAAACATCATGTTTTGTTTAAAGCAATATTTAATATTAAAAAAAAAAGATCTGGTAAATTATGGATCGGATTGTCAGTCAATTTTTTGTCGCAATTTTAAAAATCGAGAAAATCTTATAAACGCGTAAAACTTAAGAAAAGTCGTCTATTGATAGTAGAGTTTCTGTTTAAAGTTTATTTGAAAGACATTTGTTTTTTATTTTTGCCGATGATGTTAAAATGGAAACCCTGCGATAATATTATTGATCGCTAAGGAACCGATTTGTGAGAAAATCGCGTAAAATGGCGATTCGATATTAAAAATCTTATAAAACTAATTCAGAACTTTGAAAAAAATCTGGGCGAAGCGCATCGTCCTGAGTCCTGGAATACCTGTGTACCAAATTCGCCGTAGGTTACTTAAATTTTCCACTGCAGACGACTCAAATAGGCACACAAACAGATATATGTCTGTGTTACTACACATGAAGGACAATTTTAATTTAACCTACGCTATGGATATTAATGTTTTGACATTCGAATAGTTTGTATTGACAAAAATAAGCCAAATACATACAAATAATCGTCGTCATTAAGTTGTTGCCAACTTAGATACGAAATTAAAATAATATTTAAAACAATATGTTTAAATGCTGACTATATAATCTGCAAAATATGAGTATATAATCTAAGCATGAATGAGTATATAATCTAAGTATGAATAAGTATATAATCTCAGCATAAATGAGTATATAATCTAAGTATGAATAAGTATATAATCTCAGCATGAATGAGTATATAATCTAAGCGCGAATGAGTATATAATCTGTAGCACATATTTTATTACTATTCTGAATGTTTGTGGTAGAAGTAGTACTAAAATCCATTGAACATGAATGCCTAAGAATGTTGAGTTGAGACATACTTCAGATATGTTTACATATAAATGCAAAATATAATAAAAAACTGAAAATTGTAAAAGTAAGCATTGAAAATTGAAATTGAATTATATATAATGAATTATATATTATTCATTATATATAAATGAGTAATTCTATAAATGGATTATATATTATTATAAACTGAAAATTGAAAATGAATTATATAATTATAGGACAAGCAACTCCTAGTTATCGAATACGGAAAGCAATATCTTGTTATCTATTACAAAATTCACAGTCTTGTTATCTATTACTGAATGCGTAATCTAGTCAACTGTTGAAAGCAAAAATTTGTTAAATATTAAAGAAAGCGACATCATTAAACTGAGCTTTGAAATATCTGTCGACTCAATTTTAAAAGTATGGAATAAAATTGAGAACAAATTATTCCCATTTCGTATTTTAACAAACCTAATATCAAATCACGACAGTAATGCTTTTTTAAAGGCTGTGCAGTTTAAAATATTCAGTAGCAAATGTCATTCAAATGAGAATTATATTTCTCGCTTTATAAGGTTTCATTCATTTTTAAAGAATGTCGTTATAGCTATGTGCTCTTAAATAACTGGCCTCTTAAGATTCAAATGACACTTAGCGTTTATTAAGATGTTGAGCGCGGAGCTGTTCTTGCTCTGCTTACCGTTCAGGCGGCACAAAGCTTGGCGGATCGCTTGGCGAGGTGTTCGGTCATAGAAGATAACACACACGTCGAGGTGACGAATGTATTTCAATGTCCGTTTCGGCTATGCGAATGGCGAAAAAACATTCGGGCGTAATACAGCCAGATAATTAACCAAATAGGTCGTCATTTTTTGTAATATGCGTAAAACCAAACCACATCTTTGCTTAGACTGTTTTAATAAACTCGATTAAAATTTTAACATTTATTTTTTTACTTTGATACTGCCTGTCCCACGGACCGAGGTCACCCAAACGAAAAGTTCACTGTCAGTCCCCACGGACTGTCGCCGCCTAAAAGGAAAGTTCACTGTCAGTCCCCACGGACTGTCGCCGCCTAAAAGGAAAGTTCACTGTCAGTCCCCACGGACTGTCGCCGCCTAAAAGGAAAGTTCACTGTCAGTCCCCACGGACTGTCGCCGCCTAAAAGGAAAGTTCACTGTCAGTCGCCACGGACTGCCGCCGCCTAAAAGGAAAGTTCACTGTCTGTCCCCACGGACTGACGCCGCCTAAAAGGAAAGGTCACTGTCAGTTCCTACGGACTGCCACCGCCTAAAAGGAAAGTTCACTGTCAGTCCCCACGGACTGTCGCCGCCTAAAAGGAAAGTTCACTGTCAGTCCCCACGGACTGCCGCCGCCTAAAAGAAAAGTTCACTGCCAGTCGCCACGGACTGCCGCCGCCTAAAAGGAAAGTTCACTGTCAGTCGCCACGGACTGACGCCGCCTAAAAGGAAAGTTCACTGTCAGTCCCCACGGACTGTCGCCGCCTAAAAGGAAAGTTCACTGTCAGTCCCCACGGACTGCCGCCGCCTAAAAGAAAAGTTCACTGTCAGTCGCCACGGACTGCCGCCGCCTAAAAGGAAAGTTCACTGTCAGTCGCCACGGACTGACGCCGCCTAAAAGGAAAGTTCACTGTCAGTCCCCACGGACTGTCGCCGCCTAAAAGGAAAGTTCACTGTCAGTCCCCACGGACTGCCGCCGCCTAAAAGAAAAGTTCACTGTCAGTCGCCACGGACTGCCGCCGCCTAAAAGGAAAGTTCACTGTCAGTCGCCACGGACTGACGCCGCCTAAAAGGAAAGTTCACTGTCTGTCCCCACGGACTGACGCCGCCTAAACGGAAAGGTCACTGTCAGTTCCTACGGACTGCCGCCGCCTAAAAGGAAAGTTCACTGTCAGTCGCCACGGACTGACGCCGCCTAAAAGGAAAGTTCACTGTCAGTCCCCACGGACTGTCGCCGCCTAAAAGGAAAGTTCACTGTCAGTCCCCACGGACTGCCGCCGCCTAAAAGAAAAGTTCACTGTCAGTCGCCACGGACTGCCGCCGCCTAAAAGGAAAGTTCACTGTCAGTCGCCACGGACTGACGCCGCCTAAAAGGAAAGTTCACTGTCAGTCTCCACGGACTGTCGCCGCCTAAAAGGAAAGTTCACTGTCAGTCCCCACGGACTGCCGCCGCCTAAAAGAAAAGTTCACTGTCAGTCGCCACGGACTGCCGCCGCCTAAAAGGAAAGTTCACTGTCAGTCGCCACGGACTGACGCCGCCTAAAAGGAAAGTTCACTGTGTGTCCCCACGGACTGACGCCGCCTAAAAGGAAAGGTCACTGTCAGTTCCTACGGACTGCCACCGCCTAAAAGGAAAGTTCACTGTCAGTCGCCTAGGACTGACGCCGCCTAAAAGGAAAGTTCACTGTCAGTCCCCACGGACTTCCGCCGCCTAAAAGGAAAGTTCACTGTCAGTCGCCACAGACTGACGCCGCCTAAAAGGAAAATTCACTGTCAGTCGCCACGGACTGCCGCCGCCTAAAAGGAAAGTTCACTGTCAGTCCCCACGGTCTGCCGCCGCATAAAAAGAAAGTTTACTGTCAGTCGCCACGGACTGACGCCGCCTAAAAGGAAAGCTCACTGTCAGTCGCCACGGACTGACGCCGCCTAAAAGGAAAGTTCACTGTCAGTCGCCACGGACTGCCGCCGCCTAAAAGGAAAGTTCACTGTCAGTCGCCATGGACTGACGCCGCCTAAAAGGAAAGTTCACTGTCAATCGACGCCGCCTAAAAGGAAAGTTCACTGTCAGTCCCCGCGGACTGATGCCGCGCTTAACGTGTTAATGCCCTCAAAATATTTCACTCTTACAGCTTCCTTCACTAATAGCGATAAGCGTAAAATTGGTCAGCCAATTGGAAGAGGCAGCGCACTAGGAGAAAATGGATAATTTTCAACATCCAGATTACTCTCTTGCGAGAGGTGTATTTTTATTTGATTATTTATCTCAGTGCAGCGATCGTCATGTTAGATGAAACCCATCGTTAGTTTGACATGTTGGCTGCTTCTCTCCAATTGAAAATTTTAATAAAGAATCGTAACCCTTACTTGTAGTCCCACTCGTCATAACTAGCTGGTAAATCCATCAAATCAAGGATATATGAAGTTTTGGGGATAGATAAGCTATGATAGATGATCCATTATGGTGTGTATGAAACCCCATTTTATACATTAACGTTATGTTGCTAAAATTATAGGGCATGTGGTAACACTATTCACTGCTTATGTGAATAAAGCATTAATTCAGCACTATACCCCATACGAAAAACTTCTCACAAGAATGTATACTAAGTCCGGGAATGTTAACATGGCTTATAAACTTCCTAGATTTATTCTCATAGACAATCTTTGGGACTGCATAGGGCATCAAAGGGTAGCGTCACAACCACCGAAGGTAGCATTTTATCTTACCCAGCTGGTGAATCAAACATGGTGAGATATCCCCCAAAACTGTATTTGGTATTTGTTCAATGCATTGCCGCAACGGTAGCGCAGTATTTAAAGAGAGTTGCTGCCCCAACCAGGAATCAATCCCCAAACTGGTCAGCTGACTCTCTACCGTTGAACTATTGGGAGGAAATTATAAGCTCTTATCATTGAAGTGTAATCTGCTTCCTCAACCCTCTAAAGTCAGATTGGTGGGCAGCAGACGATCTGACTGATCACCTCCTGCTATTTTTACCTTAGATGATCCTGCTGCTACTAATATTTTTACCCAGGTTAGAATCCTGCGTGAACTCTATTCTCTCAATTTTGATATCGACGCTTCAATCTCGCAGAGCCTACTGAATCCATACCTGTTGTACTACGGTCACTTTCAAACCGCCGTCATTTTTGCACTAACATAGAAGGTTGATTTGGGCGTCATCGTAAAGAGCATTGTTGCGACAACCGGGATCCAAACCCTGGATCTCCGAACTCGCCAACTGACGCTCTACCATTGTGCTACTGGAACGGAATTGCAAACTCTTATAATCGAAGTGGACTCTACAAATGCGCTTCTAACAAAGAGATACTATTCAGAACTGGTATACCTGTGAAATGAATATTTTTCACAATAAATGTTTTCTTTTGTTCTTGGAATTTTATTATAACCTATTTACTGCCTAACAAGTCATATGTGCGGGATTAAAAATAATCGCATTTCATATATATTTTAATATCAATATCACATATGTATATGAGGGTATGATATGATAGAGTTAGTTTGCTAATCAGGAAAATAGCAGCAGAAAGATTTATCAAGACCATCAATTTCATTCCACCTAATTCATCAATTATCCTACGTACAATGAACTAAATACATATCCAGAAGAAAAAATCTTCTGAAAAACGTTTTCCTTATTTAGAAAGTTCCAATTGCTTTGATTGTAAGGCGTAAATAAAGCTATGTGGCATTTATAAATTACTTTTTGCTTTCATTAGTTTCAAGTACCATACACATATAATTATAAATCAAATCGATAAATAAATGAATTGCATAGAATAATCGATCGGTGATAAAAGAATAAAAATGTGCAAGTATTATTAATGTGATTTTTAAAAATTATTTTGAGTGTAAAGTAGCTTCGCTAATGCTCTTTTGATGTTCGACTTTTGATAAAATTTTAACAGAAGAAACTTTTAAATTATGATTAGGAGAAGTGATTTGATTTAAATTTTCGAAACTCACTTCTTAGAATTTTAATTATATAAAATTAAAATTAATTGGAATCATACATGTATATTTGTAATTAATTATCAAGTGCAATGCTAATGCAAAGGAAGGAAATTGAGAGATATTGTTAATCAGTTAAGATTGAATTAGAAACAGCAGATGTCACAAAGCAACTATTTGAAATAAGAACAACAAAACAGCCATGCACAATTGCTCATTTTTAAAATAATTGTGTTGATATTTATTTATTGAAAAAATAGTTATTATTTATTTTAGTTAATAGAAGCGGAATATTTCTCATTGCTTGCGGAAGTAGCTGTAAGTATTAAAAGTACGATTTTAAATCAATATGATAGAGTAATAAATGTTTATTTATAATTTGATGCTTATTTTAAACTTTACTAAATTTACAAATAGACTGTTAAAAGATGTAGAATTCTGTACTAATATTTGTGTTACTCATAATGCAGGCAAGAAAACAGATATTTTGCACCATAAGTAATGTCTAACAGTCATAAAAATATACCAGGTGGTCAGAATTAAAACACCCTTACTCTGAGCTCTCTACACATCGAACTACTCAGTGTAATGGCTCCAAAATTGTTGAACCTACTACTCAAGACATGGGGAAAGGGATTACGCGAAAAAACAAAATTAGTTCCAGAAACACCGATAGGTGGCGCTGTACAACAGAAAATATGCTGAAAAGACACAAAATAATCACAAAAAAACAAACACATGCGATATGGAATTTTTCCTTTTTAATTTCTTTTGCTGATATGAAAAAAAAAAGATAAAAAAGTGAAGAAACTTAAACTGTTATTGTAACTGCAATTTCGCACTGCAAGCAACAAAATTTGCATAAACCCTTGGTTTGCAGCTACTATTGAAGAAGGGTACCATATTGAGCAGCTTACCCTGCATCGATAAGGTCCTTGTGATATGAATGTTTGGTACGTTCCAATAAAATGTGTTACAAATTTGCATTTTGTGTCTTTTCAGCATGTTTTGTGTTGTACAGCGCCACCTATCGGTGTTTCTGGAACTAATTTTGTTTTTTCGCGTAATCCGTTTCCCCATGTCTTGAATAGTAGGTTCAACAATTTTGGAGCCTTTACACTGAGTAGTTCGATGTATTGAGAGCTCAGAGTAGGGGTGTTTTAATTCTGACTACCCGGTACCTTAACCAATGTTGATCAATACCCTGATTCATATTTTCTAAAGATGCACTAACTACATGTGGATTAGTGAGTTTAAACCTTATTCTGTGACTTCGGTTTAATATGTTATGAGCTCTAAACTGTATAAAATATTAGAAGAATGCTGAAAACAAGAATTTTACATATTTCTGGTTATCAAATTACTTCTCGAAATTGTTTACATTTGACCGTTATAAAAAACTATTGACGCCAAGGGGTACAGAAACCATTTGCTCCCTGTCTGTAAAACAATAATTTATTGGTCTCCGAAAGCAACAAATATTTCCCTCTCTGTATTTGATGTGGACTCTACATAATCATTTTTCATTATTGAACTTCAGTTCCTAATCTGCATGACCTTCACATTCCTCTACATTTTTATACAGGATAGCATCCTGCGGAAAAATTAAAAAAATGTGTTGAAACACAACATAAATTATAATACAACATACATCTGGGCCAACGGCCTTACCGTGTTGAAAACACCGGTTCTCGCTCGATCACCGAAGTCAAGCAGCATCGGGCACGGTTAGTACTTGGGTGGGTGACCACCTGGGAACACCGCATTCTGTTGACACATTTTCGGGTGCGGTAGCCCGGTGGTTTGCGCGCTCGATTTGCACGCTGCCACAACTGCCGCCGTGTTCATGCGGAGTACGATCACGTTAAACATGTGGGTCCGTAAGTCCTTCCGAGAGGTTGGTGGTAGGGGAAGGAGGGTACGGTCCCTGTGGATGCCTCCCCCACTGGGTTCCGGGCTAAATTGGGTGGCACTTCCCGGCCGTCCAAACAGCTACCTTACACCTTTCTGGTAGGTCGGACGGTCTGGGTCTCAACAACAACATACATCTGTTTGAAAAATATGCGGATTTCTGACTTCAATGCTAAACAAAGTAATAAACTTGAAATCGAAAGTATTCAGTTGTAGTGGTCCAGAAAATTTTCAATTTTTATATTAATCCAACCTCAGTCATATACGACATTTAAACGATATACAAAGTTGATCGTCCGCCATTTTAAAGATCCTTGTCTAAGTAGTGATTCTAACCACTGATGTTTGGCTGGCCAGTTTATACTGTGTACAGCCAATGAAGCGATTATCTTCCATCCTATATTTTAAATGAATTATATGACGTACATGAGTTGTACACCTTACTGTGTAAAGTATTACTAATGTAACCCCTTTTGCGATAAAATGATGAATTTTATGTAGCGTAAAGGGGAAAGGAATGGTTCTCCTCTAACATACCTTATTTTATGCAAAAATGATATGTAGAATAAAGTGTATATTGAATAATTAAGAGAAGAAAGATAAATGGAAAAATTTCACCAAAATATACCATCTTTTACACAAAACTGTTGAGTTTTATGTAGTAAAAGAGTAACGGAATTACCCTGCCACGATGTAACTCACTTTATACTTAAATGAAGAGAATTTGGGGGTATAAAAGAAGGTGCAAAGGAATATTTAATCCAGAATATACCATGTTTTACACAAAAATAAGGAATTTTTGTTAGACAAATAGTAAAAAAATATTCTTTCGAGATAATCTTATTTTACACTAAACTGTTGATTATATTTATATTAAACTGTCAATTTTAATAAACGTTTCACTTATTTCTTATATTTTTATCCTATTATTATTATTATTATTGTTATTATTATCACTTCATCTTATTTTACCGAAAAATGCTGACTCTCAGGTAAAGAAAAAAGTGAAGAAATATTATCCATTATACACCTTATTTTATACTAAAATAACAAGTCTATGTAGAAGAAAGTGTAAATAAACGTTTCACCCAAGATTCATTATATTTTACACGAATACTAAAATCTAGGGGAGATAAAGATTACGGAAATAAAATTTATTATGCAAGGTCCAAAGGTGTCAAAATATGCTGCAAAGAAAGTTCTAAGGAATGTCCGAGGGAGATATTAGAAGAAACATCCCCCAGTATTTACGTTACGCGCTATGGTATTTTTTTTCAATTCCAAATCCACTTAACTTTCCAGTATTTGGGGGACTTACATCACATGATTCCGTTTCACTACTAATAGCACTAAACAACTGTTAAAATGTTACAGAGACAAAATTAGCCTATTTTTCTATAATGTATACATACTGATCACAAACATGATGTTAACAAGAAAGTTCATGCATAACAGACTGATTATGAAACACTTTCCAAGTGAAATACATTGTTATTTACATTTTTTGAAACTGCTCTAAAAACTGCCATCAACATAATTCTTAAAACTTCATCGAAAAAGACAGTGCTAGTCACACGAAATGAATTTTATGACGTTTAATGACGTTCAAATGTCGTTATTGAAAGTATAATTTGTGAAGCGTTTATGAGACTTTTTCAGTTATTATTACATTAGAATTATGATATTTTTATTATAGAAATTACATCTTTTGTTTATCTCATTCGAGATTGTTTCAGTATGACACACCATTTCATTTTATAAATCATCTGCATCTCTATGTACAATCAATGAGTATTTCATCCATATCACTTATATCCCGGACTCCAGACCTAAATAATTTTATGTGAAAATATAAGCAATTCTTAAACAAATTACCTTATAATCGGTTGATTTGTTTATAGTCCATATGCTATAGTTTAACTTTCAAAGTAGGCTTCTTAGTAGGAATAACGTTTCGTGATCAAATAAAATAAAGAGTATTATTGTTGCATTGTCACAGAATTTAGATCCACAGATTATACGCAGAAATAGAGCTGTTTTATGACGGCCGACGTTTTTATGACAGTAATATTATTTTTCAAACATTCCCAAACACCCTGCAGACCGTCTCAACAACATACTAAAATTCCGTTTCGATAAAGCTATTTTTGTGAAAGTTATCGTGCGGACGGATAGACAGACAGAATGACCAAAGTCATAAATATATTTCAACCATGTTGGAGTGGGTGTAATTGTAGATTGGCTCAAATTTTAAAGATACTAAGGAAGCAGTGGTATTTGTTAGAGTGTGCTGCTTGTAGAAATTCTCTGTCAGCTCTAACAAGACACATTATGAAACGTTAGGGTGCAACATGCAATTGGAAATAATTTTTTACAATCCCTTCTATATTTCGACGAGGCTTACAAAGGTACTTTCCGTAACTAAAATGAGAAATGGTATCATCAGGATATTAATTAATACAATCATAAAACGGGTAGAAAGTGAAATGGAGTGAAATAATTATACCGGTCATTATTAGACTGCTGTGAGAGATGGTCTAGAAATTCATTGCAAGTTATAAGTTGCCTGCATGAGGAATATAATAGGATTTATGTATGCAAATGCGTAAAATTTGTTTTATTGATATTTCAAAATCTTGAGCTGATCTGTTGTTTTAACGGTCATTATATTCGAGAGATTAAAATCACATATTGATAATTTGGTTTAATTTCAGAGACACACAAAATAACGAATTTGTTTATCCTATGTCATTCAGATTTTACTATCACAACAACTAAATCACGTGTTGAAGCCATCTACCAACAAATACAATGCAATTCCATTTTTAAATAGAAGCTTTCAACATAGAACATCCACTTCTAAAATTAATTCACCAAACTTAAAAGAAGTACTCGGCAAAAGAAGGAAAAGGTAATTTATCGTTTTCAAAATTTTTGCTCATTTATACATTTCAAATTGCTTTGATGTTATATCGTAAGTAAAATTATCTGGCATTTATAAATTATATTTCGTTTTTTATGCAACTGAAGTACCTAGCTCAGCTAATTATAAATCGATTCGAGAAATAAATATAGAATAATTAAAATGCAAGATAAAAGATAGCAACTATAAAAAGGCCACTGCTTTGATTTATTTAGATTAATTTCTTATGAAATAGAAGAGTAAAATTTATTTTATTCTGCATTTTACAGCAAAACTTTAGAGAGTAAGCTTTTAAGCTGCCATGATATAGTTAAA
Source organism: Amaurobius ferox (assembly GCA_951213105.1). Lineage (NCBI taxonomy): Eukaryota > Metazoa > Arthropoda > Arachnida > Araneae > Amaurobiidae > Amaurobius > Amaurobius ferox. The sequence continues at coordinate 29,942,202 of OX578143.1, forward strand.
AAAATAATTAAATATTAACTTTATGAACCATGATAATATTATAATCGTAATTATATAATAAAAACACTGAATGTGAAACATTTATTTATATATATAGATATTTTTTGAATGAGACTAGAACAGTAGTAATTGATGTTGTTATAAGGTAAATCGTGACATACTTAATTCTAAATAAAATTACTTAACTCTGATGCTGATAGAGTTCACTTCAATTCAATTAACACGGAATTAAATTGGTCAAATATTTTATTAACATGACTTGATTAAATATTAAATTACAATCGTCAAATTTAACTTTATATATATATATATATATATATATATATATATATATATATATATATACAATACATATATATGTATATATATATATATATATATATCTATATATATATATATATATATACTGCATATATATGCAACTGTTCTTTACTCAGGTTTTATTTCTACTTAGTTACTGATAACTTAATTTCAAATTCCAAATGCCTTCTGTGAACGATATCAACATAGAATGAGTTAATGGTTACCCCAGTTTGCACAGTAGTGGATAAAATAAGCAAATTTCAAACTTTGTCATAAATCTACCGATCGCAGAGGAAAATTGTAGTGACGAACGCGTATTACTGATGCTCAAATCGTATTTTGTACATCACTTTTAACACACACGGATTAAATGCAGTGGAACACTTACACTTGGACATAGCGATAATTGACGATCTAGATGCAGTGCGGCCACTTATGAGAAACTCAGCAAACACTTTGGTGTCACTCAGCAGTTATTATGGTGAATGTGTACACTTGCGAATTATTGTTGCATTAATTGATGATTCACATTCGATTACTAATATTACATTGTCGTGCAACTACGACAGGCTGCTCATCATGATGCCACAGCATTATACATCACACGTAATATCATGTAGCTGCGACGGAGTTGAAGTGATATTCTTAATTTCCCGTGTTTAGTACATGCTGGCAAACTATCGAGTCAACGACGACTCAGAACTGAAACTCTCACTTTGTGGGAATACACATAGCCGGAATAATATGCTTGGGGGCTCAAATCAGAGGCAATATTGGTGTCCCTAGACACTTTAGCTGATCGTAAAAATGTCATTATATGTCTCCATGAGGTAGTCATAATAAGTCATCATTGTATGTTTCTATAGCATATAAACTTTCCCATCTGATCTTGGAATGTCTTTTTTTCAAAGACCTTATTTTTCTCAAATTATAAAGACGGGTATATGGGGTCTTATGACATTTAATGACATTTAATGATTGATTTACATCAGTTGCGAGATGTATGCAAAAGCAAAATGTATGCGATGTAAAATATTATTGAGAAAGAATAAGCATTTTGTGCGGTTGAAAAAAAGAATAAAATTTATTGTTTTCAAACCGGCTTTATTTTTTAATTCTTCTGTGGTATTGGTTTTAGGCCACCGCATGCACCATATCTTTTGACAAACTTTCAAATATTTTGAAATCATATCATATGTAAGGGACCGACCTGAGTACGGTTTAAGATCTATTTTTTTAATTTGTCCTTGAAATGTCTGAAAATTTCATTCAATACTGTCAACATGAAAGCAAACTTCTGTCCCTGCGTTTTGTTTGGAACGATTTCGGATCTTCAAATTGTTTAAACTCGCTCAGTTGTTGCTCATTAAGCACCAAATATATTTGTGGAACTTTCTCTCACTTGCGTTTTGATAAGATTCTTAGCGAGTAACAGATACGTTTTTTAAAAAATGGTTGTTTCCGAAGGGAAATTTAAAATACTGCCCACGAATATGTTTATATAGATAATACTATGTATACATAGTGAAATAGCTGAAAAGTTGAAATAATATATCACTTTTCCATCAAATGCACTAACACTTAACATATTTAGAATGTTAACAGTACATGGCTAGAGCTGGTGAGAAAGCCACTTAAGTCGAAAACAAGGAAGTTGAGATATTAACAAATGAAAAAAATCTGATGTGTGCAGCACATGACTTTCCTTATATAATGCAATGAAAATTTACTACTTTTTCAGTAAAAAATATTGTTTATTTTTATAATAGATATTTATATTATTACCAAGATAATTAATTTTCGTCAATGTGTCGTCATTTTCATTGATTTAGCGTCACTTTTATCCATTTGGCGAGATTTTTGTTAATTTAGAAACATTTAAAACAGGAGTCAAGTTGGCGATATTCCACCAAATTCGTCGCCAAAATCTCGCCAAGCATTATGGACAGAGAAATAAGATATCCTTACAGCAGATAAATGACTATTGGCGTCCAAATACAAAAGCATTACTCAAAGTATATTTTTTCATGAATGGAACGAGCTAGATCCACGAGAATGATGTCACCAAAAATTATCGCATAGTATCACATATGAAAAGTGGACATGTTTCTCAATAGAAAATATTTTGTTTTTATTTTATATGACTTTTTGGTATTTTTTTTAATGTGCAATATCTGGAGAACGGTTCGTGTTAGCGTTCTAAAATTTATGTCAATCGTTTTCTAATGAAAAATTACATAATAAATGTCTATTTGCGTAACTTTATTAGAGGTTTTGATTTTTTGACTATATTTTGAATATTTCACTCGAAAATTTAGGGGGTTCTGAACATTCGCTTGCCTATAAAATAATAAGCTTCCAGTGTTTACAGACTGTAAGATTATAATTTCTGTACCAAATTTCGATCGAATCGGCCCATTCTTTCGTCAGTTATCGTCTCCGAAGACTCACTGACACCCAGACACATACAGACATCACTTCAAAAATGTTTGATTCGTGATCAGAGATGCTTGAAACGTGCTCTTCCGTCGAAAACTCGAATTCGAATTTTCGACCCCGTCACAATACTTTCCTTGTGCATTATTGTATATAAGGAAAGTAAAAGGATATTTTTGTGACTTATACATATAGTATATGTCTAATACTGAGAATGTTGTTGTTTCCTATTACTTTCTTTATATACATAATGTATAAGAAAAGTATTGTGACGGGGTCGAAAATTCGAATTCGAGTTTCCGACCGGAGAGCACGTTTCGAGCATCGCTGATCACGAATCAAACATTTTTAAAGTGATGTCTGCATGTGTGTGTGTGTGTGCTTGTGAGACTTTGGAGACGATATCTCACGAACGAATGAGGCGATTTAAATGAGATTTGGTACAAAAATTATAATCCGTGAAGACTAGAAGCCTATTGTTTTGAAACACAATCGAATGTTCAGAACTCTCCTAAATTTTCGAGTGAAATTTTGAAAGAATCATCAAAAAATCAAAACCTTTAATAAAGATACGCAAATAAACATATATTGTGTAATTTTTTCCCAGAAAACGATTGACATAATCTTTAGACTGCTAGCATGAACCGTTTTTGAGATAATGCACATTTTTAAAATAAATTTATCAAAAAATCCCATAAATTAAAAAAAAAAATATTAACTGTTAAGAAACATGTTCACTCTTCATATGTACTATCATGCGATAAATCTGGCGACATAATTCTCGTGGATCTAACTCTTTCCATTCACGAGAAATGATAATGAGTAATACTTTTCTATTTGAACGCCAATAAGTAATACTTTTCTATTTGAACGCCAATAATCATTTATATGCTGTAAGAATAACTTATTTTTCCTTCCATAACGATTGGCGAGATTTTGGAGACGAATTTAGCGGAGTGTTGCCAACTCGACTATATTTTTAAATGTTGTCAAATTAACGAAAATCTCATCAAATATATAAAAATGACCCTAAATCAATGAAAATGATGACTAATTGAAGAAAATTTAATATCTTGGAAATAATATAAGTATCTACTATAAGAATCACATTATTTTAATTATAAAATTAGTAAACCCATTGCATTATATAAGGAAAGCCATGTGCTGCCCACATCAGGTTTTTTATATGATGACGGTAACTATTTTCAATGGTTTTCAGCACCATTTATTTGTTCGATGTGTCAACTTGAACTATTTCAAATCATAGATATTTTTAAAGTAGCCTTCAAGTACGCATGGTACACTTTGTGTAGAATTTTCTTGCCATATTCTAAAAGCCAGGTCTTTGTACATAAACTGAGGCTCAGGATATGATATCACCCTTCATCTGCCTCGTTCTTCATCAGAAGGCAACATTAACGTCTTTTTACAAAGTGGCTTAATAGTCCATAAAGGGATTTCTCTCGCTGTTTCATCGGAAATATAATTTAATACACACACACACACCTTATTTAAAAACAGATGCAACAAAAATTGTTACATAACCGATTTTACATTTATTTACTAATAGAAATCATGTCCCATTCACAACAACTAAATCAAAGTTCTAATATATCCTAGGCTGGTACCTGCTACCTCATTCATAGTTGCATACGCATTTACTCAAAGTCTTCGAAAACCAAAATTTTAAAGAGATCCCTCCACCACACACTTGAAGGGGGGTACTCTGCAGATACTGGTCATCTGCTACTCAGAGTAAATACTTATAAGAACTAAAAAATGGCACTTTTGCCGGCTCACAGCTCCTTTTCGCAAAGAAAGTTAAGTAAGGAGGTTTTGAAAATCCAGACCGCCGGATTCACTCGAAGATTTAGAGCAGTTAGATGCGCTGCCGGGTGTAAGAATGTGTTGTTGAAACCCAGACCGTCCGACCTACCAGAAAGGTGTAAGGTAACTTCTTGGACGGTCGGGAAGTGCCACCCAATTTAGACCGGAACCCAGTGGGGGAGGCATCCACAGGGATCGTACCCTCCTTCCCCAACCACCAACCTCTCGGAAGGACTTTCGGACCCACATGTTTAACGTGATCGTACTCCGCATGAACACGGCGGCAGTTTTGGCAGTGGCTGGAATCGAACCCGGGCCTACCGAGTGCAACTCCAGCGCGCTAACCAATGGGCTACCGCGCCCACGGGGGTAAGAATGTGTGTCGTTTGACTCTGTTTTTGGTTTTCAAAATATGACTTATATTTATCTAGCCAAGTAGATGAATGGGGTAAAAGTTCTGACACTCTTTACGGGACATAGAGTAATTCCTCTGGTGTTCCTCAAGATTCAAATTTGGGCTCAATCTGTTTTTAATTTTTATTAATGAAACACCCTGGATTTTTCGTTCGTTCGTTACTAATTCCCCCGTGGTGAAGGAGCGCCTACGCACCACGTCCACAAGACTCCCCAGGGTATCCCATGGCGAAGGGGAGGAGATTTACACCTTTACTTTTATAAAGGCTCCCCGAAGGGCGGAAGTCTGACTTGGCATCGACATTACAACATCCATGTCCGCTGGCGGGATTCGAACCCGTAACTCGGCAATCCAGCGATCAGATGGAAACTCATGCCCCTGACCGCTCGACCACCGGATCGGCACACCGGATTTTTAAATTTGCAAAATGTATTTTGTTTGCAGACGATCTGAAACTTTATGTGAAAATCAACTCATTAACTGATTGTGAATTGATGCAGAATGAGCTAGAACTGTATAACTGGTTTGTTTTAAATAGACTTCATTTAAATGTTTCTAAGTGCAATGTTATGAGCATTGCTACGATCCATAATATTCATAACTACAATTACATTTTAAATAATTTACCTCTATCTCGATGTGCTCGTATTATTGATTTGGGTGTCACATTTAACTTTCAGAGACATATTGATAATACTGTTAAAAGAGCCTACCAAAGACTTTCTTTACCATGACGATCTCTTGTTTTTGCTAGGTCTAATACTATTATTTTTAATTATAATACCCTTGTAAATCAATTTTGGAGTATTGTGCAATGATCAGGGACCCTGTTTGCAATCTCAACGAGTAGAAGTCGTGCAAAATAAACTTTTACGTACTATGAATTACAGAATGTCTGGCTCTTATACTTATGCACCGAGTGAACTTAGACAAAAATATAATTGAATATCTCTTAAGAAAAAGGAAACAATGGTCCTGCCTCTTGTTTGATTATAAAGTTTTAAATAATACTATTGATTGCCCCATTTTACTTTCTTGCCTGGAATTCCATATGCATGTTAATAATACTAGAAAAAAAACTTTATTTCACAATACTGCTGTTAAACACAATTACATTTATCTGTAAATTTGTTGATCTCTATAATACCTACTGTACTGATATTGGTACTTTTAATTTGACCCCTGCCTGTTTTAGAAAATACTGTTTGAATGCGCTTGACATGTATACTACTTACAAGAGAAGGCTTTGCAATAGTTCTCTCGGATTGCAATCTTTCATGCCCTATCTTATAAAAGATCATAAATAATGATAAAATACCACGGCTTTCGTCTGTTAAGTGATAGGGAGCGCCATAATAACAATCTGAAGTTGTCATGCACAGCGGCTCGGAGATGCATTTTGGTTACGTGTTGCATGTTTGTAGCACGTCAATTTCGTTGTTACAAATTGGTTAAAGTGTTTCTTAATTAAATTTTATATTTTTACTTCAAATAGTGTTGCGATCGGTGGTATGCCAACTAAAGATGGAAAAAAGGGCACCGCTTCTGTATTAATAATCATTTGGTTGTATGTTTTGTGAAATGCAATAGTATTATTGTGCATGGATATTTACATTAGTTAGCTGTTTGTGCTGCCTTCGTTGGGCTCATTAATTCACCCATACTTTGTAAAATGTTAGTTAAACTGACGCGCTTGCTTAGAAATTAAAATGTATTGTAATTGTTGATTATGTAAATTTGTTAAAATGTCAATCAATCCGACAAATGTGTTGAACTTGCTACAAACAAGAATCAACAAAGAATTTAAAACACACCCTATTTCAGGTCCGGAAGATCACGAATGTGTAGAGTTTCTATTTGATTTACAGGACAATGTGATTATTCAGAAATTGGGAAACACAATCGAAATTACTGAAAAGGATACATTATGGTACGACAGCGAATCAGATAGATCAATACGACAGGGAATCATGTCTTTGCCGTGTTTGATCAACCTTTATGAACATATCTTGGCAATTGTTTAGCTAATTAATAAGATATAAATTATATTAGTAATAAATTTACCGTTTAATACTTACTATTATTGTTCATTTTATATCAAAATAATAATAATAATAACTGAGAAGGAAAATATTTTCACACTAAAATGTTAGTAATACACGTCAGTAGTGCACGTTTGCATGATAGCTTCAGATTGTTATTATGGCACCCCCTATCACTTAACAGATGAAAGCCGTGGAATTTTATAATTATTCATGATTCTTTACAAGATAGGACATGAAAGATTGAAATCCGAGACAACTATTGCAAAGCCTTCCCTTGTTAGTATTCTTGCATTTTATGTTCTGTTCTTCTTAAGTTTGTGTGGCCACTGTAACTGGATTTAATTTGTAGTTGTCACGCAAATTGAATAAAATAAAATGAAAATAAATAAGTAAAATATTGGCACTAACCTACAGGGTTGATTTGTTTGGGTGCCATTGTAAAGAGTCTTGCTGTCGCCACCAGTAATCGAACCCTGGATCTCCGAACTGGCCTGCTTACGCTCTACCTTTGAGTTCTGAAGCGGAATTGTAAGCTCTTATCATTAAAGCGGACTCTGCAAATGCACCGCTAACAAACAGAAGCTGTTCAGATCTGGTATGCCCGTCTTATGATTTTCCTTTCACAATAAACGTTTTCTTCTGTTCTTGGAATTTTATTTTAACCAATTTGTTACCTAACATGTCCTGTCTGTGAGCTTAAGTATAATTACATTTCCTCTTATATATATTATAATTTTAATTCTACATATGCATTGGAGGGTATGATACAGTAAAGTTAGCTCTCTAATCAAGAAAATAGCATTAGAATTTCATTTATCAAAATCCATCAATTTCATTTATATATATATATATATATATATATATATATATATATATATATATATATATATCAAAACCCATCAATTTCATTTATCAAAGCCCATGAATTTCATTTATCACAAAGCCATTCAATTTCATTTATCAATGCCCATCAATTTCATTCTACCTAAATCATCAGTTTAACATTATACGTACAGCATAAAAAATCGCTAAACATATACAGATGAAAAATCGGTATCTTCTAAAGAACATTTTCTTTATGTTGAATGTCCCAATTGCTTTAAATGTAAGGTTGCATAAAAATATGTGGCATTTATAAATTACTTTTTGCTTTCATTAGGTTCAAGTACCATTCACAGATAATTATAAATTGAATCGATAAAAAAATGAATAACTTAGAATAATCGATGAGGGATAAAAGAATAAAAATGTGAAAGTGTTATTAATGTGATTTATTTTGATTATTTTGAGTGTGAAGTAGCTTCGCTAATGCTCTTTTGATGTTGGACTTTTGATAAAAACTTTAACAGAAAGAATTTTTAAACTACGATTACGAGAAATGATTTGATTTAACTTTTTAAAACTCTGTTGTTCTTAGAACTTAAATTATAGAAAATTATAACTTTATTAGAAACATACGTGTGTATTTGCATTTAATAAGCAAGTGTAGTGCTAAAAGGAAAATATTGAAGAAATTTTAATCAGTTAAACCTGAATTAGAAACAGTAAAAGTCACCGATCAACTAACTATTCGAACAACAAAACAGCCATGCACAATTGTTTCCAATTTCAAAATGAATTTTTATTGTCAATTGACAATTTTTTATTTATTTTAGTTAAATTGAAGTGGATCATTTTTCATTACTTGTAAATGCAGTTGTAAATATTGAATGTATGATTTTTATCCACACGATAGAGTATTAAATAATTATTTATGAGTTGATACGCATTTTAAAACTTAAATAAATTTACATATACAAAGTTAAAAATGTAGAATTCTGCACTTATATTTGTGCTTCTCATAATATACGTAAAGAAGCAAATATTTTGCGCCATAAGAAGTGCCTAATAGTCTTAAAAATATACCTTAGTCAATGTAGATCTATATCACGATTCATATTCTTGAAGGAGCACTAACTACATGTTGAGTAGCGGTGTTAAACATTATTCTGTGACTTTGATTGCCCTTTGCAACATTATTCTGCAAACATTATTCTGTGACTTTGATTGCCCTTTGTCCTACTATTTTATACAGTTTAAGGCTCTACATCGTAGAACCTTAAACTGTATAAAATAGTAGAATAATGCTGAAAAGAATCATTTTATATATATTTCTGGATATCAAATTACATCTCGAAATTGTTTACACTTAACAGTTGTAAAGAGCTGTTGACGCCAAGGGGTACACAAACCATTTATACCCTGCATGTAAAACGTCAATATATTGGTCGTCCGACAGCAACAAATACTTTCCTTTCTGTATTTGAAGAGGGATCTACACTATCATTTTTCAATATTGAACGTCAACTCTTAATCTGTATGACCTTCATAGTACTCTACATTTTTACAGGTTAGCATCCTACGGAAATATTAAAACAATGTGTTGAAACACAACATAAATTATAATACAACATACATATGTTTGAAGAATACATCGGATTTCCTACATCAATGCTAAACAAAGAAATAAACTTGAAATCAAAATGTGTGTAGTTGTAGTGGTTTAAGAAAATTCCAATTTTTGTAGTAATCCAACTTCAGTCATATACGGCTTCTAAACGTTGATCGGCCGCAATTTTAAAGCTCCTTGTCTGAGCGGTGATTCGAACCACTGATTTTTGGCTGGCCAGTTTATACTAAATGCCGCCAATGAGACGATTATCGTCCATACTACATTTAAAATGAACTGTATGACGTGCATAAGTTGTACACATTGCTGTCTAAAGTGTTACTAATGTCATACCGTTTGCAATAGGGCGCTGTAGCAAAATGGTTAGCAGGAATGGTTAGGAATTGCAGTCGGTAAGTCCAGGTTCGATTCCTTCCGCTGCCGAAACTGCCGCCGTGTTCGCGCGGAGTACGATCACGTTAAACATGTGGGTCCTTAAGTCTTTCCAAGAGGTTGGTCGCAGCGGGAAGGAGGATACGTTCCCTGTGGATGTCTCCCCTACTAGGTTCCAGTCTACATTGGGTGGCACTTCCAGGCCGTCCAAACAGTTACCTTACACCTTTCTGGTAGGTCGGACGGTCTGGGTTTCAACAACAACACCTTTTGCGATACCATGATGAATTTCAGATAGCTTAAAGAGGAAAGGAGGTATGTTCCTCAACTAATATACCTTATTTTATGCGAAATTGATATGTAGAATAAACAGTAAATTACGTAATTAAGACAAAAAAGTTTAATGGAAAATTTTCGACAGAATATACCATGTTTTAAGATGATAAAAATGATGAGTTTTATGTAGCAAAATAGTAAAGAAGTGATGTTTCCATGATACAACTCACTTTACACTTAAATGACAAGAATTTGGTGGTATAGAAAAAGGTGTAAAGGGATATTTAATCCAGAATATACCATGTTTAGCACAAAAATAATGAATATTTGGTAGAAATTTACTTTTAAGTACGTAGATATTATTCAAGGATACATTTATTTTAAACTAAAATGTTGATTATATTTATACTAAAATGTTTCACTCATGCTTAGTCTTATTTTACCGAAAAATGCTGACTTTCAGATAGAGAGAAAAGTAAAGAAATATTATAAATTATACACTTTATTTTATACTAAAAAAATCTGATGTGAGCAACACACATGACTTTCCTTATATAATGGAATGAATTTACTACTTTTACATTAAAAATAGGCTTTTCTTATAGTAGATACTTATATTCTTTCCAAGATATTGAATTTTCGACAATTATTCGTCATTTTCATAGATTTGGTGTCATTTTTATCCAGATGGCGAAATTTTCGTTAATAGGGCAACATTTTCAAAAAGTCGCCAAGTTGGCGACATTCTGCCAAATTCGTTGCTAAAATCTCGCTAAGTGTTATGGACGGAGAAATAAGTTATTCTTATAGCAGATAAATTACTATTGGCGTTCAAATACAAAAGTATTACTCAAAGTATCTCTTCTCTTGAATGGAACGAAGTAGATCCAAGAGAACGATGTCACTAAATATATCGCATGATATTGCATATGAAAAGCGAACATGTTTCTCAACAGTTAATATTTTTTTTTAATTTATGGAACTTTTTGATAAATTTATTTGAAAAATATGCAATATCTCGAGAACGGTTCATGCTAGCGTTCTAAAGTTTATTTCAATCGTTTTCTAAGGAAAAAATACATTAGAAATGCCTATTTGCGTAACTGCATTAAAGGTTTTGATTTTATGATGACTTTTTCAAAATTTCACTCGAAAACTTAGGGGGTTCTGACATTCGATTACGTTTAAAAACAATAGGCGTCCAGTATGCACGGATTGTGATTTTCGTACCAAATTTCATTGGAATTGCTCCATTCGTTCGTGAGATATCGTCTCCACAGATTCACACACACACACACACACACACACACACACACACACGCACACTTTCACACACACACGAACTTTCACACACACACGCACTTTCACACACACACACATTTTCACACACACACGCACTTTCACACACCCACACACACACACACACACATCACCTCAAAAATGTTTGATTCGTGATCAGGGATGCTTGAAACGTGGTCTCCCGTCGAAAACTCGAATTCGAATTTTCGACTTCGTCACATTACTTTTCTTAAACATTCATTATGTATATAAAGAAAGTAATAATGAGTTTATATAGAAGAAAGCGTAAAAGAGGATCCATCCATGATTCATCATATTTTACACAAATACAAAATGGATTTAGGTATGATAAATAATAAGGAAATACGATTTATTAGTTAAAGTCCAAATATAATAATATATGCTGCAAAGAATGTTATAGGGAATGTTCTATGGAAGAATGTTGCAAAGATATGGTAAGGAATACATCTCCGTATTTGCGTTACGCGCTATGGGAAAATTTTAAAATTCCAAATCAATTTAACGTTCTAAAGTTTGGGGGACGTGTTCCAAATGATTCAGTTCCACTACTAATAATAACACTGAACAGTAGTCAAAAAGTTTCGAGTCAAAATTATCTATTTTTCTATAATTTATTCATAGTGATCGCAATAATGATGCTAACAAGAAAGATCAATCATGCATAAAGGATTGATTATAAAACCCTTTCCAACTGATATACAATTTTATTTACATTTTAAGCTGCTTTAAGAACTGAATACGATGTTTGCATAATTGTTTACGATGCTTTTGCTGTTAGTATTATGTTACAATTATAAATATTTTATTACTATAGAAACTATATCCTTTGCTTATCTCCTGTTAAATTAATTCTTCGAAATTGTTGTAACTATGACAAACCATTTCATTTCATAAATCGCCTGCCTCTCTATGTAACATCAATGAATATTTCATTCATACCACTTATATTCCAGACTCCAGACTGAAATAACTTTATGTGAAAAAAATTATCAATTCTTAAACAACTTACCTAACAATCGATTGATTTGTTAACAATCTGTATGGGGGCTATAGTTTAGCGTTAAAATTAGGCTTCACTGTAGGAATAATGAAAGTTTAGTGATCAAGTTAAAAAAAAATATTGTAACTGCATTGTCACAGAATTTAGATACACAGATAAAATGCAAAAATAGAGCAGTTTTATGACGGACGATAGTTTTATGATAGTGATTAAATTTTCCAAACAGTCCAAAACATCCTTTAGACCCTCTAAACAACATACTAAAATTCCATTTTGATAAAGCCATTTTTGTGGAAGCTATCGTGCGAACGGACGGACAGACATAATGACCAAAGTCATAAATATATTCCAACCATGTTGGAGTGTGTTGTTGTTGAGACCCAGACCGTCCGACCTACCAGAAAGGTGTAAAGTAACTGTTTGGATAGCCGGGAAGTGTCATCCAATTTAGACTGGAACCCAGTGGGCGAAGCATCCACAGGGACCGCACCCTCCTTCCCCTACCGCCGAACTTTTGAAAGGACATACGGATCCATTTGTTTAACGTGATCGTACTCCTCATGAACACGGCGGCAATTTTGGCATTGGCGGGAATGGGACCCGGGCCTACTGAGTGCAATTCCCGCGCGCTATCCACTGGGCTACAGCGCCATTTGTTGGAGTGTGTTTTTACTGTTGAGACTCAGACCGTCCGACCTACCAGAAATGTGTAAGGTATCTTACATATTTCTGGTAAGTCGGAATTGTATGTTGGAGCGTGTGTAATTGCAGATTAACTCTAACTACTAGGAACGCAGGAGTATCTGATATTGTGCACTGCTTGTAGAAACCCTCTTTCAACTCAAACAAGATACACTATGAAACGCTAGGGTGCAGCATTTAAGGGGAAATATATTTTTGCAATCTCTTCTAGATTTCGTTTACTAAGATACTTTTCGTAACGAATACAAGAAACGGTTTCATCAGGATTTTAATTACTACCTTCGTACAAAAGGTATAAAAGTAAATGGAATGAAACAATTCTGCCCAGTCTTTATTAGACCATTGTGAGAGGCCCAGTCTTTATTAGACCATTGTGAGAGATGGTCTTTACATTCTTTGCAAGTTATAAGTTTCCTGCATGAGGAATATAATAGGGTCTGTAAATGCAAATGTGTAAAATTTGTTTTATTGATATTTCAAAAGCTTGAGTTGATCTGTTGTTTAAACGGCCATTATAATATTCAACAAATTAAAATCACATATTGACAATTTGGTTTAATTTCAGAGACACACAAAGTAACGAAAATGCTTATCCTATGTCATTCAGATTTTAGTATCACAACCACTAAATCACATGTTGAAACCATCTATCAAAACCTACAATGCAATTCTCTTTTTAAGTAGAAGCTTTCAACATAGAACATTCATTTTTAAAATTAATTCTCCAAACTTGAAAGAAGTACTTGGCAAAAGAAGGAAAACGTAATTTATCGTTTTCAATATTTTTGCTCATTTATACATTTTCAATTGCTTTGATGTTATAGCGTAAGTAAACGTATCTGGCATTTATAAATTATATTTCGTTTTATTTTATGCTCAAGTACCTAGCTCAGCTAATTATAAATCGATTCGTGAAATAAATATAGAGTAATTCGAATGCGGGATAAAGGGTAGCAAGTGTTGTTGTTGATGAGACCCAGACCGTCCGACCTACCAGAAAGGTGTAAGGTAACTGTTAGGGTAGCAAGTGTGAAAATGTCATTGCTTTGATTTATATGGATTAATTTCTTGTGAGATAGAATTGCAAATTTTATTTTATTCTGCATTTTACAGTTAGTTAAAAAAATTATTAGATATTAATTTTATGAAAAGTACTAATATTATAATCGTTATTATATAATAACAAACACTGAATGAGAAACATTCATATATATATATATATATATATATATATATATATATATATATATATATAATAAGACTAGTAGAGTAGTAATGAATGTTGTGATAAGGTAAATCGTCACTTACTTAATTCTGAATAAAGGGACTTACCTTTGATGCTTTTGCTTAGAGTGGAGTATGAGTTCACGAGTGAGAGAGAATAACGTGAGATAAAATTCAATTCAATTCAATATACATTGATTTAAATTGCTGGATTAATTTGACTATATATATAAATTGATCTTAATCATATATAATAAATTGCAATGTTGCGTAATTTTTATGAAATCGATTAAAATTTTCAAGGACATTAAATTTTAAGAAATAGAAAATTTAAATTTTTATACGGCCTCCGTACAAAAACATTTCCGATGAGTAAAATATGCCCCATACACTAATAAGGTGATGTACAAATTTTCAACATTTTATCATAAAAAGTTCCAAAGATATCAAAAGACAAAAATGCTGACTTAAACCACTTTTCGATGCATCGATATGGGTTCTCAGTGGGGGAAAATCATTTCGGGAAATCGCGTTTCAGGGGTCATAGACAAATTACGAAAGAAAACAATGATTACATAAATAAATAATAATTTTGCTATTTATTGGTACAAAAGTATCTACACTATGTAGAAATAATAACTTTCCACAAATTTTACAATGCTTGTTCACATTGTTTTCCATCCATGCTAAAGATCCTTTAAAGATAAGATGCACATATTATTTGCCTATGATGCATTTTTGCACTCTTGCTGTAAACATTTGCATTTTAATTTGTGAATAATCCCTCATCAACTTTGTTTAAACATATCTCTGGGACTTTTTATAACAAAATGCTAAAATTTTGTACATCACCTTATTGGTGTATGGCGCACAGTTTACTCATTGGAAATGTTTTTGTACACGAGCCGTAAAAAATATAAATTTTGTATTTCTTTAAATTTAATCCTCTGAAAATTTTTATCGATTTCATAAGAATATGTACCTTCTTTACCCATCTTTGTAATGTATTATATATGTCATATAATTAAGATCAATACTATAATTAAGATCAATACTTAAAAAATAAAAGCCGAGGACAATGTTTTTGGGACACCCTATATATATATATATATATATATATATATATATATATATATATATATATATATATATATATATATAGCATTGCGCCATCTACGTTAAGCCTTTTTTCATACTTTTGTATGCTTACGTTTTCTTCCTCTGATTACTTTTTTATTATATTATATATATATATATATATATATGTGTGTGTGTGTGGTCTACCATATATATATATATATATATATATATGGTCTCACAATATATATATATATATATTGTGAGACCAGAAATAGATATCACACCAGTTTAATGTGAGACAGCTTTATAAGTACGTTATATAATGTGTCTCAAATGTCAGACAATACCTTCAGTCTCAATGACGCTAGTTTTTACGACACGTTGACCCAAAAGTCAGCTAAAATCGTAAATTTAAGGGTGTCAAGACAAGAAGAGGTCAAAGGACTCTTAAGAAAATGTAAAGAACGACATTGGATAAAAAGGCTGACCAACGGGGAAGATGCTTGTGACGTTGCTATGAAGGCTGCCAATAAAAGCAAAAGAGGAGTGTCAGTCCTGAGGCAAAAACCTATGACATAAAAACGACGATAAAAACAGATATACAGACTTACAGCACGACACTTAGGAAGATATAACTACGGGAATAACATAAGAACGATTATGATACTTACAGAGAACAACTGTAACGTCCAGAGATATAGGACTTGGACTTCGAGAGAGAGGGCAGTATGACTTTTACAAAAATGACAATGGCTTAATTACAGTTTTCAGAAGTGTTTGATATTAATATCTAGACAGCAGTACAATATGATCGGCGAATTACGAGTGGGTGAATTACACTTCGAGTTAATTTCAGTAATATGATAGGCGAAGCACATGCTGATGACCAAGCCAATACAACCTTGAAGGTATTATGTGCTCATATATTGTACCATGTTTTAAATACATTTTAGGTATTTTTAATAATGGTCTCACATTGTCTCTCTCCACCGAAATAACTGGACTAATTGTGTAATGAATTCAATAAGTATTTCATGTTGTTAATAAATGATTTATTGTTAAAGTTAAAATTGTATAATCAATTTAGTATTATATTAATTAATATTCCTTTACAGAACTCGCGCGAAAGATAATTAATTGGAGGGTTATCAGCGGCAAAACAATGCAATGTATAATTTAATGAGTACCACAAATACTATCAATTTACGGATGTCAATAACCTTACTAAATTAATATGTTGAATTTAATGTTATATATATATATATATATATATATATATATATATATATATATATATATATATATATATATATATATATATATATATATATATATATAGTTGCGGATAAAATCATCAGATTGCAAACTCTGTCATACGTCTACACATCACAGACGAAAATCGTAGTGAAGAATGAACATTATTGATGCTCATATCGTATCTTGCACATCACCTTTTTATCACACACTGATTAGATGCAGTGGAAAACTACATTTGTACGTAGCGATATTTGACGATCAAGATGCAGAACGACCACTTATGAGAAACTTAGCAAACACTTTGCTGTCTGTCAGCATTTATTATGCTGAATGTGCACACTTACGAATTACTGTTGCATTAATTGATGATTCAAATTCGATTACGAATAGCACATTTTCCATCTGATCTTGGAATGTCTTTTTTCAAAGTCCTTATTTTCCTCAATTTATGAAGACGCCTATGAGGTCCTTGTATGTCACCCCAAACGGAAATAAGTGTAAAAATATTCAGTACCTTCTTCTTAATACTTCAGAGCCTTCTTCTTAATATTTCAGTACCTTCTTCTAAAAATAATATGATGTTATAGGTCATACGTATCTAATATACGTATGACTTATGTTATAGGTCATACGTAAAAATAACACTTTAAAATTTTATTGCATAATCAATATTACATTGTGCATTAATATATTTATTGTAAAGTCCAAATATTAATATTGTTCTCTAATTTTTACATCATTTATCTTCTGAATGGCAACGCGATTTAATAATTGATTTGCATGAGTTGCGAGATGTATGCAAAAGCAAAATCAATGCGATGTAAAATATTATTGCGAATAAATAAGCATTTTGCGCAGTTTAAAATAATAATAAATTTTATTGTTTTCACATAGACTTTATTTTTTAATTCTTCTGTGGTATTGGTTATGGTTTTAGGCCACCTCATACAACATATCTTTTGGCAAACTTCCAAATGTTTTGAAATCATTATAATCACATGGTATGTTAGGGACCGACCTGAATACATTTTAAAATCTATTTTTTTTTATTTGTCATGGAAATGCCTGAATAGTTCATTCAATACTGTCAACATGCAAACAAACCTCTATTCCTGCGTTTTGTTTGGAACGATTTCGGGCCTACAAATTGTTTAAACGCTCTGTGCATTATCATCAGTTATTGCTTATAACGCACCAAATATATTTATGAAACTCTCTCGCACTCATGAGATTCCCTGCGAGTAACAGATAATGTTTTTAAAACATGATTGTTTCCGAGTGAAATTTAAATTATTTTACACGAATATGTCTAAGTAGATAATACTATACCCAATAAAATTGCTGAGAAGTTGAAAAAATATTACTTTTTCTATCAAAAGCACTACCTATCTACTAGATTTAGTGAGTAAACAGTACATGGTATACATATTACATATTTATCCACTTCTAAAAGTCTATGGCTGTCTGCCAGAAAGGTTTCATGAGAAGCCACCATGCCTCTGCGACGACAGAGAGCGCCATATGAGCAAGTTACGGAGTTTGAACGGGGAAGAATGATTGGTTTTCGTGAAGATTTTTTTTCATCGTGCAATATGGTATGGAGCGGAGTGCCCTACAGTGATGCGATTGTAGAAGCAGTGGACTGAAGAAAACCGGACGAGTCGCAAATCCGGGAGTGGACAAGGAAATGTTACGCCAGCATAGGATGTTAGACACCTCATCCGCATAACAGTGATGGACCGTAAAGCTTCATCATGACACTTGAGAGAATCATGGAGCACTGCCACAGGTATATCACTGTCTGCTCCAACAGTTCGTCGGCGTCTACTGCATCGTCGACTGCATGCAAAAATTCATTTGTACAAGATACCCGAGACGCAGAACCATCCACGCCTGTTTCTGCAATGGCCTCATCAACATAGACACAGACGTGCAGATTGTCAACAAGTCGTCTTCTCCGTCTGAATGTCGTTTTAATTTGTGGAACAGTAATGGCTGCATCCACAGTAGACGCTATAGTGCTGAACGCCGCCGTCCGAAGTAAGTTACTCAACGTCACACTGGACGAATGCCAAACTTAATGAGTTGGGACGCCATTGGGAAATTTGGACGGTCTCAGCTGCTAATAATTACAATAGGTAACAACAACCAGTACATCATAGAAGTTCTGGAACTTGAACTCGTACGCATCTTTCAACACATTTCTGGATCTGTATTTTAACAGGATCATGCCCGTCCACATGTTGCTAGGAATGTACAAGAATTATTTTCAGCACAACAGATACAGATATTTCCTTGATCTGCCTATTTACCGGAATGTCGCCTATTGAACATACCTGGGAATTTTTCGGTCGACCTCTTGCTCGTGACGCTCGTCCAGTAGCTAATACGACTGAACTTAAAGTTCTGATAGAAGCAATCTGGTATGCTCTTCCTCAGGTACAAATTTAAAATCTGTTGATCCGATACCAAGTCCTATAGAAGCACTTATTGCAGTCCAATGTGGCTTCACTGAATACTGATTTTTGAAATATAATATTGTTCTTTTGCTTTTCAAATTTAATCGTTTATATGTATCAATACATGTTGTTTGTGGAATAAATTCCATTCAATTCTGATGATTCTATTGTGATGTTACAATTTTTAGAAACATGAGTTTACCTTCCAAGAACAAATCACTGCACCATATTTACTCCGCTTGAATTCTCATATGGCAATCAATAAAAGCTAAATTAGCCGAATTAAGATATATATTTTTAAAGAATTTCGTATAGTGGATACATCTCATGATCAAGATAAATCTGAAAATCTAAAAAAACTCGAAAAATACACTCGATAAGAAATAAATTTTTAAATTTGATAATTAAAATAATTCACTTTATTCTTGTGGAGGCATAAGAATAGTATTCTATTTGCATAAAATTATATAAGAATTTTAATTGCTACATTTTGTACAAAACATAAAATAAGCTTCACCATAGATAACTATAATATATAAACCTCAAAATCTCATAATCTATATAAATAAAATTGAAAATCTGTTTGTATGGTTGTTTGTCTCATCATCACTGAAGAACGGCTGAACTGAATTTAATAAAATTTTGTGGGTAGCCTTGAAATAGACCCACTTAAATTTAGTCCAAGTTCCGAGTTTCTACAATCAGGGGTTGTTAAGATAATAGTAAAACGAGACTTTTCCCAAGCAGTTCTAATCTCTAACCCCCTGGTACCTCTAAACGAAAAGGTTGGAAATCAATTGTTTAAAACGTGAAAGTGAATTAAAACTTTATTAAGTTTGGTGGGATATTTTTGCGTCAATTAGTCATTTTCTGAAAACATGAATTTATATTAAACCTTTATCACCATGGTTTATTATTTACAGACTCTTACTCAAACAATGGAATGTATAAAGACATGAACATGGTTATTTAATTATCAGCATTTTATAAGGAAGATTCTTCCTTTTATTATGTTGCTCAGCAACACAATAGAATCAAATATATTTGTTGACTTTTGTTATTATTGTTTCGATTTGGATAATATATAATGGATATAAAAATATATCTTACATATGAATGGTCTAATTTTTACATTCCCTGCAATACATGGTAATGTATAGGGAAAGTATTGGAATCATGTCGAAAATCGCAACTCGAGTTTTCGACGGATCTACACGTTTCGAGACCTCTAGAATACGAAAAAACTATTTTTAGCGTGACGTCTGTGTGTGTGTGTGTGTGTGTGTGTCTATGTGTCTGTGTGTCAGTCTGTCTGTGTGTCTGTCTGTCTGTCTGTGCAGATTTTGTATCCACTCTAACTAAAAAACTAATTGACCGAATTTCATAAAATTTGGTAGGTAAGTCACTTGTGGGCGAGCCAGGTGCTGACTAGTTTTGGGTAAGATACGGGATTAAAAAAACTGCCTATTTTTGTGAAATGGCCCACAAAAGCTTGTATCCACTCTAGCTGAAAAACTAATGGACTGAATTTCACAAAATATGGTAGATGAGTCACTTGTGGATTACCCTGGTGCTGATTAGATTTTGGTACGATTCGAAAAAAATGGCCTGCCTTTTTTTGCAAAATGGCCCGCAAAAATCGCCCTAATCTAAACTAAATAACTGGTTATACTCAAATATATCCGTTAAATGCTGATTTAATACATAATTTTTAACGACGAAAATAATAAGACCAACCCCATTACACTAGGACTAGCCGTTCTCGAGATATTTTAGTTTTTCGTACTTTCCCTACGCCAGCTTTGAAAATAAGCCCGGTTACCGAATGAGAACGAAAATTGATTTAAAAGTGAAATAAATTTAATTAAAATAAAGAGAACGTTAATATAAGTCTGCAGAGAAAGTCATGTGCTGCTCACATCTGATTTTTACTTTCCCTGCAATACATGGTAATATATAGGGAAAGTATTAGAATCATGCCAAAAATCACAACTCGAGTTTTCGACGGATCTACACGTTTCGAGGCCTCTAGAATACGAAAAAACTATTTTTAGCGTGACGACTGTGTGTGTGTCTCTCTTTCTGTCTGTCTGCGTGACTGTCTGTCTGTCTGTCTGTGCAGATTTTGTATCCACTCTAACTAAAAAACTAATGGTCCGAATTTCATAAAATTTGGTAGGTAAGTCCCTTGTGAGCGAGTCTGGTGCTGATTAGTTTTGGGTACGATTTGGGATAAAAGAACCCGCCTGTTTTTGCGAAATGTCCAGCAAAAGTTTGTATCCCCTCTAACTGAATTACTAATGGACCGAATTTCACAAAATTTGGTAGATGAGTCACTTGTGGGATTCCCTGGTGCTGATTAGATTTTGGTACTATTCGAAAAAAAAAATAACCTGCCTGTTTTTGCAAAATGGCCTGCAAAAATCGCCCAAATCTAAACTAAGGAACTGGTTATACTCAAATATATTCATTAAATCCTCGTTTAATACGTAATTTTTAACAACGAAAATAATAAGACCAACCCCATTACATTAGGACTAGCCGTTCTCGAGATATTTTTGTTTTTTCGTATTTTCACTATGCCACTTTTAAAAATAAATCCAGTTACCAAATGAGAACGGGAACTGAATTAAAAGTGAAATAAATTTAATTAAAATAAAGAGAACGTTAATATAAGTCTGCATATAAAGTCATATACTGCTCACATCAGATTTTTACTTTCCCTGCAATGCATGGTAATGTATAGAGAAAGTATTGGAATCATGCCGAAAATTGCAACTGGAGTTTTCGACGGATCCACACGTTTCGATACCTCTAGAATACGAAAAAACTATTTTTAGTGTGACGTCTGTGTGTGTGTCTGTGTGTCTGTCTGTCTGTGTGTCTGTCTGTCTGTCTGTCTGTGTGTCTGTCTGTCTGTGTGTCTGTCTGTCTGTCTGTGCAGATTTTGTATGCACTCTAACTAAAAAACTAATGGACCGAATTTCACAAAATTTGGTAAGTCTTTTGTGAGTGAGTCTGGTGCTGATTAGTTTTGGGTACGATTTGGAAGAAAAGAACCCGCCTTTTTTTGCGAAATGGCCCGCTAAAGCTTGTATCCACACTAACTGAAAAACTACTGGACCGAATTTCACAAAATTTGGTAGATGAGTCACTTGTGGGTTACCCTGGTGCTGATAAGATTTTGGTACGATTCGAAAAAAAAATAATTTCCCTTTTTTTGCAAAATGGCCCGCAAAAATAGTCAAAATCTAAACTAAAGAACTAGGTATACTCAAATATGTCCATTAAATGTTCGTTTAATACGTAATTTTTAACGACGAAAATAATAACCCATTACACTAGGACTAGCCGTTCTCGAGATATTTAAGTTTTGGCGGGATATCGCTACCTTTCGGCGGATTTGGCGGGATATCGCTACCTTTGCCACTTCTCTTAAACGTTGCTAAATTGACGGAAATAACTCCAAATTGTTAAAAACGACGCAAATCAATGAAATGTATTTTCTTTTGTTAAAAGAGAGTACTGAAATGATGTTTCGTTCGCATTTATATATCAGTCGAGCCGTCCTACTTATTAACACATTTAGTGAATTTTTAAAATATCACCAAATTGATAAAAGTGTTTGTAAATCTATAAAAATATCTTGAAATTGATAAAATTGTGATAAATAAATGAAATGTGTTTTGTTAGAGGATAGTATTGTGATGATGTTTCATCAATTTGCCGCCAAGTGGGACTATCAGTTCTACAGTCCCATTTGGTGATAAATTTGGCGATTTTTTAAAATGTCACTAAATTGACAAAATTGTCGCCAGACCTTCCTTAGATATATTATTATGAAGACGATATTTTTTTCACCAATTCATTTGAAGGAAGTAATATCATGTCGCTTAGCAACGTATTTAAATCAAATGTGTTTATGCAGCAGATGATTTTTATAAATATTTTCCAATTTGAATAATGGAAATACTTATATAAAACAAATTCCATTGACACTGTATTTTTGACTGGATAATATAAATTACTGTCTTCAGGTTTAAACAACATTATTATTTATGTTTTCGGGGATGATTGATTCAGAGATTATCGCTATTTTCAAGTTATTATGCCATTGTTTTATTGCGGGAAAGTTGTTGAAACTCATATGTTGCACGCTTAATTTTTTTTAATTACATTAATTATGGACTGCGTACATCACTTTTATTTATTTTGGCAAAGAATTTTTAAACTTATATATTGTGTTTTGCCAGTATACTCATATATTGTGTTTAGCCATTTAGCCGATTGTTGAAACAGAATAAGAGTATAGTGGGTATATATTTTAATACAATTTTAGTGTTTTCATTTAGTATATACGAACGAGATCAGGATGTTTCATTCTTTAGATCTGCAATTTCAAACCAATGAAAGTAATTTTATTTTGTCAGGTTTCGATAGCATTTGTCTGTCAGTCCAACCGTCCTACATAGTAACGCATTTAGCGAATTTTTAAAATGTTGCTAAATTGAGAAAAATGTTTCTAAATTCATAAAAATATCTTGAATTTGATAAAATTCGGTAAATAAATAAAAGTAATTATGTTTTGTTAGGTAATAGTATTGTGATGATGTTTCTTCAATTTGTCGCCAAGTGGGACATTTTGTTAATTCTAGAATCCCACTTGGTAATAAATTTTGCGATTTTTCAAAATGTCGCGAAATTGACGAAAATACTACCAAATTGATACAATAACGCTAAATTCAACAAAATGACACCGAATCAATACAAATTCAATATTTTGCATAATTACTAAGTACAATTTTTTAGATAATATCTGTCTTTTTGTGAGAATTTCAAAATATGTTTTCTATATTTGTTTACTAACTGGACCGGAACGCTTTTTTCTAAGATCTGACAGTGAAGATAATTTTGTATATCCAACACAGAGATTCTTATATATTTTTAAAATAATTAAACTAAATATTTTAATAGAATATTTTAAATAAAACCATTTAGCATAAATACTACAATGATTTACGCATAATTGTCAATGTTAAAATTTTTTTATATTATAGTTTCTGTACTAAGAACGGGTATACGGCTACTAAATACTAAAAACTGATACCAAGAAAATGAGTCTTAATAGGAAATATACTCTACATGACAGTAAAAGTGAGATACCAAGAAGGATTGGGCAGAATGATGAAATTAGACAAAAAGAGAGAGACAGCAACGACCAATAAGTGATGTTTATTGCAGCATGATACACCTATACACTGAGCGATAACACCGTCTGATCAGTAAATTGAAGAACCACTGCTGGAGGCGATACAGGTAACATCACGTTTAGGTACAGAGTCAGTGAGTGTGCGGGTGGTGTCCTGAGGGATAGCTGGCCATTCCCTGTAACTTTTTTTAAGCGTTTGTCTTATAAACGCGGCGGTGGGAGCGCACGCAAGCAACGTCCAATCACGTCCCAGACGTGTTCAAGGGATGAGAGATTAGTAGATACTGGTGGCCAGAAAAGCATCTGGGTATCTTTCAGGGCACGTTGGCTCATTCGTGCCGTGCATGGTCGGGCGCTATCCTACGGGTAACGACCCTGCGTCACACCGGCGTCCCCGTGGCTCTATCCTGACACCATTGCAAATGGAGGCGTCTGTGCTGTTGGGTCAATTGCAGTCTTCTTAAAGGATGTCATGAGTGGAGGTCGTCGTTGACTAGTCTATGGATAATGAGGGAGCCACCAATGCTGCGAAGCCGCCAATGCTTGGCGGAGGATGCGGCGGTCCACGCGTGCTGACGCCGTTCTGGCTGTACCAGCACCCCTCCAATGTGGCACATTCCCTTGTTCCAATCATCTTCGCCACAACCGGTGCCTGTCAATGTGTGTAGGTGGCTGTCCGCTGATATTTGACGTATGGGCTAACCTGCCCTTCTGAGTCTGGTCACCGTACTCCTCGTAAAATCGTCTGTCTGCTGGAAATATCTCGGTTGGCGGGGATCTGTCATTCTCGGCTTCTTCACGTTTCCTCTGCGACAAAAATATTGCAAAATGATTTCCGTGTCAGACAGAGCAGCGCGACTATTGTCAATTCTTCAGGTTCATCCCCGTATATCTCACTCAATGTGCGCGGGACAGCTGCGCATTTCGCATAAATTACAGAATTCGGTGAGCCCGTCTACCCTGTAATTGGTATATTATTCTGCCCACTCCTTCTTGGTGTCTCTTTTTCACTATCACGTAGTGTATATTCAGAAGTTAAATCTGTCATTTTAACTTTTGAGATTGACTTTGTCATTTTAACTTTTGAGATTAATTTTGTCATGTTAACTTTTGAGATTTTGTCATAACAACATATTAAACTTATTGAAATATAAAAAAAGGATAATCATTTGACGTATACTTATACTATATGTCTAATACTAAAAATGTTGTTACTTTGTATTTTATATGATGCCTAAAAAATTTTTACAAATTCAATTTTACTTTTATTTACTTATAGAAATTAAGTCCCATTCACGACAACTGAATGGAAATTCTAATCCATCCTAGTCTGTTACCTGCTCACTCATTCATAGTTGCATACACATTTACTCAAACTCATCGAATATTTATTAGAAAACAAAAACTTATAAAGCGACCCCCCCCCACACACACACACGCTTGGAGGGGATACTCTGCAGATACTGGCCATCTACTACTTAGGGTAAATGTTTATACGAACTAATAAATGGTACTTTTGCCAGTTCACAACTCTCTTTCGCAAATAATGCTAGGTAAGAAGGTGTCGAAAATCCAGACCGCCGAATTCACTCGAAGATTTAGAACAGTCAGATGCGCGGTCGGGAGTAAGAATATGTGTCGTTTGGGTCTGTTGTTGGTTCTCAAACTGATGACGTTTATTTGTCCAGTCAAGCAGATGAATGGGGTAAAATGATGCCACTCTTTAAGCGATATTGCATAATATCTAAGAATATCTGAAATGGATCTTTTAAACAAAAATTAAAAATGGTTGGAAGAGTGAGGGATAAAGGAGAAGGCGTAACCCGTCTTCTAAATTTTGACAGAAAATAATATATACTGCTATGCTGACATTTAAAATGGATTTGTTGTCTTAATAATGTCCTTAATTGGAACGAATATGTGTCGGTTAAATGATTTGGACTCCGGCCTCTTCTACTGTTAAACAGAAACTCTATTCCGTCCAACATAGAGCCTCTAAAATTATTTTAGGTGCAGTTTCATCAACCAACAACAAAAAGGCCGAACAGGAATGTGGCCTGCCTCCCCTAGAAAGTAGGCGCAACCTTGCCACCATCAAGTTCACTAACAAACTTCGCTGTAACGGCACAGACCATATCTCTACTAGAATCCTCAATAAATTGAAAGAAACTACCAGGCTTAAACGATCCTCGACTCTCCAGCTTGATAGAGACATCAGAAAACAGGTCAATTTGAAGCATTCTTCTTTGGATTTCCTTCAAGAGCCCCCCATTCCTTGAAAACTACCCGAGAATACCAAGTTTGGTTTTAAATTGCTGTCAGACAAAAAGGACTTGAAACAATAGAGAAGCTCTCCCAGGGAAGCTATGCAATTGCCTACACTGATGGCTCCTCTGACAGATCCCTCAACAATGGAGGTGCTGGAATTTTCATACTCTTTCCAAATGGCAGAAATTGCAAACACAAAATCAATACAGGAATAATAGACTCTAACTTCACTAGTGAACACTTGGCGATTAAAGAAGCCCTCGCCTTATACCTGAATGACTCTCAAGCTATAGATTCTACAGAAAGAATAGCAATTTTTTCAGTTTCTAAATCCGCTTTAGAAGCTATCAGAAACGGCGAGACCAACATTACATCCGAAATTATAGTCTTTCCCGAAAGGCTGCACAGCAAGGGAAAATCCTGTGTCCTTCAATGGATATCTGCACATGTCAACATTGAGGGAAATGAATGTGCGGATTCTTTGGCCAAAGAGGCTAGAGAACTAGATCAGAAGTGCACCACCATCACACTTGCTGATGCTAACGCAGTGGCCAGATATAGAATTATGACTCACACCTATAAGAAACCCCTTTTAACAGAACTCGATTGTCCCAGAAATATAACATCCACTATTGCTAGGCTAAGAACTGAGCATTATAGGGGCATGAAGATCCATCCGGACAAAACAAGAACCTATGTCCCTTGTAAAAACGGCCCCGAAGTCCAGCTCACGCCCAACCACATCTGGGAATGCCCAACTGTTACGGTGTATCTTTTGAAGATTGGCATAGTTCCACTCACGAATTCATTGTGGGAGATCCTCTACAGCTGGGATGCACCAACATTGGCAGAGACTGTGATAAATGCTTTTGAAGGAATCTAGACCACTACTCCACTGCAATATTGCTTATCCATGGACACGCGAACAACAACAACATGTGTCGGTTTTTTAAATTTTGAGAATGTTTGTTGTGTCGTATAGCAATAGGGTCATAAGATGGGAATGCAAAATGGAACGATATCTTATTGTTTTATGTTGTATACTTCTGATTCAAGTGTGGGAAACATCTTTTTCGAAAGACCAGCAGCGTATTGTAAAAGTTCTCGAAATTCTAAAAAATATGATTTAGGTACAATTTAAAACTAATGGAAAGATAGTTGTATAAGTTTAAAATATAAACACATCACGAGATTTCACAAAAACTGAATCAAAATTTTAATACATCCTCGGCTGGTAACTACACACTATTTCATATGTGCACACACATTGACACAAACTCTTTGAATAATATTTAGAAAACTAAAATTTATAAAACATTACCCCTTTTGGGGGAGAGATACTCTGCAGACCTATCACCCTGAGTAAAAAATTTACTAATTAAAAAGGATATTGTTAGCAGCTCACAGCCCTTTCTCACAAGGAAAGCTGGATAAGAACACATGTCATTTGTCACTTTTATTGGTTCTCAAACAGATGGCGTTTATTTATCCGACTAAGCGGAAGAAATGATAAAATTCCTGCCACTGTTATGAGATATTGTATAATTTCTAAAGGTACATCTGAAATGAATTTTTTGAATAAAAAATAAAGACTAGTTAAAGGAATGTGGGATAGAGAAGAAGACGTAAGCTATTTCATAAATTTTGACAGAGAAAGAAGCTAAACTGCTTCTCTGACATAGAAAATGATTTTGCAATCGAAAAGATCACCTTAATTGGAACGAGTATGCGCAAAGTCTTCTAAGCTTTAGAATGTCCTTTGTACCTTATAGATATAAGTCCATAAGATGGTAAGATGGAAATGCGAAATAGAATAAGGATAGTGCTTTTGCTTATTGCTTTTATCTTGTATACTTCTGATTGACGAGTGATGAACATCGTTTACAAAACACCAGCTGAAAATTGGGTAAGTTCCAGACATATCCAAAAATAGGATTTAGGTAAAAATGAAAAAAAGCAAAATAGTGGTTTTGTTTACTGCTTTTACCTTGTATACCTGTGACTGAAGAGTGAGAAAAATCAGATACAATTTGGGGAAGTTCTCCATACATCAAAAAATATGATGTAATTACAAATTAAAAAAAAATATTGCACTGAATTTAAAATATATAAACTCAACCCGACAAAGGCATTCTCGAAACAATTTGTTTATTTAGTAAAGTTTAATTACGTTGCTTAAATTTTTTCTTATTAATTCCGAGTATGATCTTTCTGCTTATTCTAATTAATTGCACTCTCAAATTGGTACAGTGTTCTGGAATGAAATCGAAATATTAAATAGTATCACATTATACGAATTTTATTTTTATATCGAATATATCTATAATATATTATCGGTACATATTAAAGGTATGCATAAATATTTCATTTTATATTTCTAGCAATATAATGAACTTTTGGGGCAATAACTGTTATCTATGTAGGACTTAACAAATGACTGTCCAAATGATTGGCGTTAAAAAATGACCAGTAACCATTTGGCCATAAATAACTTAAAATGATAATTAATACTTGATATGCCAGAAATTTCGATACGAAATCCGCACCTAAAAGTTATTTCAATTTTGAAATTTTCCAAATTCACTTTCACAACCCCGACATCTTTGCACTAACCTACAGGTTTTCTTTGTTCGGGCTCCGTTGTAAAGAGGAACTGCCCAAACCTTATGTTCCCCTTATGTTTCACGCGACCGTCTCGTCAACATACTAAAATCACTTTGATAAGGTCATTTTTACGGCAGTTATTGGGCAAAAGGACAGACAGACAGACAAACAGACAGATTGAACAAAGACATAAACACTTTTTAACCATGTTGTAAAATGTTAAAAATAGACTTCACCAAATATAATAATATAATATTGATACACGTTGGTACGTCTTTTTACAACGAAACCTTGTCAATATATTTTAACAAATGCTTTTCATTATAATGGAACATAACTATCCGGATTTTTGGTTTATTTAAGTTCTGATAGGATTGTATCGCCCCCTAAATATTCAAAACTGTAACGAGTGAGCTGCCAGCGCAGCGACACCTAGGAAAAATAAAATAAAGAAGGAGAAAGAGAGAGAGAGAGACGGAGAATTCACGACATCAGCTGAAGATTGAAGCCCACCAGTTTTGTTGTGTGAAACTTATTAACTTTGTAATGTTTGTGTTGTAATTGTGAATAGTTTAATACTGTCATTAAACTTCAAAATGTGTACAAGTGTATACGTGTCAATCCTGCACAACTAAGGGATATATAATTTGGCGCCCAACGTGGAGGCGGTGTTTGTGTGTTCTCAAAACGACGGACAAAAAGAACTCTTGGGATAACCCCATCCTGATGTGTTCGTGTGAATGCGGTGTTGGAATATCCATTTCATGCCAAGGATGTTAACAGATTAACAGATAAGTGTTCAACCTGTTTAAACTATTTTAAGTAGTTGTACTTCTGTTTTCGCCATCCGGCATTGCAGTAGTGAAACCTATCGTTACAAAAACATTCTTTTCTAATACGAAGTGCTTGTCGTTCTCGTCTGAGCGTCTCTATCATTTTCGCGACGGAATGTCTGCAATGGGTCTAGTGGATTAACGAATGTGTTGCACTGTTTTTTTTTCGTTCTCACTTTTGATCAGAATTATTTATTACGTTTTAAAAAGAAAAAAATACTGTTCTGTGTTAATTTGAAGAATTTAGAGAGTTTACGATAGAAATGGCTTATCTTGGTACGGGACGGAAAGAAGATGTAAGATTACTTGTTCAAGAGTTGGGATTAGATGGAGCAGACACTCTTAAGGTGGTGGAGTTAAAAGATTTGATCACGAGTTCTGAAGGCTATAGTGAAGAGTTGACGAAATATATGTTGGACAATATTATTGAAAATCGAATAGCAAGGGAACAGGAAGTCAAATTGGAAAATGAAAGAATGTTTGAATTGGAACGTTTGAAGTTGCAACTTGAATCTCAGAGGGTCTCGCAATCCGTAACCGCAACCCCGGTTTAGGAGACGGAGCAACCCAAGTGGGACGTGAGGTGAATTCTCCCTAAATACGACTCTAAAGACGATGATATGGCATTATTTCTTAATTTATTTGAACGACAACTTAAGTTCTTAAAGATTCCAGAAGCAACTTGGATCCCATATTTAATTGGATCTTTACCATCTGAGGTCGGACAACTTATTGCTAGAGAACCAGAGGAGGAATGTCAGGATTACAATAAAGTGAAGGCAATGCTGTTGAAAAGATATAAGCTTACTGCCGATAAATACAGACAATTGTTTTCCCTGCATCATAAGAGCCACAACAGTACTTGGCGGGATTTTTGTTTTGAATTGACCAGTTATCTTGACGGCTGGCTTGCTGAACTGAATGTCAAGACATTGCATCCCCGGGATCGCCTCCCGCTATTACTTTCCCGGAATGAGAAAATACATTGCGGACTACGTAAAGAACTGTGTTGATTGTAATAGATATAAGCCCAGTAACCAAAAACCTGCTGGACTTTTAAGGACACCCGTGTACTCCCAACGTTTCGAAACGCTTGCGATAGACCTCTTCGGCCCCCTGCCGAAAACGCCGGACGGGAAGAAATGGATTTTCATAGTGGAAGACACCTCTACCAAGTGGGTGGAGCTCTTTTCTCTTCAACACGCCACTGCAAAAGAATGTGCGGTAATTCTACTGGAGGAGGTGTTTTTGAGATATGGATTGCCTCGCCGACTTATCAGCGACAATGGTACCCAATTTGTTAGCGCTGTCCTTCAGCAAGTGTGCAACGTGCTCGTAGTCAAACAAGTACTGACTCCTGTCTATTGGCCTCAAGCGAATCCTGTGGAGCGGAAAAATAGAGATCTAAAACCAAGACTGGCCCTCCTCGTGGGAAACGATCACACCTTGTGGTCCAAAAAACTTCCTGCTATACGTTTTGCCCTCAACACCGCAAGGTGTGACACTACTGCTCATACTGCAGCCTTCTTACAGTTCAGAAGAGAACTCAGGACTCTGGACGACGTCCAGCATGACATACGAACCGTGATCCATAATGACGACTTCGTTGCCGAAATTACGCCATATCTGCGAAGATTTGCAGATATGAGCGCAGCGATAAAGGATTTGGTAGAACAGAAACAAGATCGCAGGAAGAAATATGCTGATAAAGGTAAAAGACGAGCTCCGTCGTATGCGCCTGGAGACGAAGGGTGGGTAACCACCCATCCGATAAGCAATAAAGCTAGCCAGAAAACCACGAAGTTTGCACCTCGGCGAGACGGTCCCTTTGTCATACTAACTCAGCGTTATCCAACGAGTTATGAAGTAGCTGATCCAAGTTCCCCAGATATACCAGTTGGGATTTACCACACCTCTGCCCTCCGACCTTGCTCCTTGCCTCTCGACACCGTAGCCACGCCAATCACCCCCTTGCATAGGAGAGGCCGACCCCGACAGACTAAAATATACCAGAACAGCCCTAGTTCCCCATCTACCACTTCTGGCTACTCGTCTAGTCGACTTCGTGGCCAGGGGGGAGACTGTAACGAGTGAGCTGCCAGCGCAGCGACACCTAGGAAAAATAAAATAAAGAAGAAGGAGAAAGAGAGAGAGAGAGAGACGGAGAATTCACGACTTCGGCTGAAGGCTGAAGCCCACCAGTTTTGTTGTGTGAAACTTATTAACTTTGTTTGTGCTGTAATTGTGAATAGTTTAATACTGCCATTGAACTTCAAAATGTGTACAAGTGTATCCGTGTCAATCCTGCACAACTAACGGATATGAAACTCATTTAAATTGCTGTATGCTTTTATGCTCAGAAAGATAATCTAAGTTTAAAAGTGACGCTAATGAGTAATAAAAGCTATTTTACATTAACTGGTATGAGGCTCAAATCGAATTTCTTATACTAGAATATATATTTTTCAAATATTATATATATATATATATATATATATATATATATATATATATATATATATATATATATATATATATATATATATATATATATATATATATATATATATATATATATATATATATATATATATATATATATATATATACATGTATATATATATATACATGTATATATATATATGTATATATATGTATATATATATATATATATATATATATATATATATATATATATATATATATATATATATATATATACATGTATATATATACATGTATATATATATATGTATATATATATATATATATATATATATATATATATGTCTGTGTGTGTGTGTGTGTGTGTGTGTGTGTGTAGGGAGGGGAGTAAAATATTTACTGAAAAATATGTTCCTGATCATTGGAAAAACACAATTAAGTATCCCAAATATTTTAAAAGAACTAGAAATCATACTAAATGAGATGAACGGTACAGTGATTAAGATAAAGTTTAATTCTGAATTCAGCTCGTTTTAAAAACTGGCATAACTAACTCAAATTAACACAAAATAAATGTCTGCTTCAGAAGATAGTGATAGTATTTTGTGTAGATGATTCAGACATTTTAACATCTCCTAAAATAACAACCAATTTTCATAAATATTTATTTAAAATGCTTTCCTCAGGTCATGCTCTTATCCTAAACTTAATTAATTTGCACACATTCCTCTCTCACGCAATTTAACTTATTTCGTCGAAACTACCTCTTAACTTTCACCTACATACGCACTAAAGAACAATTTTATCAACCAGAAGATATTATGAGAGCTTGAGAAATCTTAAATCAGGTAACTTAAGATAGGTCTATAAAATACAGTACCTTTAGGAAACTGAATTCAAGAATATAAATTAAATTAGTGTTGTAAATATAATAAAATTGCGAGGGAAAAAGAGCAGGAAGTTACAGCAAATTATATAATAAAAATAGTTTTAGAAAAATTAACTAAAATAAATTTTTTGGCACAATTAACTCGGTCAAAGCACTAAATTTCATTCAATCTAAATTCAAATGTAAAACTAATAAAACATCCATATTCAAACCATGAGTAAAATGTTTTTGTGACAAGAATTTTGTATATTAAATCAAATCTTCAAGTGCCAACTAAGAAACTAAATAACTTTAAAGATAAATTCAAATTCAGTAAAACATGTGTAGATATACAAATCTATAGAAAGTGTAAATATATCTATCAAATTTCACCTTTTCAGTACATTTCAATTAAAAATGTGTCGAATTAACTTTTGAACCGGAACTTGGAACCTATTTCTGTATTACGAAAACCATAAAAACACAGTGATTTCACCTAGGGGTGGATATCGTACGAAAATCTGCAATACATAAAAAACAAGTTCTATGTTTTTTTCAATTTTAGTATAGATAATCTTCTCAGCAGCTCAATGTACAGAGGGCACTCTGTTCAGCAAGTGATCGATGGCTCGATTTTAAAACAGTGTTTAATCATCTTATCCCTGCAGGTTATATGCAGACGATATCTGAAAAATATCTAAAATACTAAAATGTCAATTTTCTCAAAAACCTAAAATAAAAGTTACACATTTCAATTCCCGGCAAGTTATGTAAATAGAAATATATCATGTACGAATTGAAATAAAACGATGAAGATGCAATGCAGATAAGTTATTTTATTTTGCAAAGTAAAGCAGCTTTTACAATGTTTGTTTAATATTCTCTAGAGGGATAGTATAAATATATATTTGAATATACACGGAAATATAATTAATTCGGTATCTCAAAGGATAGAGTATTATTTGCTATCTTGTCTAGCATGAACAGATTATCGTTTGATATAGTCTCTGCTAATAGCATTTTACAAAACTTTCAGCATTGCACTTTCATTACTAAAATGCAAATTTCAATTACAAAATAAATAATAATAAAAGGTTCTCAAAAGCAATTCATTGTTCGCGAAAAGTATGTCCATTTATAAATATCCTATTGATTTGCTCTTATACTTTTACTGAAAGTATTCGAAATTTAGAAATTACTTTTCGCCTTTCGTTAAACTTGAGTATCAAACCGACGTAAATGTAAATCCATTCTAGAAATAAATAAAATGTAAGAATAAATCAATGCTGCAAAAAAAAAGAAGTGAGAATGTGTGATTGTTGCGATATATATTAATTATTTTAAGAGCAAGTTAACTTGATTAATGTTCTTGGATAGTGTATTTGAATGGAGTTCCATTAGATGCATTAAAACGTGACTTTTTTATTTCTAAGAAATTATTTCGTTTCAAGGTAATTTGAGAGTAATGAATCTATATTGACGCAATACTCGTATATATATATATATATATATATATATATATATATATAATAAAAATATTGATAAAACATTAAAAGATATCGAGTCTTATTAAAAGATATAAGTTCGAGATAAAAATCATATAAATGAAAATCGCAATGCAGCATTTTCCTCATTATACGAAATATAATAAAATACGACAGAATTAGGATACAAAAGGAATAAAAATGGATGCGAAGGCTAACGGGCAATATGCTAAAAAAGCCTAAGGGGGGATTGTGACCCTTAAATCCCCGGTTACAGCATGCTTCTAGGCCGCGGCACACTCCCGGTATGACCACAATTCCCATAGCACTTCTCCAATTTATGTATTCCGAAAGAATAGACCTTGATTTTTCAAAGGAGTAAAGAAGAAATGATACCTAATTCCTATAGAACGTTGTCAGAATCCAAAGCATTATTTTCGAAAATAGCATTATTTTCGAAATTGCATATTACTCAAAATTCATAGCTATTACAATTGTTACAATCTATCAAAAAGCCATGGCATTCCTATCTTGATTCTTATTACTTGTTTTTCAAAGTGACATAACTGTCCCAAGGCAAATTTGGGACATTGCAAATTATGGAGGAGTGTAACCTACAAAGATGGTCCCTGTACTTCTCCTTTAATTCATATACACTTCCCTAAGAGAACACCTGCAAAAGGATGAGCAAGCCATGTTTCTGGGAAATATGAACAGCGATCTGAGGGGGCGCACAGCAGGGCGCTCTTGGGGAGAGCTGACCCTTGTCCGGTTCGGCTGCACGTGCACGCAAGGTCGTGAAAACCCTCGGTCCACCTGCCAGATATTAATTCTGGGATGATCGCCATCCTCCTATCAGCACAGCACCCAATAGCTGGACATTTTTGGAAATATCCAATGAAGATACCAGGGGCGTTGATTGGGGGGACCAGTAACAAACCTGGGGCTTAATTGTGTAGGAGGAGACATTTTTCCGATGATCGAGAGAGTGGTAGAGTTTTCGAAAAGAACGGGAGAATTAGTTTTGAGACTTCAGAGAGAAAGGACGGAGAATTGGTTTGTGTGGTCGAGAGAGGAGAGGCTCTCAAAAATTACGTCTGCAGCGATGTCCGGCGATTCCTCCGCCGAAGTTCCCCGTAGCCAGTGGCGCATCCAACGATATTCGAAGGTATGAAATGCATGTATCACATACTTAGTCTGTTTGACACAGTTTTAATTAATGTCTCACTCTCTCGACATCTTGTTAAATCCACACTTGAGTAAATAGTAGGGACGAATTTAATTGCAAACATAAATGGAGATTTTAATTACATACATTCTTTAAATATTCATGATTTAGAAAATGTCAATGGAGAGTCATTGTAATTTGTTAAGAATGTTAATTGAACCAATCAAATATGTTTTTATTATTATTATTTTTTAATTTCATTTTTATCAATAAATACATTGTTATTGTTTTATATCATGTCCGTTGTCCTCATTTGCCACTAATTTAATTCTATGTATTTTTATTCGACACGGCCAATGTCGGAGATGAGAAACTATACTAATTTATGCGTTCTAACAGGACGTGTGGTTAAAACCCACATAACAATAACTACTAATTGCGGGACTAACTCAATGTAAGTTTAACGACCAAGGCAAATACAGAGAAGCCTCGGATTTAATATTCAACTTTGTGAATAACAGAAAATGAGACA
This sequence comes from Amaurobius ferox, assembly GCA_951213105.1. Lineage (NCBI taxonomy): Eukaryota > Metazoa > Arthropoda > Arachnida > Araneae > Amaurobiidae > Amaurobius > Amaurobius ferox. The sequence goes on from OX578143.1 coordinate 29,978,778, forward strand.
TACAGCGGCTTATTGTAGAAACAAAGATGTACCTATACATTAAACATATATAATATTGCACAGGCCTGTTCAGTAGAATGAAATTAAAAATACAGAAATTATGGGGTTGGTGATATATATGACTTTTGGAATTACTTGCAGTTAAAACAAATATTGACAGAAGATTCTTACCAACTATCATCAGATGACATAGGTAGGCTTCAAGAGAGATCCCCACTTGTCCATCCCTATGGTAAACTCAGCTACACACATTTCGATTACTCGCCACTCATAGCTAGACCGTCGGATACATGTCCAGATCGCGGATTTGGTGTTTTACTCCTTCAGGAACAATAGCAAAATATACAAATCCGAATACCCCACTTTACTTAACATCAACCAAAACTTTATCCTGTTCTACCTTCAAGATAGCAGAAACTTGTGAGTCGACTCTGGATTGGTCTAAATACCCGAGCCCGTAGGAAATTGTTAGAGCAAAGTAAATTTCGAACTTAATTTAGAACACAACTCAGAACGTAAATTGGGAGAAATTACAACCAAAATTTAAAGAGACCTCATACAATTTGTTTGAGATAGGCTAATATCAAATCAATTTCCATATAGTATCTATACTTTTGCATTTTTTATCGTGTATTAATCCTGTCGATAAACTTCAAACCAACAACATCATTAAAATTGCATTCGGTTACGTGTTCCTCAGTTTCCGTATTTTAACATGCAATGTCTCAGACATCATGAATTACCTTTGGGACGAATCCTAAACAAGGAACAAGAGATAAAAGAAAATATATATTTTAACAAAATAATGAACTCGGTTTATTAGAAAGTACCTACGTCAATTCATGCAATTTACAGCAGAAATATGGAAGCTCTCTATAGCATTCACCTACGAAAGCTAAAGGGCACGGAAGAGATAGGTCGCGACCGGAATGAATCCACTGCATTAGACATTTTTCAAACTATCCCCCGATTGTGCGTGGTTTCTATACTCAGTAAGGTCGCATTCAATACTCAGTAAGGCCCCCTTGCGGCCAGAAAGGTCGGTCATGAAATTATTCAACAAGGTTAAATCTTTATGCCATAACACCATAGGCACAGATTCTTCCCGCCTGTTAAAGATTTGACTGGGTTTTGACGGGTTCATTAAATTTTCCCTTCACAAGAACAAACAGTAGCAAAAAATCTCTTATCTTCTCAACTAAGTACATTATATACATTTATAAAAATCCTGTAGTGACTAAAACACTAAATAAGTCTATTAAAAAGACGTTGTGTCTTTAATAAATTTTAAAACATTTTATCCCTAACCTTAGCCTTTGGCAAATTCTTTAAAAGGGAGAAACACGCAATAATGTACTTTCATTTAAATAAAAATTATTTTAATCTATTAAATTATTTCAATCCATTAAATACTTTATGGCCTCCAGTGCACATGCCTTAGAAAAGAGTCAAATTAAGTTTCCAGATTCATTTAAAGTCGTTTAAGTTTAAAATTTAAGTTTAAGAAAATCAAATGAAACGTGGAACAAGTCACTCTACCAATAGCCGATACACACAATATCTAAATAATAAATTATGCATACAATATTTAAATAATAAATTATGCATACAAACAGAAATAACGGGAGAAAACAAAAAATCGTTGCAAAATTTATTTAACGTTAGTGACAGCAGCCAACAGGTACGGGCTTGTACCCCCCAGGAAAAGCACAACTGAAGTTAAAATTTATTTTAATACGATACAGTAGTCATAATATGTTCACAATCTTTAACTAATGTTATAGCAGAATCAAAATTTAAGCATGTAAATATCAGTACATTAGTAATTCGGTCTGCAGAGTTCATTTCAGAAAATAATTTGCTTCCAAACCAACTTAAGCATATCTCAATCATATTTTATTGCTTCACAAAATCCTAAACATTATAATCTTTAAAAACCCTATCAAGCAAGGCATAATATGTCACAGGAAACATGACGATAGTCCTAAAAATGTATATTAGTAAATATATGTAAATATGCATATAAACTATATGGCTAAAAGTTTCCGGACACCTATCGTTGTGAAATCAAAGAGGCATGTTGCACATATTAATAGAACGTTGGGCCACCTTTTGCATCAATCACAACCTGCACCCTTCGGGAAGACTTTAAACCAGCTTTTGAAATATTTCAACAGGAATTATCTTCCATATGGCGATGAAAGCTGCAGAAAATCTAGCCGTAGAAGATCAGCAATTTAGCTTGATACGTACTCTGTAACATAATTCATGCCACCGGAGTTCAATGCGGTTTCGATCGGGAGTCTGTGAAGGCCAGTCTAATTTTTCAACACCCACCTCTATAAATCACGTCCGCTCAGCCTTCGCTGTATGGACAAAACAATTATCCTGTTGATACAGAATCGATCCTTCCCCGAACTGTTGCCAAAGAGTTGAACGTGCAGAGTTGTCAAGAATGTCAACATACATTGCAGCATTTATGTTTCCCACAATAGAAATTAAGGGTCAAAGGTCGAACCACAAAAAACAACCTCAAATTATGACGCCACCAGAATTTACAGATGGCATAATATACTCGGGAAGGCAGCGTTTGCGTCTTTCGGACTGCCAGACAGTGTAGCGGGATTCATCAGTTCAAAGTACTTGTTTCCACTGCTCCACAGTTCAATGGTGGTGAGTTGAGGCGCGACAGCCCAGTGGATAGCGCGCGAGAACTGCACTCGGTCGACCCGGGTTCGATTCCCGCCACTGCCAAAACTGCCGCCGTGTTCACGCGGAGTACAATCACATTAAACATGTGGGTTCTTCAAGCCCTTCCGAGAGGTTGGTGGTAGGGAAAGAAGGGCACGGCCTCTGTGGATGCCTCTCCACTGGGTTCCGGTCTAAATTGGGTGGCACTTTCCGGCCGTCCAAACAGATACCTTATACATTTCTGGTAGGTCGGACGGTCTGGATCGAAAAAGAAGAATGTTATTGACCTTTGCACTACTGCAACCGATGTTTCTTATTAACCGTACTGATGTTGGGCTTGTGAGCGACTGTGCAACCGTGGAAACTCATTTTTTCAGCTTTCGACTAACAGTCTTGGTGTTACAGACAACTCTCGATGCATTTTGGAATTCACCAGTGACCTCTGCGACAGGTGCCTTGCGATTCTTCAGCACAACTCTCTTCAGTGTTCGACGGCTGCGAACTGTGAGTTTCTGCAGCCTACCACTCTGTTTTCTTGTAGTTGTATATCCCAGACGTCTTCATTTTACATTGACATCACTTACAGTTGATTGAGGCGTCTGCATCAATACCAAAATATCATGAACTGATTTGTTGTAACGATGGCATCCGATTATCATGCCATATACAAACTCACTGAACTCTGCCGACTGGATGTCTTGTCTTTCGAATGCATGTTTATGACCGTCCTAGGCTGTGGTGCTCACTTTTATCTCGTTCAATGGCATACATCGTCACATCCATGGGTATCCTGATACGTTCGGCCAATAGTGCATGTATATATGTAAAAATGTATGTATGTATACATGTGAAATGTATACATGTAAAAAGACATGTATGTATATTTGTATATGTTTTAATTTCTGTATATTAATATATTTCTAAATTAAATAAATGTAATTGTATTTGGTGTTATGAAGTATTGTTTCAAAATGTGCTCCATAAAGTGTGCTTACATATTTAATAGCTAATATTACGGTTATTCTATGTGTCCCTTTCTTATATTGGGCATTAGGTCAGTAGAGTAACTTGCAACCCCTACATATGTATTAGCTGCAGTATCCTCACCATACATTGTGTCCGTAATATTACAGTTTAATAAGGGACTTGACCACAACGTAAATTTCAGCAAAAATAAAGCTAATTTAGCAGACGTACGTTTTAGAAATCTTTCGATTTCTTTTCTCAGTACGAATAAGTCTGAAACTGAACGTCCGAATGAACGTTAGAGTATGCCGGCCAAACAAACACAAATTTTCTTTGGCCTGCACAGGTCTTTATCTGTTCTGCCGACATTGCTCTTTTATGTTTGACCGGCAAAGTGTAGCGCCCATTTGAACGTTCTGGTCCAGACTTTATCATCCTAAATCCAAATGCTTCCGATATGCACGTCTGTTTAGCTTTATTTAAGCTGTATTTTACGATTTTTACGTTACTAAATATTCGAAATATTAAAGAACTTTCACAGCAGTTTCATTTAGAAAATTTTACTGCATTTTGAACCGGGCAATAAAGATAGCAATTTGTTTTAATTACCTTAGAGAAGACTAGCTTTTAGCTTTAAGCATCTCAAACATTTCCATTTGTTAAATTACTATGTTTCAGCTTATTTACTAATAGCACAATAATTTATTACTAAGGATGTTGTTGAAATGCACAATTTGAGAAATTAAATGGATTAAAAGACATAATATATTTTGAAAGTCTACAATATAAACGTTTTTCCTATTCTGATTATTTTTCGAAATATATTTTAAAATCGCTTAAGACATGAAGTTAAACATTTAAATTAAAAAATGTAGTCCCCCCCCCCCCTTTAGAATTTCCATCCAAATAATATCAATAATTGAATTCTAGTCGGGCCATTATAAATTGGATTTTGTTTGTTTCTGATTAAATACTATATATTTTAATTATGCAAAATCAATTTCGATATTTCTGGGCTAATAAATAATAGCTTGTGGTTGGCATGTTTATAAGACAATCCCATTGCAAATAGCGATATTCATGGGCTGGCTTGGGGCCTATAATGCGCTCGTGAGCATGGAATAGCCATTATTCGTAATGGCAGCAAGGTACTTTCTGTAAGCCACATTTTTTCAAACTTCTATGGGAACTGACAATTTTAGTCTTTCCGGTATCAAATTCTTATGTAATTTAGCTCGAACTACAGACATATGTCTTATTATTACTACTTATCCTACTTAGCTTAGCCTGTACAATTCCAATAAACCATTAGCCTTGAGTTAGCTTAAAACCAGTATTCGACTTTTCAAGAAAACCTCTCTAGTATAACTCTTATAGTAAACAATATGCCCAGTCGAGGCTGGGTCGGCCATACATACCAAATTCATAAGCACAAAACCTGCCTGTAAGGGTCCTCTTCCAAAATATAGAAGATCTTCCCATTGCAGATAACAGCATCCAGGGACCGGTTTTGGGTATCAATGGGTCGGTTTTGCTTTTCCGAGAACTCCAGTTACATGAGAGCGTTCTGTTTATGATATATTTGATTTTGTAAAATCAGTGCAACTGAAATAAAATCGTATTTTAAGATGGAAACTACGATTCAATAGATTTTGAATTAAGTATTCAAAGTTGATAATTTGTGCAAATTTTCACCACAACCTGCTAGAACAATTGAACCGTAGCGTAGTGTCAAATATAAACTAAAATTTTCTGGAGATCAAAATAGCTTTAGGTAATGAGAAAAGAAACTGCAGTTTTTTAATGTACAAAGATTCACCGAATAAATGCAAAGCTGGAAACGAATATAAATTCTAAACTTCACGGAGATGAAAATATTGAACTAAATGCATACGTGTATTAATACTAGTTTACACTAATAAACGGAAATACATCAGAATCGCCTGAGAGGTACAAATAATTAAATTTAAAATTAGATGGATTGTGATGAGTAAAGTTAGTCACCCTAAAGTGGTGAGTATGCAAGCACATAATTTTAATTAAATATAAAGGCATCAACATTCATGCCGAATAATACGAACGCTGACGGTACAAAATTTAACCTGATAGTCATGGAAGTTAAATCATCTTGATAAAACTGCAGTGGATTATTTAGAGCCAAATATTAAGTTTAATACGCTACGCTGTATACTATACCAAATAGCAGCCTACACAAAACAATATATGTGCAGCCAATTTTAGGTATCTGAAGAAATACAAATTGCTTCTTAAATTCCTTTTAACATTTTCAACTTTAAAACTACTGTAATCATCGGGAATAAACTTTTATTTTCGGAAAGATTAATTTTTGAATACTTAATTTAAAACAACTTTAAGCGGAAGTGGCTGGAATACAGTATAAAAAAAAGTTTCGGTGAGAAGCAGTGAAATTGTATCTTAAGTACGACTAAACTAAAAGCTGCAGTTTTTATTTGCTCTTTTTAAGACTTCTATTAACTATAAAACGGGTTGGTGTGCAAATATACTATAATGTTATTTACGAAATTCGATTATCTTACATGTAATATCAAAATATCAAAATATTTGTAGAAGTAAATAAGATTAAGCACACAGCTTTGATGGAAGGTCTTTTAGTACACTTCTTATAAGACGCACAAAATGGAAATTTACATTTTGTACGTCTTATAAGAAGTGTAATAAAAGACATTTTATCAAAGTTGTGTGCTTAATATTATTTATTTGAAATCAGACGTGATACCAACTTATTTATCTGTAGAAGTATTTGTAGGTGTCATTGAAACTACTCATATAACAATTGTTAGTTTTACAAATAGTTACTATTTAAACACACGCCAACAGCGAGTCAGTCCGTATTGTATTTAAGAGCAAATAAAAATATTATTGTAATATACCTATGTAGTTCTATATTTCTATTTCAGTTTAAGTGAACTGCGCAGTGTATGTAAAATAGTCTTAGATTCAACTCCTAGAGGTAAAGGCAACTTAGGATTAGGAGAAGTTTTTACAGTATGTGAAGATTTTATATTATATCTATCTATCGTCATAGTTGATCATTGTATAGACTGACGTCGACTCCGTGGTTGGAATTCCAGGTTGAATATAAAATCTTCACATACTGTAAAACCTTCACCTAATCCTAAGTTACCTTTACCTCTAGGAGTTGAATCTAGGACTATTTTACATATACTGCGCAGTTCACTTAAACTGAAATAGAAATATAGAACTACATGTTACAATAATACTTTTATTTGCTCTTAAATACAATACGGACTGACTCGCTGTTGGCGTGTGTTTAAATAACAACTATTTGTAAAACTAATAAATCATAAATATTATTCTATACGAGTAAGTCAATATAACGAAAAGCACTTAAACCGTTATCGACACAATTTATGACTCGCCCGTCTCTTGCAATTCAAAATTGAAGCCAAGGATATCTAGCTACATGTTTCGTAACATAGACGTTTACTTCATGAAAGTAGTAAGTAAGTAACTCAAAATATTGAATCCCACGCATTAAATAATAAACAAATAATGCACAAGACAGCCTAATAACTTGCACAATTGTACAATTTATACCAAACAAATAGAAAATCATGTTTGGTATAAATTGTATGGTTCATGAATATTTTTCAATTAATTTTTCTCCATTGACTTAACATTTCCCGACATTTGACCTCAGTTAGCTTAGTTCACAGATCGAAATATAAAATACGGGTTTCGTCATGCTCTGAAAGCATTATTAGTTAAAACGGTTTACAAAATTGCATTATTAGTTAAAACGGGGTACAAAATTGCATCCGAATCGCTTTCGTTATACTGTGTTACAGAACCATTCACACAGAATCAGATGTGAGCCATTAAGGCAGGTCTACTCGAAACTCGCTCCATTTCAATTAACAATCCTGCAAATAATTCGAAAGTTACTGTGGTGCACAAAGAACAGAAATTTTATGTTGACTTTTTAGACTAATAATTACTCATAACAAACATGATAGTTGATTGTATATCGTAAAACACTTGCGTTGTGCCGCTAATAAAACCCACCTTAAAATCTTTAACACGAATCCCTGGAATAGAATATTTATTAACTTAATACTACTCATAATTAACTGCATCCAGTTTTACTTTAAAATACATTATTTATTAAGAACATTTGGTAAATTCTTAAATTGATTACAGCAATTATCATATTATTTGCGGAGGAGATTGGATATGTGAGATCAGGTAAGCTTATTTATGAAATGGGATATGACTTAATACAATTTTTAATATGTACATACCTGTAATTTCATCTTTGGACACTGCATACAGCCTACTTCCTCTCATATAGGCACTCGCAGACTTGCTATAGCCATTGCCCCCATTAAAAGACGGCACACTACTGTCAGTCATGTCTCACTACAATACTTTGAATCTCTGTCTTCGAAGTTATACTCAAGAGCCTTGCTCTCAAGTGTTGCTTATTGATACTCTAGTTGATCTCTCTATATATGTTACTCAAGTGTGTGCGGCATTTTTTGTCTGGTACCCCTTCTGGTTACTTTCTACATGTTGCCACCTCTTTGTGCCTGAGATCTGATATGCCTCCTCAGCTACCATTGGTTGATCTCAGGGCGATGCAACAAGACATCTTCCATATTGGTTTAACTTTGAACCAGTCCAATGGTTTTTCTTTAGTTTCGAGTTACTGCTCCGGTTCGACCCAACCTGTAATGAAGCCCCTAATTTATGGATTCTGCTGACCTCTCGGGTCATGGGTTTGCAGCACATTGGCGTCTTGCAGTCTGATACCATTGTATGGCCAGCTAGACATCATAAATTGCTATATATATCTTTCCACATGATTCATCGTCTCACGGTTACTACAACCCCCAGCTGGATCTTTACACTGCTAGCTACCATACGAAATTACATAACTAAGATGCTGGCAATCGGCGAATAGCTCAAGTGGAGAAAATGAAGTCATCTTTATAATCTCGCGGCAGTGGTTAAAGAAACATTAAAATAAATGTCTTCTAATATGTTTGATGTGAATAACATCTATGATTGGCATTTCTTTGGTGGGAAAACGGAGCGTTACAAGAAATATAAATACTTTGACGTTTATACTCCGAACAGAATAGATAAAAATGCAAATACTCATCTTGTTTTGGCGGAAATTGGGCCAAGCTTATGAATATGTAAAACCAATGTCAATATTTTTTTTTTCAAGAGAACTTCTAAAAGTAGTCTCCGCGCGAGTGTCTTTTTCAATTTTCTAACTTTCACTTGAAATACATTGTAAACTATGTGTGGCAACCGAAAAAAAAAAGAATTAAGTTTAACTTTATAATTAACATTAATTATTAATAATCATCATATCTTAATATTGCCGTAAATTCTCATATTAGTGGACTTATTATTTAATCGTACATTGCTAGTTGTCCTGCCATATAAAACCCTCCAATTATTTAACTTTCGTGTGAGTCCTATAAAGAAATTATTAATTATTATAATACTCATTGACTGAACCATTTAAACTTTAACAATAAAACATTTATTAACAACAAAAATCTCAATTAAATTCAATTACACTATTTAATTATATTATTTCAGCGGAGGGGACATATGTGGCTAGTAAGGAAAATCCTAAATGGTGGTTATGACCAGATATCATTTTCAATGGGCACATACCTTCAAGTCTGTCTTGGACTTTGTCAGCATCTATATTTAATGTCGTTCATTTACCGCATTAACTTTTGGTGTAATGCTCCGACACGTAAATTCGTTGAACATATTGTACTGCTGTAACTCTGCACTCGCACTTATTTCATTCTCTTAGTATATCAAGTCATCGCTGTAGTATCTGCAAAGGTCATAATGTCGAAGTTATCTGTTCCAAGTCATGTTAGTATCCCTAAAAGTCATAAAGTCGAAGTTATCTGTTCCAAGTCATGTTAGTATCCCTAAAAGTCATAAAGTCGAAGTTATCTGTTCCAAGTCATGTTAGTATACATCTCTTTGCTCTCGAGTCAAAGGCTGTGATTCCCTCGGGGGGAGGGGGAACTCCCCCTTTTCTTCCATTTGCCGCATTGAGTTTGACGTAGCAATCTTCTTTTTCCATTAGTTACTCCTTTAACCAATGGAACAATTCTACATCTCGTAAGGCCCAGTTCGGCCCCCTCTGTCATGGCACCCCTAAATTTGTGGTTTTCTGACCTTTAGGTTCACGGGGTTATAAAACTCGGTGCCAGCCAGACTACAAGTATTGTTCGCCGTTTTGGTCACCATAAATTTCTACATAAAAGTGTCTCATCAAATGTGAGATCTATTTCTGGTCTCACACTGTGAAAGGCAAATATATATAGTAAACGACAAAAATGTCTACTAGAAAATTTATTATTAAAATATACATTTATTCTTGAAAAAGCTCTTCGAGTTATAGTTTTCAAATAATCGTCTTGATAAGTTGAAGAAAATTGAATATTTTCAGTTTTCATGTTCGTAATGCTTAGATCTCAAAACTAAACAGAAATAGCTTTGAACAATAACCAATAATTTGTAGCTCTTTAGAAGCCCTATAAGTATATATAATTTTATTTTGGATCGATCTATTTTTTTAAAATACTTAAATGTATCTGTCCAAGAGAGGTTTTTTTTTATGTTGTTCATACTTTCACTTGAAATATCTTCAATACTAAATTATGGATATAAACAATAAGCGACAAAAATATGTATGAGGAAATTTATATTATAAATATATATTTTGTTTTAAAAAAAGCTCTTATCGTTTTCGAGTAATCATCTTATCGTGTTAAAGAAGTATGAAAATATTTTTTTTTCAAGAATGCTTGTATCTTAAAACTAAATGCGACAACACATAAATAATAAGCAAGAATTTGTATCACATTAAAATCCCTATAAGTGTACATAATTAGATTTTGAATAAATTTATTTATTTTATATTACAAAAGTTGAGTTTTATTTTACAAAATATTATTTCGACCTCATTAAATTGGAGCAATCGTCAATTATTTTATATTTTTAAAATCTTAAAAGGCTTTGAATTTCGGTATTCTTTTGATTATGATGTTATGTACTTGGCAGTAAAAAAGTAGATTTTATACAACTAATTGATACGTCTGTATTACAACTCAAAGTTTTAGATACATACACCAAAACATAGAATTATTAAAGACACGATGATCAAAGCAATATTTAAATTATATTTTTTCTAATGAAATCACAAAATGTTTTCAATATTCATGGGAATCACAAAACGTTTTCATTTTAACGTGAATAACATAATGTTATCGCAAAAAATTACAGTAATATTCAGCAATGCAGAAGATAGTTTTGACAGGTCTGTGGTAAGTTATCTAAATAACACAGGATATGTTATAAAATATGCATTGGAATATACATTCTGTGACAAGAAAATCGACGCACCCCTAAAAAGTCAGAGAATCTTAAAATTCCGTACTCCCTGTCAGATATGTAACTCTTTAAAAATTTGTCCCCAAAAAGTAAACACGACAGTCCCAGAGAACATGACAAAAGCGCCTTCTGATACTTATATATAAGCGCCTTCTGATACTTATATATATGCGCCTTCTGATACTTATATATAAGCGCCTTCTGATACTTATATATAAGCGCCTTCTGATACTTATATACGTTGCTTTCCCGTAGAAAATTATCTGACTTCTGTCGTAGTTTCCTTGCCTTAAGTAGCCTGAGTAAGTTATTTGATGACGCACCAACGTCAATACCAACACTTCTTAAGTTCTAAAGCAGTCGCAACACATAATTAATAGGATGCCAGTTGTCATACAGACGTATCGTTGTTGGACTATTTTGGCACCAGAAAGGTCAGAAAATTATACATAAACGCTGAAAAGGCTGCAAACACCCTAAGGTAACATATGGCTGTTTTCCTGGGCTATCAAAAGCTAATCTGACAAAAAAAGTTTCTAGGTTTCCATTCGTATCATTCTGTTCCATGTCCTACCATTGGGAGATAACTAAATAAGCTAGATGCCATTCTCGGCGTCCCGTAGAAATGGTGATTGCAAAAATTGATTGAAAATGTAACGTAATATTGTCTTATAAAATGGTGTCCATCCCATAAAGTGATATATAATAATTGCTAATCTCAAATAACTATTCAGAGAATCAGAATTCTCTACATTCAAGCACCCATCAAATAATTTGAAACGTCTAGTCGAGCAATTATAGAGCATCGTACCTTTCTAGAGTTTCCATTTTCGATGTTCAAATTTCAGAGAAAATTTTTGTGTCCAATATATATTTTCTGTACAGAGCATTGTAACAGGGAGTAAATATAAAAAATGAATTCTTGCCAGATTTATTGTTGGTCATTCTAAAACTCAAGAAAACCATTCATGGCATAGCGTCTATGCGTGTTTGTATACTTCTTTGACAGTGGCGTAACTAAGAATTTTAATCTTTCAAGCAAAATATGTAAAAATGGACCTAAAATTTTAAGTTTTCCTAACTCACCCCCCTCCAAAATAATAAAAAGTATTTTTAAAAGGTTCAAATTTTGGATCTCCTCCCCTCACCCATCCGAAAAAAAAACGTGTTTTGAAAAACTAAACAGTTAGGTTCTTCTTCTGGCTAACAACATATTTATTAACAACTGAAGAGTTTTAAATGTTATAATTGATGTTAACAAATCATGGTTTTAACAATTGTCTGGATTGTCTGTAGAAAATTATTTTCGTATTTATCATTTCAATTAGTCCTAATTAATTTGATACGTATAATGTAGTATCATAGTACTTTTATTTATCACTCACAAATTTGTAGAATAAGTTAGCTTGTTCTGAGCACCGTAAATATCATAGCCCGCTCTAGGCTGCTCTGTTTCTTGAGCAATAAAGCCTCCCTTAACCGCTTCTAATATTCGTCACACCACTGGTGTGTATACTTATGTACAATACATGTTTTATGTTGTTAGAAAATGTGTTATTTACTTTACATACTGATAATTTCAATGGCAAACCAAATCTAAAATCATATATCACATTTGAAAATTGTTTAAAATTGTAGAAAAAAAATTCTACATCTATTTCAAAGTCTTATTCATATTCTTCATTTTTCTATGTTTTCATGAAAAAACACCTAATTTCAATGTGATTATATTTTATGTAATAGAAATCGATCTGTCCTGAAAAATTATGTTCAAAAAATAAAACTGAAAATTTCAACGTAGATTATTTCTTTAAAATAATTTATTCAAAACACGTTTCACGTCTAATCATGCTATCACACTGTTTCAAACAATGTAAATTTTGATGAAATTATAATAAAGCGTATTTAATTATCTATAGGAAACAGCTGGTTCAAACTTATGAAATCCTTAAATGACTTTATGTAACAAAATGTGTTACTTAACTTATTTCACTATTTTTCGAGAGAATATAATTAGATTAATTAAAGGTTAATACCGCTTAAATTTAATGTTTTAAATGCGCTCAAATTAACTAATCGTAATATTTTTACAATATAATTGCTAGTAGATGCATATTAGATGACTGGATTATTTGACAATGCACTGACTTCCATAATTTGCAATAACAAATTTGTTCCAAAAGCAAACAACGAAGTTTTAAGTTTTCTGTGTCAAAATGTTTATTCATGACAATTTATAGGTGAATTTTAGCACTTTACAACATAGTTGCAAAGTGTTTGTGACTTTATTCATTCTGTTTGTCTGTCTGTCTGGACGCACGATAACTACCGTAAAAAAGACTTTATCAAAATGGAATTTTAGTATGTTGTTCAGACGGTCTGCGGGACCTATGGGAATATAAATGAATAATAACTCCCAATTAGTTTTGAACTGAACCCTGGTTGAAAAAGTGAAAAGCATTGAATCCTATGGGACCTACTTTTCCAAACACTTTTAAGCGAATTTTAAATTCACAAATTGCTACGAAAGTTTTAGGAAATACTCAAATTATCCCATAAAAAATATGAAAAAAATGTCGACATGTTATATTCGGTAGTTTTTTAAATAAAAAATTACAATAATAATTACAACCATATTATATGAAGAGATCACATGACCCACTTCAAAATAAATATGCCATCCATCTTGTGTCAAGATGGTGATTTTTAAAGTTATCACTTTCCCGGGAGATAATTCACGGGACAGCACGTTTCAAGCATCCCTGATCACGAATCAAACATTTTTGAAGTGATGTCTGTGTGTGTGTGTGTGAAAATATGTAAGTGTGTGTGTCTGTGTCGAAAATTCGAATTCGAGTTTTCGATGGGAGAGCTCGTTTCAAGCATCCCTGATCACGAATCAAACATTTTTGAAGTGATGTCTCTGGGTGTGTGTGTGTGTGTGTGTGAAAGTATGTGTGTGTGTGTGTGTGTCAGTGGGTCTGTGGAGACGATAGCTGACGAACAAATGGACCGATTCAAACAAAATTTGGTAAAAAAATCACAATCCATAAACACTGGAAGCCTATTGTTTTTATACGCAATTGAATATCCAGAACGCCCCTAAATTTTCGAGTGAAATTTTGAAAAATTCGTCAAAAAATCAAAACCTCTAATAAAGTTACGCACATAGACATTTCTTATGTAATTTTTCATTAGAAAACTATTGACATAAATTTTAGAACGCTAACATGAACCGTTATCAAGATATTGCACATTTAAAAAAAATATCAAAAAGTCGTATAAAATAAAAAAAAATATTCCCTATTGAGAAACATGTTCACTTTTCATATGCAATACCATTCGATAAATTTTGTTACATCATTCTCGTGGATCTAGCTCGTTCCATTCATGAAAAAGGATATTTTGAGTAATACTTCTGTATTGGATCGACAACAGTTATTTATCTGCTGTACGAATAACTTATTTCTTCGTCCATAACGCTTGGTGAGATTTTGGCGACGAATTTAGTGGAATGTCGCCAACTTCGCGACTTTTTTAAATGTTGCTAAATTAACGAAAAACTCGCCAAATGGATAAAAATGACGCTAAATCTGTGACGACTCATTGATGATGACGACAAGGAAAATGACGACTTATTGACGAAAATTCAATATCTTGGACAGAATGTAAATAACTACTATAAAAATAGTCTAATTTTTTCCTGTAAAAGTAGTAAATCCATTGCATTATATAAGGAAAGTCATGTGCTACCCATATCAGATTTTTTAAAATTAATATTTAGTGTTGTATCCGTCCTAAAACCGCTTTATTTTTGCTTAATTTCTGTGCATCTATATTTTGAAACAAAGGAGTTACAATATTTTTTATTTTAAATGATCAATGCCATCCATCTTGTGTCAAAATCGTGATTTTTGAAGTTGTTTTTAATTTATATTTATTGTTGTATTCGTCCTAAAACCGTTTTAATTTTCTTAAATTATATGAATCTACATTCTGAAACAACAGAATTACAACATATTTGAGCTTAAATTATCATCAAACTCTGATTATTTCTATAACGAAGCCTAATTTTCACGTCTGAAGAATGTAAACACATGACGATGTAAAATGAGTTGCATAAGAAGTGCTGAATTTCTTTAACTCAAAATTATTTAGCTCTGGAGTCTGAAATATAGCTCATATTAATAATATATTCATTGATTTTGCATAGAGAAGCAGAAGATTTTTTCGATGAAGTTTTAAGAATAGAGTTAAATTTCTTGTACTTCCATGGTTTTTAGTTTTTAAATAAAATAAATTATTGTAATATTTTGATGGATGAAAGGAATGGAATAAAAGTGCATGAATGAAATATTTACAGATTTTACATAGACAGCCAGGCGATTTATATTTCAATGACGTCATTTGAATAATGTTCATTTTTCAATGAAGTTTGAAGTTTTCAAATATAATAAATTATTGTAGTATTGTGATAATTTAAAAAATATTACTGCTGGATGTATCGCATTTTAGAGATGTTTAAACCAGGCAATTTATATTTTAATGACGTCATTTGTATTAAGTTCATTTTTTTCGATGAAATTTCAAGTTTTCAAATATAATAAATTAATGTAGTATTGTGATAATTTAAAATATATTATAGATGAATGTGTCGCATTTAAGATGTTCAAATAAAATTGCATTGCAGTTGGAAAGTGTTTCATAATCAATGCTTTATGCATGATTGATCTTTCTTGTTTTAACACTTAAAATAGTGTTTGATTGCTCCAAGTGTGATAAAGTGGACAAAATCTGCAAAGAAGATTGATTATCAGTTAAATTATAAACTTGTAAAAAATCAAAGTTCTTCAGCTGTACAACGAATGCCTGCCATAAAAATTATTGCGATGAAGAACTATTGCAAATTTCGTCTAACTTCATGAGTGTGGAGTATATATTGGATAAAGTATATTATTGAATATATTTAGAGATAAACTTGTCAAATTTACCTCTTGGTTTCAAAGCATTTTCTTGCTGCAATGAACTGAAATGAATTGAAAGCTTTTGGAGTGATAAAATGAGAACGGTCTGTATATTGCACATTATATCGTCATAAGGTAAATTGGCTACATGTATTACGAACGAAATGCACTAAATTTTCCACCATATACTTTACATTCATGAAGTTTGAAAATCTGGCGATATTTCTTCATTTCAATCATTTTTATGGCTGACAATTTTTGCAAAGCTGACTAACTTGGATTTTGGTACAAATTTGTCTGCTGTCGGAAAATGTCTATCTCGAGATTGAAAAGTAGAAGGTTCATGATTTCTTGAGATTTTAGTTTCGAACAGACCGTACTATAACAAAAAATATTAATTTTGCATAAAGCATTGATTATAAAATACTTAAATTTTCACAGTACTATAATGGTTTATTTTACTTGGAAACTTAATCAAAAAATACATTGCTATAACATGGTCTGCTTCTCTATGTAAAATCGAAGAATATATCCGGACTTATATTCCGGACTCCAGAGTTATATATCCTTATATTCCAGTCTCCATTGTACCGACCATCCAAACTGATACCTTATACATTTCTGGTAGGTCGGATGGTCTGAATCAAAGAAAGAAGACTCTAGAGCTAAATGATTTTGCGTTGAAAAATTCAGCAATTAATATACAACAGATTTTACAATCGCCTTTTTCGTTTACATTCTGCATACGTTAAAATTGGGCTTTTTTTGTAGAAATAATCAAAGTTTAGTGATTATTTAAAATAAAAAATACTGCAATTGTGTGGACACGAAATTTGGATACACAGATAATGTACAAACATGAAGCGGTTTTAGGACGAAAACAACATTAAATATAAATATAAGCATTCCATAAAAATCACGATTTTCAGGAAACGAAAAAAAAATGGATGTCATATTTTGTTTTGCAATGAGTCGCTTGATCATTTCATATAATATAGGTGTAATTGTTTTTTCAATTTTTATTGAAAAAACTACTTAACATATTTTGATGATTGTTTTTTAAACCCCAAAGCTAATTTTGTGATGTTATTCTTTTATATTCCCATATGCCCAACAAAGCTTTTCAATAACATACTAAAATTTCACTTTGATAAAGTCATTTTACGGCAGTTATAGTGCGAACGGACATACAGACAGACAGATGAAGTCATAAACACTTTACAACGATGTTGAAAAGTACTGAAAAATCTCAGTACTAGTCTAAAATATAAATATCTAAAAACGGAGAATAACTAAGTACGAAATAAAATTAAATGAAAATAAATTTGACTGATAACTTGTGTCATTTTTCAAAAGTTTCATTCCTTGCTTGCAACACTGGATGTGAACTGAAAAGCAAAACTTTGATATTACTAAAAGTGTGCATTAGAAAATAGTTTCTTGTTTTACTGCAGAAAAATCTGAACTGAAAATATTTAAACTTTTTATTTAGAAGTGAGTCCTTTAGAGTAGTTTGTTTTTTGTAGTCTGACGGTGGATTTCATAGTAGTAACAAGAAGGTGTTTTCAAGTTTTTCTTCATTCAAAAGAATTCTTCAGGCAAACACATCTATTGCTGAGATTGTAAAAATATCTTTACATGACAAGCTAGGGACGTACTTCTAGCATAATGACATTTAATCCCTCCTTGTGCATTTGAAAAAAACACATTGAGTCCTAAATGTTTAATATATATATATATTTTCAATGTAATCTATATAGTTTAAAAATTAAACAGTAGGAATTGAGAACGTACAATGATGGAAGTTGTTTTTTTATTGAAAGGCTAAGTTGATGCTAGTGTTTTTACATTATCAAAAACAGTTTTCAATAAGGCGATATTATATACACTTTTTATCGGTACGAAATTAAAAATTCTGTAATGAAGGAACTATACTTCTGTTTCTAATTTTGGGATTTGTACAACAAAACTAAAACTCTTAGCTTCAATTTGAATAAAAATTGAGATCGAATCGCAAAAATTGAGGTTAAGTTAGATTTTTGATTTGAGATTCTTTGTCTTCCTTTCCATGAAAAATTTTAAACTTGTCCGCTTTTCAAGATTTATAATGAATG
This sequence comes from Amaurobius ferox, assembly GCA_951213105.1. NCBI lineage: Eukaryota > Metazoa > Arthropoda > Arachnida > Araneae > Amaurobiidae > Amaurobius > Amaurobius ferox. The sequence goes on from OX578143.1 coordinate 29,996,953, forward strand.
AAATACCGACTTTTTCAAAATTCAGACGTATCAAATTCCTGCGAATCACCTTTGGCGGCCGATTAAAATAATGGAAATCGCAGATCAAAAATTGAGGAAGAAGAAATGTTTCCCCATGACGGTGCCAATTTTTACTCTATACAGCTTTTTTAAAAATCTAGAAATTTCGAAAATTTCCTGGAATTCCTCGAATTGAACGTTATATTTAAAGAAACGCCAGGTGCTAGGTCAATCATTGCCTTTAGAATAACGGAGATATGCAGATAAACATATACAGGGTGTCCCAAAGTGATTGAAACGCACTTTAATTCTTTACCTGTTGGAGATAAGTGAGCAATGTAAATTGCAAAAATATTGAAAGTAAGGTAGAAAATAAGTAATGTACTCACTCCACATATTTTACCTATTTCCTCGAACGTCTTAGAAGTGTGTTCTCTAAGCGCAATCACTTTAGCACGTGTTTCCGCGCTGATATCCATGACGCTAATCAGCCCCGCAACAACTGAGAAACTACCACTGCGGAACACCTGCCACCTGGCGGAGGAATTTGAACACCTGCTACTTACCAGGTGCATGCGAACACCTGCTACTTTGTTAATAACTGCAATTTGAACTCTGAGCTAAATTGGAGTGCTTCTTCCTAAGCTTACGTGTGATAAAACGAAAAAAATGACATTTCTCAATTAATTGCCACAATACTGTATAGACTACAGGACAGAAGCTAACAGAGTCGAATTTTCGATTTTGCACTTGCGGTAAAAAAATAGAGTTTCAAAAAGTCTTCCTGGAACAACTCAGTTTTCTTCCGGTTCCGTAGAAGGCTGTATTGTTGCACATGTATTTGTCTTATACTTATTACTTTGTCTTATATATATATATATACAGAACTTAACAGAACCAGGTTTTCATTTTCCCACCTTGGCGGAGAAATGTTTCTTTCTTTCTGGAAGTTTTTCGGGGCCTTCTTGAAACACCTCGGTGATATAGAAAGCTTAAATTTGCATAGTTACAGTATAAAAGATGGTACCGAATCGAATAGAGCTAATTTTAGGCCATTTTTGACTATTTTCAACGTTAATACATTGTTAAACAAAGTAAAACTTATTAAAACTCCAACATATTATTTTATGAGTGTTACTTTTCCTATCTTTGACAGGCGCATATGCTAGTTATTGTATCAATATGTAATTCCTATATTTTTCTCAGAAAAGCAGCTTACTTTATCACACAGTTTTCTGACAGATAGCGGTTGATGACAGTAGTATGTGAGCGATAGAGATCAGGGATGTCTTATTGATGGGACATCTGGCTTGATCATCACATACTTTTTCACCTTGGATAGGATAGACATTTGTTTTGACAATAATAAACATTATTTTACTATACCGAGTCTATAAATTTCCTAGAAGCTATAAAACTAGTATATCGGGAAAATATATTTTCCTATTTTCGTTTCAGTAGAAGAAAGAATATTCTTGGAAAAGATTATCTTTCCGAATTTCAAATGTAAAAGTAGAATTATAAATCTGTTCTATAAATTATTCTGGCTGTATAATACAAATATTGTGAAAAGTTTCTTAAAATGGAGTTAATTTTTATATGGCAATATCAAAAGATTTTGAATTGAAATGTTTTAAACTTAACATGATTTTATATAAGGAAAATCACAAAGAAAGAAAATGATATGTCAGACCCATAACTTCAATGTACCGTAGACTAACAAACCGAAGCAAAAATAAGTTGAAATGGGTAAAATACGAATCTGCATTGTTTTATGAATCTATGCATAATTATGTTGTTTAAGTTTATCTTTATTTTTCGTACAGTGATTAACATATTCATGTTTTTATATATTAATATTTATAAGGGTACACCGAGCCAATATTGATAAAACCGATGTTTTTTTACAGATATTTAAAAATGAAAAATTGAGTATTTTGAAATTTCCAAGAATTATCTAATTTTTTCAAATTAAAAATTTCGCCATGCCGGACGTTCAAGACATACGCTCTGCAAGAAATACTATCAAAGTCAATTCTTTTCTCGTAAATTACAAAAGTTGTGTTTGTGACTTTATTTCGATATTTTTAACAATTATTGTAACGAATTCATATCTTAAAAATTTTTCAGGATCTCACTCCTTCATTGAAGGTTCCAGTCGATCCTGTGACGAGATCTTGTACCACAGCGAAATGAAGTCGTATGTCCTGTACTTTGTGGGTTTCTTCATAAGCTAAAATGTAGTCGTCATTGCCCACAAAGAAAGGTGGAAACCGCTCAACACATCGAAATATGATTTCGCCGAGGAGAATTCGCCTTGAATAGTGCCGGAAAAGGAGGATTTTTTCCTTACTTTTTTTTTGGGGGGGGGGGAGGTAGCTACTAGCCTTTTATTAGCAACTGCTTAGAGGGTGCTTTTTTATTGTTATTTTAATTTCTTGAAAAATTTAAAGCCATAAAAACTGATTATTATTGTACGAATAAAAGGTTAAAATAAGATATCCTAAAAAGGATTAAAAATAAATCTTACATATTTAAATTTAATGATGATGATTATTATTAAAGGTGAAATTTATTAAAAAAAGATTTATCTATATTTTTTTTATAAAATTCATTTTACCTAAATAAAACTCACCTGTAAATTAAACTTCTTTCTGAAACACAATCATTATTATAAACAATAAACAAATTCTCTGAATGGGTACCAAAATTGAAATTTATTAAAGCATTCACATTTAAATATCTCAATAACAATATGCCTTTGTTTCTATTTCATCATTTCTTCTTGTTCTACTATATCAGTATTATAAAATATCTTAAGTGTTATCCATTTTATTTCTTATCTTATAAGACACATATTTGTCATACTTCATTCTAATCTTTAATAAAATTTTTCATTGCATATAATTCTTACCATAAATCACATTTTCAACCAGCATATTTCATACATTCCATAACTTATGTTCCTCAAAAAACTCAATCAAAATTCAAATTCATAATCCTCTGAAACTTTATCAAATTTATCATATTGTATCATTCATCCTTTCTTCGTTGTAAATTAAATCAATTATTAAATTCCAATACAGCTATATAATTTTGAATATGTGTCAGGATACTGAGATCCCTTCCTAGCACTGAGGCCAAGTAATTATTAAAATTATGAGCAAAATTACTTGCATTAAAGGAATCCTGTTCTCCCGCTCTGTTAATTCTCAATGTATAAGGCTGCAATTAAAATTACAATTACGTGTGTACTAATTCAATGTCTTCATAATTCAAAATTCATCATATTTGCTTTATCTTCAATTTCAATTTAGCATATCTCATTGTTTATGTGATCTCTTAATTTCAATTAAAAACAATCAATTCTGAAATTTATTTATGTCTATGTACATAAAGATAAAAACCTAGATAGCGCAAGGGCTATATAAAAATATCTAGTGACCAGCAAAAACTAAATAATTTGCATAAAGCAAAAGTAAGGCTCCTCTTTCCACAGCTCTAATAAATCAAATTGTTATGTTAAAATTAGAAATCTATTACTAATTATCGTTTTAGTATTTAAAACTAAAAGAGCTCCAATTGTTAATTTTAGCAAAATTATCCTAATTAACCATTTATAATATCGCCGTTGTCAGGTATTGGACCTGAGATGAGGCAAGCTCACATCAGCAGTGGAAAATATAATGCTTCGACAAAAACTAAAGCTCTATCGTTTTATCTAATAAATTCAAGCTTGTAAAAGACTAAATTCATTCTACCACATTATCTTTCATTTCCCTCCAATCAATTTCAAAATCATAAAAACAGATAATATACAAGAGTCTGTGTCTATATCTCAAAAAGTGTCACATATTAAATTCTCTATCACAAAATTAAAATAATTATTTTCAATTCCAATTATTCTTTTTGTGAGTAAATTTTAAATGCTTATCATAATGTGTTGTATTTCTTTAATTTATTTATTAATTATTAAGATTCATATCTTGTGTTAAAATTGGTGTAAAAGGTTTGTTATTCATGTGTAAATCATTATAAAAATATCAATCATTATTACTATGAGCTCATATACAAACACATATACTTAACCTATAAAAACAAATTTTCTTGATTACTATGATACTATAAATTTCTATATACAACACTATATACTCGTGCAGATCGTTAATAATTATATTTGTGAATCTAGCTGCTGTGAGCAATCGTTAGGCAATATCATAGCTCAATTCTCTTTGTCACACCTATGTAGCATTTTTCTTACCGAATAAAATTATAAAATTCACATACCGTGTTGTTTCACCTCACTTTGTAACTTCAATTGTATTAAACTAGCACATTGCTCATTTTGCCTTTACTCATTATACACATATTTCACTTCAGATGTTCCAAGCTCTTTAGATTATATTTCTTTTGGACATACCGCACTTGTTGGATTATTTTGTATCACAAACGCACTTGAATGGAGTATTGCATTTTTTTTACCAGCTGTCACACTGTACTTTCCTTGTCGGGGCATGAGGTCTTTCAGTCTTGATACGTTTGGCGTATACCAAATGCAATGCCTCGAGCGCCCATAAGGTAGGGCCGGCGAACTTGCAAGGGTATATTTTTTGAGTTCATTCGTTTCCAACATGGCGCTATGGCCTTTACCATTTTCACTGGCTACCATAATAATATCTAACGACATCGGCTTTACTAAACTGCTTGAAGAGTTCTTAAAGTCTGAAGGGTCATAGTGTTCCAATAAGTATTAATACGTGTTTATTAATAAGGCATTAAGAAATTCCAAAACCGATTATTCGGAATTGAGACTGTGGCGCGGCGGCCACTGCCGCTCTCGGGCATCGATTCGTACGTCCGATCACTGACAGATCCAAGAGTCGAAGGGGGTCGAGACCGCTCTGTGCAAGGTGAAGGTTCAAAAGGGGTGCCTAATCTGGGTTTTGACAACCAGACTTAAATCCCCAGACTAAAAAGAGAAAGGAAAACGAAATAAAGGAATTTCGAAAGAGAGTTTAAAAAGTCATAAGGTTGCTCGGAGAATTTAAGATCATCCGAGTCTTAAGAAAGAGAAAAAGAGAGAATTTAAAACAAAAGGTATTTACTAAAGTTTAAAAAGGGGAGAGAGATCCAAAAGGGAGAGGAGAGTTTGATTTTGAACGTGGGAGTGCGCTCAAGCGGCGCAGGTCCTTGCATAATACGCAGCTGAGCCAGATGCCTCCACGGCGGGGGGGAAGGGGTGAAGAAGATGGCCGAATGCAGTAAATTATCCCAAATGCAAGGGTGCTATGAGTTCAGAGGAATGACGAGTGAAGGCTTAGAAAACTTGGTACAGAACAGAGCTATTCGGTCCGCCTACGATTTGGCTGAAGCGGAATGTTAGCACGGCGCCCGAGCAGGGCCCGCGGTCGCTTCCTACATTTGGGAAGCCGAGGATCATAATTAGACAAGTTAAGAAGAATAGCGTTTCCATCCTTCGGGAGATCAAGATGAAAATGTAAAGCTAATTTTCGAACATGGGCCAAAAAAGTTTTAATTTTGAGATCTCGATGAATGACGTCATTCCTAACGTAACAAGGAGCATGAACAATCATTCTAAGGGTAATGTTTTGCTGAGTTTCAAGTCTCTTTATATTAACGTCAGAAGCGGTTCCCCAAATGGCAGAACCGTAAGTCATGATGGGCCTGATATAGGCTTTATAGAGCAATAATTTATTTGAGAGCGACAGACGGCTATTTCTAGCTAAAAAGGGGTGAAGCTGGGCTCTTGTCCCCTTCACCTTCTTAACAATGTCAAGAATGTGAGGAGTCCAAGTTAATTTTGAATCAATATGTACCCCAAGGTACTTATAGCTATTCGTCCAGGGAATCGGTTCGTTATGGAAGTGTCAAAGGTCGCGTGTGATTGGTCAGATCTTCTGTCTGACAGCTGTTACCAAGCATGGGAGAGCTTCGAAAATTCTCGAAGCTTCTCCTAAAAAGGGGTTCACGATGTGAAAGGTCCATCTGCGGTCGTACCTGCTTTTAAACGAAAGATGTCGTGATAAGTTTATCGCGACAATTATATTTAGGGATCGCAAGATGCGGGCACCACAGCTAGTTCTGGTTTAGCATGCATTAAGCAAATAAGCAATTACATTAAACAATTACCCATAGTCAAGTAGATATTTTTTGAAATAAATAGGAAATTCAAATAAAATTAGATGTCACTGCATCTTTTGGGAGTAACGAGCCAATATATTGTAGCATGATAGAATCATATGTAGCTTTGAATTTTGTGTTTGTTTCTAAAAAATAAATAAATGAAAATAAGAAATAAATAAACAAATAAATAAAAATTAAGATTTTGTAGGTTGCAGGATAAAACTCTTGATAGAAACATTGCATTTTTGGCACTAAGAGGTTATTTTAAGTACGAAACACTGCATATAGTCCTATAATATAATAAAAAAATAAAACTCAATCCATATCTGCGTAGCCCGTCGAGATAAAATAAAGAGTTTATATCCCGTGTCAAATGCGTTGCATTAACATGATGCAATTGAATGATCATGATATTTTAATGCCTGGAGAAACTACACGGGAAATTGTATTGAGTTCATGTGAGTTATAGATGAGATGAGATCATCTCGTTACCTCCATGATTCAGTTGAATAGGAAAGTTAATATTGAGAGGTCTTCCTAATTTTAAAAAAGACATAATTTGAAAATTTAAACCATTTGAGTTAGAAAGACTTACTTCCACATTTTCCTCAACATTTATGTTTTAAATAATGAAACTAATGTAAAATTGATTTATAGTGTCTTGAAAAAATATTGGTAAATAGTAACGCGTACCAAAATGTGGTGCAAGATTAATTTCATTTAGATTTCTTAAATAAATTTCATCTTCATATCTTGAACATCCCTTCAAGTCTACTTGGCCATTTTTTCGTTCTGTAATCTTAATATCTGACCTTGCTGAGGGGAACACGCCTACCTTGTGGCCCTACTTCTAGTTGGTTATGCTTAGCAGGATAGCTTATGGCCGGTCCTGACTAAATTTCCCTTTTTGAAGTAAAGTCTTCGGTTTAGCCCAGAAGAGTGGGTTACGTCCATGTAGTCATTGTCACTCTCCAACTTGTTGTTATCATTTCAAATTGGTGAATTTAGGGGTTGAAAACATCTTTCCAGTGCAATGTCAAACCTGGTCACTATTCTTATGAATCCTTTGTTCAGCTTGTTTCAGACCACGGAGTATATGTATTTGGTCTCAAATACAGATAGATTAGATTGACCTGAATTGTATGTCCCGTGAAATTAGAGAGAGTTAGTCCCTTTTAACTTCATGGCACCACTGGTAATTAAAATTTTAAAATAGAATGCCTACTACCTAGGGTTCGACAGGAATGTAGATTAATGAAAGTGGATGATATTGTATGTGTGCTTTGATAGGGAGTCGTATAATAAATAATAATATTAAATGGTAGGGATGTATGGCTCACATACGTAAGCGTCGAGTGACTAGCATGGAATTTCTTACAACTTTATGAATAGCTGAACTGAGATAATATTTTGCAACTTCATCCCGCCTTATGACAAGTTCCTTCTATTTATAATTTAAAATACCACTTAAACACTAAACTTATTGAGATAAAGTGCGTTAATAGATATTTAAACATAAATAAATGGTCACATTTTTCATATTATGTAGAATCTATTATACCTCATACCTCAGACAAATAACGTATAGCAGTCGTATAAGATAATGGAACCCGGGAGCTGCCTTGATAGAGGTATCGAGTTTCTTTTCATCTCAGGTGAAATAAATGAGAATTGTTTTTCACTGGAAATAGAATATTTTCCCATTGAGTCACTAGTTTTTAGATCTACCATATCGGAAGAGAAGTACTTTGGTATTTTTTTCAGATATAAAACATATTCACAAATATAATAACATATTCCAGAAATAAATATATATTCAGAAAAATAAAAATAAATTTTCTTACTTGAGTTAAAATAAAAACAAATAAAAGTAAAATTAAATTGGTCCAGAAAAACAAATATATTCCAGAATAAAAATATATTCATAAAAATATATTTCCATAGATGGGTTACAACAAATTTCGAATCCATGAATATAATATATTCTCATACAATCCAGAGATAAAAATATATTTTCATTAATTTCCGAAAAAAAATATATTCACAAAAATTAAAACATATTCCAGAAAAATATTATATTCTTCCAGAGATAAAATTGTATAACATATTTTCCTCATACATGATCTATTATGTCTCGTACCTCAGACCAGAGATTGAGCTAGAATTTTTCCAGAAGAGTAAAAATACACCCTGACTTGTTTTGAAGGAGTATTTTGTTTTCCAGAGGTGTAATTTTTAACAAATGTGCAATTATCCTCAAATTTCCAGGTATTTATTAAATTTATTGTATTTTGTATAATAAACAATTACAGGGTTAATGCCCAACAGCATATAAATTTCTGACTTTTCTATTTTGAAAAAAAAAAAGATTTAAGAAATTCAGTACACTCTTTATTTGTGTTAATAAACAACATTCATTTTGAATTTGATAGCACAATTAATATGCCTTATGAAATTTATGAAATAAGTTTTAAAATGTGAACTAAATTTCTGACGTTCAGGATCACATTTTTTTTAATTTTATGTCAGTTTTCCACATAGAGTAGCAATTCTGAATTATAACTTCGTCATAGTATAATTAAAATGTTTGTTTCTTAAAAATAATCATATAATTCATGATGAAATATCTTGAAATTGTCATCTTAATTTTGGCTTAGTTTCTCCATATGGTTGGCTTAGGTTCTCCATATGGAAAATAAAATAAAAACCTATTAATTAAAATAATTTTTATTTATCCCATTTAAAATTTTGGTTTGGACTTTTTCATAAATTAACAGTGTTCTCAAAATTAAATTAACATGCAACTTTTCCATTGTTTTCACAAAAGTTCAGACCCACTTCTGAAAGACGAGCTAAAGCATCCACATTTTTCTCATCCAATCTGCTTCGTTTTTGAGTTCAGATTTCATTTTGTGTTGAAAATCCTCTCTAGCCCACAGTTGTTAAAAGAGAAATAACTATTTGAGCAATTGCTGAAAATCCAGGGTATATTGGCATATCATCCACAGTGGAGGACGAAATCAATTTACTGAACTCATTTAATTCCATGCTAGGATTTCTACAATATAAAGACTACATGTGATAAAATTCCTCACGTAATTCCTCCCCTGTTACACCTAAGTATATTTTCGAAGGGGAAGAATTTTAATGTTTCATTAATTTATTTGATGAGTCCAATCTATAAGCACTTGAAGGCATTGACCAGCTAAGATTTAAAACCCGATCAAAATCAGAGTGGTAAATGCATCTTTTCTAAATTAAATCTATCTTTCAAGTTTTCTACTAAATGATATAAACATTTTATTTTACCATTTTCAAATTATTTTTTAGAATTTTCACAAACTGATAATTTGATATCCTTAAAGTTATCAATTGTTTTTGTGGACGTTAAAATTTCGGATGAGTGTTTGCCACTTTTTGACGCGCTTTCTTAATTTCTAAAAGTTTTTTTTTTGTTTACAAAATCGGTGCATTACTATAAGCAATAAACATTACTTAATTTATAAAACGTATTTGCCTATTCTATAGTGTGAAATGCGCGTATAGAAGCGATATCTCGATCTCTGCCTCAGACAAATAATGTATAGCAGTCATATACTACAATGGAACTCAGAGCCACACTGATCGTGGTATCGAATTTATCTTCATCTTAGGTGAAATAAATAGGCTTTGTTTTTCACAGGAAATAGAATCTTTTTCCATTGAGTGAATAAGTTTACTGGTTTTTAGATCTACCCTATCGAAAGAGAAGTGCTTTAGTATTATCTTCCAGAAATAAAATTATATTCCGGTGTTTTGAAAGAAACTTTTATTTAAATCGCAATGCAAATGCTGCTTATTAAAGTATAAATGAAAGAAATGGAACTTGAATAAATGAATTTTGGTGTTGCACAACGCTTCTGAAGAATGAATGTAATTACCTAGCTGTGACCAATTTTTGAATGATTTCTCCTTCAACATTTTCCTCAATAAACTGTATATTTGTATTGGAAGCTATTAGTTGTAAATAAACATATCTTTAACCTTAAAATAAGTATAATCACAATGATCAGTTAGAAAAAAAATTCAAACAAAGGCTCGAACCTTTGATTTTATTTACTGTAAGACGTTCGTTAACCATTCTGAATTAGTAACAGGGAAAAGATCTTACATTTGACATTTTTCAAAATGAATTAAACGCTTATGCTTTGTATCAAATTAACTGAAGCTTTGAGTAACTCGACGTGGCATAACTCGTGGCTTGTTACTCATACCGGAATCCATATTTAACAGATTGTTATTTTTTTTTTGCAAATTTCGTAAGAAAAAATATTAAAAAATGTTATCGTTGGTTCAAATGATCACAATTATTGTATGTTACACTTCATTTTAAAGAGTTTGAAAATAACTTTCGATTCATACCTAGAATGTCAATCTACCCCTCACCATAGGTAACTTGCTTCCCGTGAAGGATATAATAACATCATGAACACAAACATTTTTCACTATGAGTGAAACTGTTAAGTTTCATGGTCATCGAAATACAAATAACTCCTTTTGTGCATGAATATGTCAAATTTTGTTCTATGCTTCCGTGTTAAGAAAATACAAAATTTCGAATATTTTGCTCGACTTTTAAAAAAATTGTATTTAGTTCTAGATTTTTTAATGACAAATTGGGTTATACAATTTTGTGAAAAACCATTAATATTTGTCGTAACTGCCGTGTGCACAAAAAATCGACCACAGGCAGATACACAGACGGACATTACTGTAAATTAGTCAAAATGTGTGCAGGAGGTCCTACATTATAACACAAGATCTCGAAATTTAAAATTTTCGTGAAAACTATATTTTCCCTATGCTATATTTTATAGTATTAGAAAGTGAAAATCGTAACTTTGATTAATATTGCCATGATTTTTCCCTCATAATTATATATCAACACATTCCCATTTTTCAGTTATGTAAATTTGTAACTCTGGATAAGTAAAAATACTGTAATATAAAAATATAAAAACTAGTTATGTGCATCTAAAGTGTCTCTACTTGACTTCCTAATAACCAAACGGAAACCAACTACCGTCCAAGAAAAACAGTTAACACTGTTGAAAATAAATCCACTCTTCATTAACATACGCTATACATGACCCTAGCAACTGTGACGAATCCGCAAACTTTGTATAAACTATATGCTTTATATAACCAACATCTGGCATAAATTACCCACATACATATTCTAAAATTTCAGCATCTATTTAGACGGATATTCACTATATAACTTTGCCTACGAGCAGAGGTGGTATCTTAAAGAATGCGGATCTTAACGTCAGCTGAACTGATTTTTTCCTTCTGGCACTGCTAAAATAGCTTGCTACTTATAGTAACTCGGTTTGTTCCGGAAGCCAGTAATTGATTATAACACTATGAAATGGTAGCAGATGATTTTTAAAAGCGAATATTATAAAATAATGAAACTGAAAGAAATTAAATTGTAATTGTGTAGAAATAAAAATGGAATTGAGTAGAAAACAATGCAATCATGTAGGAATGAAAATATAATTGTGCAGAAATAAAAATGAAATTTATTTGTGTTCTTACATACTCAGCTATAAATCTAGTAGTGAGAAAATGTATGGTTTCGTATTTTAATTTTTTATAATTTTTCATAATTCTGATTTAAATATTAATAACACATAAATAGATATTTATTTTTATTTGCTAAAATATAGTTATGAGTTCGGATTTAAAATTGAGAAAAATATACTAAACGCTTCAAATTGAAATAATATAATCGAACTAATTTTAAATGATCTCGATAAATAACATCGTATATGATTATATGCTTGTAGTCTTCTACGATTGATGGCTTTATTTTCTCTAAATACTCTGACTTATTTCTCAGTAGCAATCATATGGACGTTTGATAGTAAGAACAATTCTTGAGTCAAGATATGGGGTCCACGTCAATTAAAATAATTTAAAATGTTGTCTAGGTTCGAAGATCCGGAGTTCGATCCCCGGCTGAAACAGTTAAACCTTGACAATGACGTCCCAATGAATTATCGCTGCTGGTCAGATGCAACAATGAAGAGGGTAGGAAAATAATTAAAAGATGAAGTTTAACAATTATACGCCGATCTTACTTCAGATGGATCTAAAGATAAGAATTTAAAGTAGACTGTTGTGTCTAAAACACAGATGCTACGTGAAAACGATAATAGAAATAAGACATTTCTATTACGCGATCTCGCTCAAAATGAAGCAGAAATTTATAATCAATAAAATTAATCATACCAAATACTTCTGGAAATCATTTGAATATTCAGTGAGAAATGTCGCACTCTCTGTGGAAAAGGGAAACATTAAATATATCTAGAACAGATCATAATTTTTTTTAAAAAACAATATTCCTTCATGTTTGGCTAACAATACTAACAAAGAATTACCCTTTTTGATAATTTTGAGCCTACATTTTATTTAAATAAAACTGTGAAATATCTTGAAAAAAAAGCTAATTATTTTAGCATGCGTAAAAAGTATGATTTTCGCTTTCAAATATAAAGTGCGTACAACATTATTTTTTATGTAAAACATTTTAACATAGCTATTTTTCAATATTTTTATTTTCAAAATTCGAACGAAAAAAATGATTACATTTTTCTGAATTAATTTTTCAGAAAAAAATAATAACTCAACCCTTACATCAGTTAAAATTATCTTACAAAATTGTATTAAAATCGTCCAGTTTCTGCTAGAGACGTCCTGATCACGGACAGATACAATTGACAAAAATATCGATTCGTGTCCATGTATGCTCAAAACATGTAAATATATATCAAGATAAAATTTATAAAAATGTAAATAAAAATGCAAATATGTAAAATTGTAAATATATTTAAATATAAAAATTCATGTCTATCTACCTCATCTAAATTGTTCTCTTTTACATAAACTGTCTATCGCATGGAAATTAAATCTATTTAAAATTCAACGTCAATATTTTCCTTTATGAAAAATCTATGCCATCTTTCAGTCTCAACGTGAAATTTATATCATAATAGAGATCAGAGATACTTCATTGTCTCGGGATGATCATCGCATTCGTCTTCACTTCAGATAAAGGAGATTAGAATTTATATTGACTGGACATATAATTATTCACGATGGAGTCTATAAATTTTCGAGAACTTTTAGGGATTGCTTATTGGAAGAAAAATGCTTTTTATTTCTTTTTATAGAAATAAAATTTCTGCTCGTAATATATATAAAGAAACAAAAAGCAATACACGCTTTTAACGCAAATATTTCCATAACCACACGGACATATTTCCATAACCACGGTTTTGATGATGATTATTCCAGGTCGTGAATATGATTCCTAAAACTAATCCGATGTAATGTCATATCATACTACAGAGAAATGCGCAGTAAAGAGAATTAAAAACCATTTTTCCTGTCTGTCGGTAATAATCTCTTATAATTTAATAACGGCATAATAGATTGTCATTTCTTTTTCTGTAATCAATCTTAATAGGAATAATTTTGGGCAAAACGCAATCACAAATTTTTACGCATATAAAATTGAATTTGAATAACAAATTGAATTACGAATTTTTGCTTCCATAAAATTTAAAACTGAAAACAAAACAATATTAACTATATCAGGAAATGCACAATTTATATATAAACGCAGTATCTGCTAAACTTTTTTTAAAACAATGAGTCTGGATTCAAGAAATATTTTAATATAAAATTAACCTCTGATCTCAGAGCTACGGAAATTAAATTATTTCCTCCTGTATTGGCAGATTATAATAATTCGAACTGGCCAGCCAATTAACATAATTTTGGTAGATTACTAATTTTAATTGGGAGTATATATGTGATTAAAATTCTTAATTTAAACCACATTGATTTTATGGCAGTACTACCTACACAACGATAGGCTTTTCTGCTAGTATAGAATAAAACAATTATAATAAGTACAATTCTGAAATTTCTTCAAGTGTCATAATTTACTTTAAACGTAATATTATGTTGCATATTGATGATAAAACTCAAAATATTTTGTATTTAATGTGTATATTTTTACCAAGCTATGGTTTTGCGGATCGTATGAGTTAATAAATGATACAATTAAAATCACAAAAGACGTAGCTTTTAAAAATGTCCTGTTTTATTACTTGTATGTAATTCAAATTAATAAAAAGTTCATTTATTATAATGTACGCATCTAAAATTAATGAAAATCAAATATACACTAAATTTTGGATTTTCGAACTGTTTAAATCTCAATTTATTCCCCCAAAATTGCCTACATTCCATTGGCGGGCTCAAAACGGGTTGGACAGGTAAGATTCATAACCCCCCAAAATTAAGATATACCACGAAAGATAGCGATATGTCAATTATGAGATTTCTAGCTACAACGGATCTCGAGTTATTCTCGGAAATTGAGTACATTCCATAGGCGGGCTCAAAACGGGTTGGACAGGTAAGGTTTATAATCCCCCAAAATTAAGATATACAACGAAAGACAGCGATATGCCAATTATGAGCTTTCTAGCTACAACGGATCTCGAGTTATTTTTGAAAATTGAGTACATTCTTTTGGTGGGCTCAAAACGGGTTGGACCGGTAAAGTTCATAACCCAAAATTAAGATATACTACGAAAGACATCGATATGTCAATTATGAGCTTTCAAGCTACAACGGATCTCGAGATATTTTTGAAAATTGAGTACATTCTTTTGGTGGGCTAAAAACGGGCTGCCCCGGTAAAGTTCATAACCCCAAAATTAAGATATATCACGAAAATCAGCGATATGTCAATTATGAGCTTTCTAGCTACGACGGATCTCGAGTTATTCTTGAAAATTGAGTACATTTCAATGGCAAGCCCAGAGCAGTCAGCATCCAGAAACTTAGAATATGCCACGAAATACGACTACATACCAATTTTAAACTTCTTAGCTAATAACGATTTGAGTTATTTACAAGAAAAAGAAAACAAAGAAACGAGTACATTCCTATGACAATCCTAAGACTGGCAAATCCGATGAGTTTGAAAATCCAAGTAATTAATATATACAACAAAAGACAATGGCCTATCAAATGTGAACTTTATAGCGCCCAGGTACTCAAATTATTCCTCCAAAACAAGCATATTCCTAAGGCGGATCTAGGTCATGCATCATTAAGATTAAACATCAATAGAATTTAGATATATCTCAAAAGTCAACGATTTTCTAAATTTGGATTTCCCTGTCTATTACCCTAATCTAATTGCTGCAGATTTCGACTTATTTCTAAATCAACGACATCCTTTTGGTGCTCCCAATATGGGCCAAACCTGGAAGGACTAAAAAGCAGCAAAATCACTAAACATGTACAGCAAAAAGCAACGTTATACCCAATTTCATGTTATGATTAGCGGAAATTGATTAGGTAGGGCCTAACATATGAATTACACTGACAATAATAAGACATGTATCCCACTGACAAACGTCAGATCAAGATTCATAAACGGTTGAACAAATATTTTTAATTTATATATTTATCTATATTAAAAACTGTTTGTATAACTAATTGAATGTATAATATAAAATGTTAAAATATATGCTCAATATTAGTCATAGATAACAATTATGTTCAAATTTCTCTTGTATTCTGAATAACATTATTATTTAAAACACTCTATTAAATTTTTTAATTTAGTTCTCCTAAAAAAACGTATTTACAAAAGATATTAAATTCAGTATACGCCAAACTGAAAGTGCTAATATAGTATTGGAAAGTATACCCGTATTACTTTCTTTCTGTTCTAAACACAATATATGAGTTAAAAAATGCTTGCCAAACTAAAACAGACGACGTAAGAAATTAAAAATATCAATAATCCCAGTATCATTAAACCCACTGACCATATATGATGTAAACCAATCAAAATTAACACATAATGCTAACGCTAAGAAAGATTCGTTTTTTATTAATATATTGACAAACCCTGATTTTAGAAATTCGAAACGTGCACAAGAATTTAAGTGGGACTATTTCAATGCAACCCACAAAATTTCAGGAAATTTAGTATAGCCATTAACCCCTGGTGATGACAAAAACACACAGACACATAAATACACAGACATATTTGTAATTATATTTATATAGAAAATTAGCTATAGCCGGTGACAACAGACTTTTAAAATTTCTGTCAAGGCTAATGCTTGTCCTATGTGCATCAAGTGATTTGCAATTTTGCACTATGGTTTAGAATACTATAATATGTATCACCACATTTTGATTGAAATTTCTATATTTTATTCAATTTTAAAGTGCAAATTTAAATGTTTTTGTTATACTGAACCATCTAATCATTTTAAATATTCAATATTTACATTATAATAAATACTGCTTAATTACCTTTTTAAGCCATTTAGTTTGATATCTGTAAATGTTTTTTACGCGTCTTCAAATTAATTTTAACCCGTTCCAAAACGCAAAGAAGTGTCACTACAGGACGGATGGTTTTTCTTGCTAATGAAATCGCTAATATTGTATTATAAGATATACACGTATTACTTTTTATCTGTTCTAAACAAGATATGAGGTCGAAGGATACTTACCAATATAAAACAGACGACGTAAGAAATTCAAAATACCAATAATTCCGGCAATCTCTAATCCCATTGGCTGTGTATGACATACTAAGCGGCAGTGAAAATGAGACACCAAGAAGGAGTGGACAGAAAAGGATGAAACTCTGTAAATACAGAGAGACAGCAACGGGAAATAAGTGATGTTATTTGCAACATAATACACCTATACACTAAGCGATAACACCGTCTGAGCAGTAGGCCACCTCAGCCCAGACCCGACAACTTAAATCTCGGGCCGGGAAAAGATTTCGACCCCCAGCAAAAAGAAGGGCCAACGAGCAACCCAAGCCCAGCGGACAAGGGAAGCCGCCGACCCCCCAAGCGGCGCACCCACAACACCAAACATACAAGGATTTATTATTAACCAAAAGGAGGCCCGGCCACGGCATTTACACTGGCCTACATACTTCTGCTAAACAAAGCAGGTATCAAATACAAAAATGCAAAATATAAATTAACGAAAATAGTAGGCCCACATGCCTTCAAAAATAATTTGATCTAGTGTTCCAATTTACACTTAAAATTAAATACAAACCAGTTCATAATTTTAAAACTACACTACAATATATTAAAACGATCCATTAGGTCTAAATAGGCCATAATACAAATCACACATTATATTCTAATGTTCCAAATCAAAAACATTTTGTAGTAACCAAAATATAAAATCCACATAATTTATCCCGTCCAATATCCACATATTTCTATATAAATAATAACATCCTGAAATTACTAAAAATATTCCACATAACAAAAACCTTAATATCAGGAGTAAACAAAAACAATAATCTTTAATAAGTAAAATTCTTTCCCATTATCCAATCCAGACATCCAATTATTTCAACAATTTAATTAACACCTCAAATCCAATTCAATACATCAAACTATACACCTGAAAATCTACCAGTACAAAACACCAATCACAGAAAATACCAGACCTCCAAAAGGAAAAAGAACAAGAAAAATTAATCATGCATAAGCATTAATTATGAAACACTTTCAAACTGAAATGCAATTTCATTTAAAAATTTTTAAAATGTGATACATTCAGTGCTGATATCTTTTACATTGACACAGTACTACAGTAATTTATTATACTTAAAAATTTAAAACTGTATCGAAATATAAATCACCTGATTCTCAATGCAAAACCAATGAATATTTCATTCATATAACTTGTATTCCAGACTCCAGAGCTAAATAATTTTGTGTGAAAAAAATTCAGCAATTCTTATATTATAAATCACCTTACAATCGCTTGAGATATTTGCATTTTGCATAAGTGAAAATTAGGCTTCGTTGAAGAAATAATAAAAGTTTAGGGATCATTTAAGATCATAACTATTGTAATTGCGTAGGCACGGAATTTAGATACACAGATACACAGATAATATGTGTGTGTATGTATTCAAAGTATTAGAATCGTGCCGAAGATCGTAACTCAAATTTTCGAAGGTTCTACACGTTTTGGGACTTCTAGAACACGAAAAAACTATTTTTAGGAAGACGTCTGTGTGTGTAAGGGTATATCTGTGTATGTTTCTGTGTGTCTGTGAGGATATTACATCCACTCTAATTGAAAAACTAATGGACCGAATTTCATAAAATTTGGTAGGTATGTTTTTTGTAGGATACCCTGATGTTCATTAGATTGTAGTACTATTCGTAATAAAAGTATCTGCCTTCTTTGCGAAATGGCCGGCAGAAATTGCCTTTATCCACTCTAGCTAAAAACTAATGGAACAAATTTAACAAAATTTGGTGCATAATATTTCAATAACCTACAAGTGATTTATATACCGAATTTAACAAAATTTAAATTTAGTATATAAATCATTTGTAGGTTACTCTAGTACGATTCGGGAAAAAGGAACGGGCTATTTTTGCGAAATGTCCCGCAAAAATCGTTAAATATAAAAATAAAAGACTACGTGTGCTCAATTATATAAATTGCATTCCTATTTTATACGTGATTTTTGACAACAAAAAGAATAAGACTAACCCCATTACTCCAGGACTAGCCGTTCTTGAGATATTCTAGTTTTTTCGCTTTTTTGCTACGCCACCTTTGACAATAAGTTCAGCTATCGAATGAGAACCAAATTTAAGTTTAACGTGTAAATTCAATGTCATTTAAAATACTTATGGCTGTTATTTTGTGCAGATAATCTCAAATTATTATTGAAGAAATAAAGAGAACGTGAATATGAGTTTGCAGCGAAAGACATGTGCTGCCCACATCAGAATTTTTAACAATATTAAAACAATGATTTATAGAAGTGGACGGGAATTATTTGCAGGCCATTTCGAAAAAATGTAGGAATTATATTTAAATATACACCAAATATTTGTAGAATAAAATGTTCAACAAATTTAAGTTGTGTACCAAATTTTAACTCTCTAGGACGTACGAAATACTAGCATCTCAATCCTGCGGTCATTCCCAATGGGAAACAAAATCCGGCGCAATGCGCATGCTCACGGACTTTTCCCCTCCAGTGCTTCAATATTTCGTCAAGGGGTGATATAAAAAGTGTGCAGAAGCTGACAGTCTGACATGCTTCCCAATTACAGTTTTACGATTAAAATTATAAAAATGCGATCCAAAATGTACAGCATTGCATCCCAATGAGAATATTTATGAATATGTACAGTGTTACCTTGGATTTTAATGTTCGTTCTGAGATTTTACGATTTTTAGGCATTGGAATTTGTAAAGTAATGGTTGAATCGTAAACAGAACGATGAACTGCCCTCTATTTTTTAAATTCTAATCCGGTTTTAAATGTATGGTAAAGGAAAGTTTTATTTTAAATAATATAATATTTTATGATTTCGTAATTTATACACTTGAAAATTACATTCGTAATTTTACACACAAGTGGAAAAAAAGGTATTTTCTTATCGCTACCTATGTGAAGTTATTCATTTGCAGGTTTACTTTAATTCCTGTGTCTCAGGTGTGAATTAAGCATGAATTTTAAGAGAGGGGGGCGATTTGCATAAACATATTACTTTGCGAGTTAATAGCGTTGTGTAAACAAACCTCTTAGTGCTGTAATACATAATGATAAGCTACTAGGGGAGGAATACATCCAGGCGCGGATATCGCCCCCTCCCCCGACATGTTTGAGTGTCGCATTTAACACTATCTATTTTTTAATATTCTGTACCTAAAACATTGATAGATAGGCAACGGCATCCCCCCCTCCTGGAGAGGGAAAATAGAGGGCAGTTCATCGTTCTGTTTACCATTCAACCATTACATTACAAATTCAAATGCCTAAAAATCGTAAAATCTCAGAACGAACATTAAAATCCAAGGTAACACTGTACATATTCGTAAATATTCTCATTCGGATGCAATGCTGTACATTTTGGATCGCATTTTTATAATTTTAATCGTAAAACTGTAATTGGGAAGCATGTCAGACTGTCAGCTTTTCAGCTTCTGCACACTATTTATATCTCCGGCCGGCCAAATGGCTACTCATGTCTTTGCTGACGAGTCGGTCGGTCTGGGTCTTCAACACTATTTATATCACCCCTTGACGAAATATTAAAGCACTGGAGGGGAAGAGTCCGTGAGCATGCTCATTGCGCCGGATTTTGCTTCCCATTGGGAATGGCCGCAGGATTGAGATGCTAGTGTACGAAATTGCATTAAAAATGCCAACAAATAAGTGATGCCAACAAATATGAAGAGTTATATAAAATAAAAAAAATTTTGAAAAATCGTTATCTACCAAATTTATTTTAAAATGTGAAGCCTCTCTTATATACAAAATAATTAAAGTCCTGGAAAGATATTTATTGTATAATATATCTCTCTTTTCTTTCTGAAGGATATCCCGAAAGTAAGAATTTAATTGAATTTGTTTTTCTCCCTATATTAAATAATTTTTAATTAAAAAACTACCTAACATATTTTACAAAAAAAATTTTATACATTTTATGGGATAATGTGAATATTTCCTAAAAATTTCGAAGCAATTTGTGAATTTTAAATTTGCTTAAAATATGTTTGAAGAATTAGGTCCCATTGGGTTCAATGTATTTCATTTTTTCAACCCGGGATCAATAAAAACTAATTGGGTGATATTATTTATTTATATTTCCATAGGTCCCACAGACCGTCTGAACAACGTACTAAAATTTCATTTTGATAAAGTTGTTTTTACGGCAGTTATCGTGCTAACGGACAGACAGACCGACAGACAGACAGACAGACAGACAGACAGAATGAACAAAGTCATAAACACTTTTCAACTATGTTGTAAAGTGTTAAAAATGTAAAGATCAGGGAAACCAGGCAAACATAAATATAAAACCAAATACACATATACATCAAACTAATAAACACACACCTAAAATACCATGACACCTAATTACATAATAATCCAATAACAGTTAAGTAAAGTAATCTATGTAATTCCTTGAAATTTCTATACTCCTAAGATACCTTGGACATTCCCTGTTTAAACAAGAATGATTTTAACATCCAATTCCAACCCAAATCTAGCATTGGCTTCCGTACAATTAATGCATCTCTTTTCCATAAGACAGGAGGGAGCCCAGGGGATGAACACCTGTACAATTAAGACAAACCGGGGTCCGGTCACACCTTTTACTAGTATGGCTGAGCCTATCACACGCTGTACACAAAAGAACTCCATGAAATTCACGGACAGGGTGACACTCTGAATTACAACTAATCCAACCAATCTTCAACAATTCAAAAAAGATCTGAGGAGCAACTTCAAAAACACAGTGATTGCCCCGTGGAGCACTACTAAAATAACAAACCCTAATATCTTCCCTCATTTCAAAAATAGAGTTCTGGGCATATAATAAATGATCAACCTCATCCAATTTTAAGGGCTCATCAGCCCCGAAAACTATAATCCTAGGCCATCTCCTTGTAAAATCATCAATAACAAATCGATCCTTAAAACCACCAATACCAAGTAAACTCTCCTTAAAAATATCTACCATAAGTTGACCTTTCAAAACAAAAACCACCCCGCCTTTTCCTACACCAAAGTATTTTTCAACCCCAAAACAAGACTCTTCAATACATTCATCCAGTGAAATACATGAACGTATGAATTTTAAAGTTTCCTATTTGAACAAGGCTTTAACGGCCTAACCAAAGCAGAACGAGGAGCGAGGGGTGCGGGCGGTTCCGGAGAGGGGGGCAGATACTTACTAATTCTATTAGAGAAAACAAGGGAAGAGGCGATAATCTCACGATTACATTTCTCCAAAGAAAGACATTTCATCTTCAACTGTTTATCAGTTTCAATAAGCGAATCTTTAATACAATTTACTTTATTACAAGAAGAATCCACATTCCCAATAATATTTTTAATCCTGTTACAATACTCATCCATTATCTTATGGCTATGCCTAAAGAGTTCACTAGACTCAATGAGTTCAGCTCTAGTCTCATGTAAGTCCTGCGATCCCTCACCACTAACAATACTTGACTTAATAATACCAACACTAGGTACAGAAGAACTGACTACCCCTTCTCCCTCTATTTTTTTAACATATCACCATTGCCCAGAGACCCAAATTCACCATAAGCCCTAAACGAACGAGATGTATCCAGAATCAAAGACACAAGAGGTATGATTTTTAACCAATTCTTTCCGCATAGTATTAGATAAAGGGGCACCAGCCTTAGCCATCAAGAAACACCCTAGTTTTTCTAAAGTATTCAAAGTCTGATCCGCAGGCCTTACCATTATATTTCTCGTATTAAATTCATAGTGAATATCCTCCTCTGTCACCCGTCCAATAATATAATTCAATTCACTAGGGAGTATATCCCTTTTCTCCATAACTCAATAAATTAATATCCACACAATAATATATCAACAATTACTGTTTCAGTACAATATTAAAGGAAGCTGTTACAATTCAGTAATACATATTCAATCATAAATTTCAATTAACCACAGAATTTTAAAACCTATAAACGTAAAAATCAAGTTCAATATAATAAATAACCCGAGTAAACAATTCATTCACACACCAATTTAATTTCATATAGTTATGAATAAATTCAACTCCAATAAATTAGTCATAAACAAAACAAAATAACATTGATATTCAAAGTTCCCCCCTGAAGCACAAAGTAAGATAAGTACCGGTTATACACAAAGTAGATCCAATTTAGGTAGAGTCCAGCAGATCAAAATGAAAACAGCAGTTCCGCTCCAAATAAACAATAACAAAATGCAAAGACCATCCAAGAACCTACTCAATAAAATGCAATAAATGTCTGTCAGTTTACTGTTTGCAGTGACACAATTCAACACCATGCAAGTAAATACTAGGAATGCAGTTTACAGTTTAACAGAATCGACTTAAATACCCACGATGATGTCAATTCCGATGTTTATTTTCAATAAAAATGTAAATATAAATATAATATTATGGGTCTTAAATCAAGAATATAATACTTTAAGAATGTTACAATTCCATAAAATCCATGATCATATTTTTAACATTTCCAGAACTTTAGATACAAAAAAGTTAACCCCGCAGAAAAATGGTTATATTCAAATATAATCAGAAATACCCAATATGAGCACCATTGGAGCCAATAATAGTATAAAGTATAATTTTACTAAATTTATAAAGCTTCTTCAAGATCTTAATTTGCAATAATTAAACTTTAATGTTAAATTTAAAAACTCATAAGTCTACAGGAAAAAACCAATACACATACCACCTCCATAGAGAATGAAGCCGCTCCACAATCTGAAGGAACAAAGTTCGGGACGCCATCAATATTCAGTAAATTTATATCAATTTAACCGCTTAAGATATCAATTCCAAATTAACAACATGGTTAATATAGACCAATAGTACTTTATATACTTCACTCTCATATTTTTATAGTCCCGAACTCACAATATAACAAGAAAAACTCTTTCCAACTTCAATGCAATTTTATTTAAACATGTCTAAAATGCAATACAATCCTCCGTAATATTTTAAAACCTCTCACAATACTATATTGATTTATTATATTTGAAAACTTAAACCTTCATCGAAAAAAATGAACTTCATTCAAATGACGGCATTGAAATATAAATTGCTTGGTTTAAACATCTCTAAAATGTAATATATTACTCGGTAATAATTTTAGAATTATCATAATACCACGAAAATTTATTATATTTAAAAACTTCATCGAAAACAACTGAAATTCATTCAAATGATGTCATAGAAAAAATAACACGCCTGGCTCTCTCTAAAAAAGCAGCACTTCATTCATAAATAATTTCCCATTCATGTCATTCATCACAATACTTTAATAATTTATTTTATTTAAAAATTAAGACCATGGAGCTACCAGTAATTTAACGCTATGCTTAAAACTTCATCGCAAAAAATCGTCCTTCTCTCGGTAAAGTCAATGAATATTTCTTTCATATCAGCTATGCAGTCTCCATGAGCTAAATTCTTTTGCGATAAAAAAAATACAGCAATTCCTATACAACTCATCCTACATATTTTGCTGTTTACATTTTACATAAGTAAAAAATAGGCTTCGTTGTAGAAATAATCAAATTTGGATGAGTATTTAAACTCATATATATTGTAATTGCGTTGTTTTAGTATGTAGATGCACAGAATTTAAACCAAAATAAAGTGATTTTAGGACGGATACAACACTCAATATGAAATAGAAAGAACTTTAAAAATCGCGATTTTGAGACAAGATGGATGCCATATATCATATTTAAGTGGATCACGTGATCTTTTCATATCTTGGTCACGTGATCGTTTCATATAAGAGGTGTTATTATTATTTTTATTTAAAAAACTACTGAATATATTTCGCTGAATTTTTTTTTTACATATTTTATGGAATTATTTGAATATTACCTAAAAATTTCGAAGCAATTTGTGAATATTAAATCCTTTTAAAAAATATTTGAAAAATTAGGTCCCATAGGGCTCAATGTATTTCATTTTTTCAACCCGTGTTCAATCCAAAACTAATTGCGTGATATTATTCATTTATATTCCCATAGGTCCTACGGACCCTCTGACCAACATACAAAAATTTCATTTTGATTAAGTCATTTTTACGGCAGTTATCGTGCTAACGGACAGACAGACAGACAGACAGACAGAATGAACAAAGTCATAACACTTTTCAACTTTGTTGTAAAGTGTTAAAAAAGGATGCCCCGCAGGAAACTGAAGATTCACTAATAACTAAGAAACCAATCAGTAATCCTATAACATTAAAGTGTCACCATATAATATAGAATTTTTTCTGATTTTTAACAATATCCATAATGCTGGGTATTCATTAGCATTTCAATAATAACGATTTCAAAATTCCAAAATCTTGTAGAAAAATCTGAAATCATCAATAGTCAGTAGGCATACAGATCCATAGGGGGGTACCCAACAGGCAATATGGAACATCAATACAGTTCAAGGAACAGGGTGAATTACGTCACAATAAAAATTTATTATACTATTAAATCCGTAAATATAGTTATGGCCATAAAACTTGATATATAGTATCTTTAATGTTCCAATATAACAATCCTATATCAGTTATATTTTTACCACTTCAGGAACGGGAGATATCAAAAACCTGGACCGCAGAAAGATGAAAAAGTCACAATATCTCCGAAACCAATCAGTTTATCACTAATTTTATTTATCAATAGTTATTATCAGAATATTTATGAATTATTAACATAAACCATACACTTCTATTATCAATATTAAGCGAGATATTGGCGATTCATTACCTCAGAAAATCGAGGAAAAATTCCAACTTTTTTCAACTGCGTATTACAGACGCCATTGAAGAAACCTTTAACATTGAAGATCAAATCCACTTAACATTGTGAGCTATCCAAATATATATTCACTAATTTATACACAACCACTTAACCAATTTTCTTTTCAACTATATCAAATAACGCTGTATACTTCAAGGAATACATTAACACTAATATAAACCTTCAATTCTCTTCTGATCATATGCTATTTACATTTCAATGCAGAACAAAAAAACAACAATCAACTACTACACCACCATTGCTGGGGATGAATTGTAATACCAGCGCGGGTGGCGATACAAGCAGCAACATGTCTAGCTACAGAGCCAATGAGCATGCGGGTGGTGTCCTGAGGGATGGCTGTCCATTTCCTGCCAACCATTTGCAGAGATTGTCTTCTAAACGCTGCGGGGGCAGCGCACGCAAGCGACGTCCAATCACGTCCCAGACGTGTTCGATTGGTGAGAGATCAGGGGATACTAGTGGCCAGGGAAGTACCCTTCCAGGGCATGTTGGCTTATGAGTGTCGTGTGTGTTCGAGAGTTATCCTGCTAGTAAATGGCATTGGGTACCCCTGAAGGAAAAGTAGTGTCACCGTCAGCAGCACGTCATCCACATAATCTTTGGACCGTCAGAATGCTCTCAATACGGATCAGAGGTGACCTGCTATCGTAGGCGATGGCGCCCCAAACTATGATGCCGCGTTCTACAGATGGGGCCCGAATGGACCTGTTACCACTTCATCGCCAGACACGTACACGGCGACTATCATTACTAAAACAGAAATGTGACACGTCTGAGAACATGACCCTGTGCCATTTCACTGTCCACGTGGCTCTATTCCGACACCATTGCAAAAAGGCGACGGAATTGTCCTGCGGGACTGACAACGCTTGTCGGCGGATGCGTCGGTCCACGCGAGCTGACGTTGCTCTGACCGTACCGGCACTCTTCATACGTGCCACGTTCCTTTGTTCCAACCATCTTCGCTACAGCCGGTACATCGTGGATGCGTGTAGGTGGCTGTCCTCTGAGATTTGACTTATGGATTAACCTGCCTTTTTTCCGATCCCCATACCCCCCGTGAAGTCGTCTGTGTGATGGAATTGTCTCGGTTGCGGGGACCTGGCATTCCATGCTACTGCATGTTTCTTCTTAGATAAAAAAATGCAAAATGGTGTCCCTAGCAGACAGATCAGTGCGACTATTGCCGATTCTTCAGGTTCCTTCTCTTATATTTCACTCAACGCGCGCGGGACAGCTGCTAATTTCGCATCATTTTCATAACTCGGTGAGCAACGTCTACCCTGCAATCTGCATTGTTTTCTGCCCACTTTTTCTTGGTGTCTCATTTTTACTGTCACGTATTGTATAATCCTGTCAAAAATAACACATAATGCTGTCGCTATGAATGATTCGTATTTTATTAATACATTGGCAAACCCAGAATCTATAAAATCGAAAAGTGCACAAAATGATTGACTCCTACGATTGACAACTGAGGTGACTATTAATGTTTATGGTACTGAAAGCTACTGGTCACTAATCAAATTTCGAATTAAATGGAAGTAAGCTAATGAAAGTTTCACTTAGAGTTTCAGCGGTTCATGAAAGAAGGTCTTGGCGAGACACATGTATAAGTGAATAAGGGACATCTTGATAAGAGACATCTTGATAAAAGACTAACTTCGGCATCATAATGAGAATGACCATATAACTTTAATGCATGTTAAGAACGTGTAGATACATCAACATCAAACATCATTAACAATACATTTTATTGCTATATATTGTAGGGAAAGTACATTTTGTCAGTCAAATCTTCCTGTAATGGATCATACTACTTAAAAAATGATATAGGTAACAAAACTCCATAAAAATAAATTTAAAGAGTAAAAAATTATATTTTTCCTCTTTTTTCTGATACATATAAAGACTGTGGACACGAAATATTCGTGACAAATAAACCGACACTTAATAAGGGATTTTGATGATACTTTGTAGGGATTAGTCTACATGATTCAGAAGAGGATTTTTTGGGATTTTCTGAAATTTAGTTTTCAGTAAATTGGCCGCAGTGGAAGTACGTTTACTGCATGAGAGTTTGTTGATTGACTAAAAGAAAACGGTATATAGGACATAAGGCGGTTAGAATGAATAATTAATGATAAAGTACTTTCAGTTCAATTATGCAATTTATTTTAAAAGTATGCTATTACCCCGAAGAATTCAAGCATATCGTACAATTATATAGATTTTTTATTTAAAATATGTTTTGTGGATACATTAAAGCTCTGGCGTAAAGAATCTTGCTGCCCCAATCGGTAATAGAACGCTGCGCTGGATTCTGAACTGGCCAGCCGACACTCTACCGTTGAGCTACTGGGACGAAATTGCAAGCTAGTCGAAGTGGACACTGAAATATATATATATATTTCGCATGCAAATTTCTTTATACCAAGTATGCAAATGCATAAATTTGCAAGGCCAATGAGTGTTAACTTCGGTCATAACGCGCGTTTCTACTGCTCAACTAGCATCCTATAAAACATGTTAAAAATGTGGACGGTTTATCTCCCCTCTTTATCGGCGTTGTAGTTCCATAGAATCACAATTAATAATGCCATTACAACGTTGTCGAAGACCTTATAAGCAATTAGACGAGTACGAACGTGGTCGTATAGACGGGATGCGTGAAGCTGGCTGGTCATACCGAGCAATAGACCGCTACTTGCACCGAACGGACACAGCTGTGCAAAGGTGCTGGCAGCAATGTTTGCTGCAAGGAACTTATCGGAGGAATGAAGGCCCTGGAAGGCCACGGTGCGAGAATGCGAGGCAAGATCGGATGATTGTACGACAGGCCCGAACTAGTCCAAACGACATCACTGTCCGTCATCCAATGTGTTACAGCCTCTCCCATACACGCGTGGCACGTTCTACCATCTCACGGCGCTTAGCTGAGGTGGGGTTACGCTGCTGGCGGCCTTTAAGACGTCTGCCCATAACCCCACAACATCGACAAGGTCGTTTGGAGTGATGTCGTAGCCGAGCAGCATGACTGCCAGCAGACTGGCATTGCATAGTATTTAGCGATGAATCACGCTTCAGTCTTTCAGTAGATGACCATCGGTTACGTGTGTGGAGGCGCCAGGGCCAGCG
Source organism: Amaurobius ferox (assembly GCA_951213105.1). Lineage (NCBI taxonomy): Eukaryota > Metazoa > Arthropoda > Arachnida > Araneae > Amaurobiidae > Amaurobius > Amaurobius ferox. The sequence goes on from OX578143.1 coordinate 30,025,721, forward strand.
GTTCCAAACAGCCTTTATTTTACACAGGCACCCAGCCATTTCCTCTGGTGTGGGGTGCTATCTCTTACGACAGCAGGTCACCCCATAGTCATATGCCGCTAGATTCGGGCACCCCGAAATGTAGCAGATCTCGAGCAACAATTGAGGAATATCTGGTAGAATGTATCGCAAGATGACATTAGAAAACTTTATTACTCCTTACCTAGACGTATACAAGCGTACATTACCGTCAGGGGGAGAGGGTCACCAATTATTGATTTAAAAATTCAATGTGCAATTGCTAACACTTGATGGGTCCTGTGACCTTGATTTCGTAATCATTTCATTACCTGTGTATGAGCTGCACGCATATTTAATTTCAATAAAAACAGTCACTTTTTTCATGGTGCTTTGGTTATTTTTTGCAGAAGTGTATATATATTTTGCAAAAGTGTATATATATATCGCAGAATTTTCTGTTGTGATCAACTTTGTTATCCATTGTGCATAAAGTCCTCTTACCACTTATTTTAAAAACACGTTTGTGGTTTGTATTTTCTCGTATTGTCAGTGCTAGATTACAAAATAAGCATACTAAGCACATTCTTAGGGCATCATCAAATTAGGGGCACCAATAGAAATCCAAAATATTTGTTGTTTCGTATATTACTTTCCTTATATACATATAACGTATAAGGAAAGTATTGTGACGGGGTCAAAAATTCGAATTCGAGTTTTCAACGGGAGAACACGTTTCAAGCATCCCTGAACACGAATCAGACGTTTTTGAGATGATGTCTGTGTGTGGGGGGGATGAAAGTGTGTGTGTGTGTGTGTGACTCTGTGGAGACTATAACTGATGAACGAATGGACCGATTCGAATGAAATTTAGTACAAAAATTACAATCCGTGAATTCTGGAAGCTTATTGTTTTAAACGAAATCGAATGTTAAGACCCAAAATTTTCGAGTAAAATTTTGAAAAAATCATCAAAAAATTAAAATCTTTAATAAAGTTACGCAAATAGACATTTCTTATAAAATTTTTACTTAGAAAGTATTAACACAAACTTTGAACGCGAACACGAACCGTTCTCGAGATATTGTACATTTTTCAAATAAATTTATCAAAATATTCCATAAATTAAAAAAATAATAATTGTTCAGAAACATGTTCACTTTTCACATGTAATATCATGTAATCAATTTGGTGATATCATTCTCGTGGATCTAGCTCGTTCCATTCATGAGAAAAGATACTTTGAGTAATAATTTTGTATTTGAACGCCAATAATCATTTATCTGCTATAAGAATAACTTATTTCCCCGTCTGTAACATTTGGTGATTTTGACGACGACTTTGGCATAATGTCGCCAACTTGGCGACTTTTTTAAATGTCGCCAAATTAATGACAATCTCGCCAAATGGATAAAAATGACGCTAAATCCATGAAAATGACGAGTCATTGACGAAAATTCAATATCTTGGAAAGAGTATAAGTATCTACTATAAGAATAATCTATTTTTTAACTGTAAAGGTAGTAAATTCATTGTATTATATAAGAAAAGTCACCTGCTGCCCACATCAGATTTTTTTGTGACGCAGTGAAACAAAATGAACTTTAATTATTAACTGCAAAGCGCATCTTTACTTTACAATAAAATCATTTGTTAATATTATTCGCTCAATTATTAAATTCTACATAATTGACATGGCCGTAAATTAACGTATTCTTGGAACTCATTAAATCATGCGTTGTGCCGCTGATAACCCTCCAAATATTCATCTTTAGCGCGAGTTCTGTGAAAGAATAGTAATTAACATACTACTAAATTGACTGCGCCATTTTTACTTTAACAATAAATTTTTTATTAACAACATAAAATACTTATTGAATTCATTACACCCTTATTCATAATATTGTGGCGGAGAGATACAATGTGAGACCTTTAGTTAAAAATACCTAACATGTGTTTATGACCTTCAATATTATTTGAGGAACGCATATCTTCAAGTCTGTCTTGGACTTTGTCACCAGAACGTACTTAATGTGGCTCATGTTACGGGAATTATCTCGAAGTATAATTCACCCACTAGTAATTCGCCGATCATATTGTACTGCTGGCTAGGTGTTAATATCGAACACGTCTGGAATAACTGTAAGCAGGACTTTGTCGTATACATTCTGCAATTACCATGCAGAAGTCCTCGTGAATTTCGATATCACCTCTCACGTAGAAGTCATGCTGCAATCTCTCTGTCGAAATCGTTCTCTATAGTCGTTCTGTATGTCTGTTTTTACTTCTTTGGTTGTGGCTCTTTTGCCTCAGGATTGACACTCCTATTTTGCTCTTATTGGCAGCCTTCATTAGGGAAGCCACAAGCATCTTCTCACTTGGTCAATCTTTTTACCCAATGTCGTTGCTTCCTCTGTCTTGACGCCCCTACATTTATGGTTTTAGCTGACCTTTGGGTCAGCGTGTTGTAAACTTCGCCATTAAGACTGTCGTCATTGAGACTGACGGTATTGTCTGACGTTTCAGACACATTAAATAATGTACATAAAGCTGTCTCACAATAAACTGGTGTGAGATCTGTTTATGGTCTCACATTTTTATTTACTACTTATCTAATAATTGAGATCAGTGAATTTTCATACATCGACTCCAATAATCTTCTGGGGCATGAGCGACCAATAAAATTTGTCTATCTTCTTTCTATCCATTACAGTTATACAGGGGGTGTTTCCTTTAGTGCTGACTTTATTATACCCCATCAATATTAATCTAATAAATTGGTCAGTATCATAGCAAGTTGTTACTTAATCAGTCCGTATAAATTTTCCATAGGGAAGGGAGCTCTATGCGAAATTTCATAGGTGTGGTTAATGCCAGCTTAATAGTTGCGAGACCTCAAGATTCTAGATTGTAATTTTTAATTATAAGTTCATTACAGTTGAGTAAAAATTAAAATATAGCTAATTATTATGAATTGGGAGCCAAGTCAGCATCAACATTTAGGTAAGAAAACTTACCAACATCACATGACGTAATGTGGTAAATCATTGTCCGCCCATCACATCAAGTCTGACAATTCCCAATTGTTCATGTATTGACATCAGATTCTATACCACAAGGCTACATCAGCAGTTCATGTAACTGTAACTGATATATATCAGTCATTAAGGTTGTATTATGCAAGTTATACCATATATGAGGAACTGGAAATACTTACATTGCACCTAATTGAGCCAAAATATGAAGATTTAGAAATACATATAAGGATATATTCATACCTTTAAAATGTTACTTTTTATGATGGTCGTTCTTACTTTTATTTTTCAGTTATGGCAGATCTACAGCTTTTACTACTGAAATTATTTTCATGATGGATGGCTCATTTTGTGTGCTATGGTTTACAATACATACTTTTCTTTTAAAATAAAAATGTAAATGGGATACAGAGCGAATAAAATACATTACAAGTTCTGCAGATGCAATAGATATAATGGGTCTGGGTCGCAATCCCGACAGCCGAAATTACGACAAGCCAGAATCCCGACAGCCGAAATCCCGACATGCCAAAATCCCGACAAGGTTGAAATCCCGACAAGATCGAAATCCCGACAAGTCAAAATCCCGACAAGCCAAAATCCCGACAAGGTCGAAATCCCGACAAGCCAAAATCCCGACAGGAGAATCCCACTCTTGCACAGACTAATACAACACTAAGGCGGTCATCGCAGTGACGTCACTAGGGTTAGAATTTACTAATCAGCACCCCCCTCCACCCACGCACATGCGCTGGACTCACGCTCCCTCTTGTCTCCATCCGCTTGCTACGACAATGGCCATAAATTCTGGCATTGAGTGACAATGGCTGGCATTGAGTGATTGGCATGGGGTTAATCTCTCTTCTCCCTCTCGCATTTGGGGTGTGGTTATGACCTACCCCCTTGTGACCAGTAAAAGAAGCGAGTATCCAAACAAAAAAAGCAACTAAGTGTTTTTATTGGGCAGAGATAACGGATTAACAGAATCCCAGGTGCAATGCACTAGCAAGAGCTCACTTGTCGATTTATATTTGCTCGCTAAATTGTTTAAAAAAAATGGCTGAAATTTGTGAAATTGTTCCATCTCAAAAAAGAAGCAATAAAATTAATGCACGTGGTTATTTAATGGTGAAAGATAAGAATCGCGACGATTTGTATTATTGGTGTTGTGAAAAAAGAAAATCTGAAATGTGCAATGGTCGAGTTACAACGATATTTTTGAGTGGACAACATCATCTCCGTAAATTTACTGAGCATAACCATGCTCCACAAACGAGTGCAGCTGATATTGCAAAAAGTATTGGCCAATTAAAAGAAGATGCTCGGCATACTAGAAATCAACCGTGCCAAATTATTCAAACTAGCATCGTAAGCACTTCTCAGGACATTCGCCCATACATTCCATCAAAAGAAGCTCTCCGCAAAAAGATTAAACGAGTCAGGCAAAATGAAAGACCATCAGAACCAAAAACATTGAATGAAATTGATATTCCACATACTTTACGAAGCACTTTAACTGGTGAGTTATTTTTAGTTAGAGATTCTGCAGTTGGAGATGAAAGAATTCTGATTTTTACAACAACTGCAAATGTTGAACGTTTATCACAGGCACCTTATTGGATTATGGACGGCACGTTCAAAACGGTGCCCACAATATTTTACCAGCTGTATACAATTCACGCACCTGTTGGATCTCAAAATTGCAGAATTCTACCGCTAGTATATGCTTTGATGACGAGCAAATCTGAAGAAAATTACAAACAATTATTCCAAGATTTAATTGATTTTGCTGAAGAAAATAATGTTGAACTGAGGCCACCCAGAATCATTAGTGATCTAGAAAAGGCAGCTATAAATGCTTCGACATCCGAGTTCCCGAATGTTATCAACAAAGCTTGTTTTTTCCATCTGTGTCAATGTGGATGGAGAAAAATTCAAGCAAGTGGATTCGCTTCTCGCTACGGCACAGATGAACCGTTTAGTTTAATGCTTCGTCATTTATTTGCATTAGCCTTTGTCCCAGCTGACGAAATTCCAGCAGCATTTAACACTTTACTTCCTCATTTGCCACCCGATGCTCAAGAAGTCGTTCAATGGTTTGAAGACAATTACATTCGTGGAAGAATGAGGCGTCGTTTGCGTAATGGTATTACCGTTCGCGTTCCGCCGTTGTTTCCACCAACACTCTGGTGCGTGTTTGATTCCATACAACTGGGAGCTCCGCGCACTCAAAACGTTGTCGAGGCTTGGCACAGGAGATGGGAAACCCTAGTAGGACAGGCCCATGTTGGTGTTTATAACATCATAGAAAAATTTCAAAAGGAACAGGAGCAGGTGGATTACCAAGTTGAATGCATTCTTCGCGGAGAACAACAACCAAAACGTAGGAAGGTAGATGATGACAGGGAGAAGAGAATTATGACTGTTGTGAACGATCGTAATAATCGACCTGTGATGGAATATCTTCGTGGTATCGGTCATACTGTGTCACTGTAAAAATGCTATTTGAACGTATGCAGAATGTGTAAGTGTTTTTTTCTTTTTTAATAAAATGAATTTCCTAAATCTTATACCGACCTGTTGTATCATTTTAAACTTTGTCATTTCAATTTGCCAAAATTTATTTCAGTAATGGCATAATTGTTATGATTTAGTGATTAAAACTTTTAATTTGTAAAATGTAGAGATATAGAAAAGCCGATAATTTTGATCAAGCTATACATATAGGCGTAAACAGCCATGTGCGTGAGCCCAACGCATGTGCGTGTGTGTGGGGGGTTATTAGTAAATTCTAACCCTAGTGACGTCACTGCGATGACCACCTTAGTGTTTTATTAGTCTGTGTAAGAGTGGGTTTCGGCTGTCGGGATTTTGGCTTGTCGGGATTTTGGCTTGTCGGGATTTCGACCTTGTCGGGATTTTAGCTTGTCGGGATTTCGACCTTGTCGGGATTTCGACCTTGTCGGGATTTCGACCCTGTCGGGATTTTGGCATGTCGGGATTTCGGCTTGTCGGGATTCTGGCTGTCGGGATTATGTCCGGAACCGAGATATAATATGGTACCAGGGCCCAGACGTGAAGGCGCCGGCTTTGTATGATGGGGCGCACTGTCATTTATGGCCAAAAATTATGAACTCATAACACGTGCGCCTCATGACGCAAGAACGGCCGCAAGACACAGGAGATGATCCAATGAAGTTCAACATAAGCTATATCAACATGATTGGAGCCAGTGGTAAAACAAATCACGGAAAGCTAATGAGAAGAGGGAAACCCACAGAGCACCCACGTACAACATTTGTGAAAAAGACCAGTATGTTTTATGGCTTCGAAAAATATGCTGCTAATACTTGCAGTTCGATCTATGTTTTAGAAAAATCTGCTGCTATCAATTTGTTTACGTTTTGATGTTGTCGAAAAAGATGGTGCTATTTTTTGCCGTGCGGTTTTTGTTGTTCGACAAAGTTGTTTCCACGACTTAAGTTATGCTTGACGACTCAGTATGCTGCTAGAACTTCGAGAACGTTGTATGACTTCCATAAAGATGCTTCTATTACTTTAATTACGTTTCATGACTTAGACAAGTATGCTCTTAGAAAATGTGTCAGGCGCAAAACGTGCAGTTTATTTTGAAAATGTTATCTTAAGGTCTTTTGAACTGATGCTTTTTTAAGCTCCTTTGTGTGTTTTCTTGAAGAGAACAGATATACTTTCTCAATATATGTGAGGAATGTAATAAGTCTGGCTATAAGTTAGTAATGTGTAATCGCTTTAACACATTTCAATGGCTCGAGGTAAAATTACCTGTAACTATAATGTTAGTAACTGAGGATTTCTGTATATATTAGATAAGGACAAAGTTAATATTGAGCAAATTTAGTAAGAATAATATTAAGAATATTTTAATAAATTTTAATCTGCCTAATCTTGCCTCGTTACTTCTGTAAGTAAAGTTCATTTACGTCTATTAATCAATTTAATTTTCAGAATCACCAGGAACACAGTAAATTAACTTTGACTGGTTATTCTTCAATAAATGCACAAAATTCACGATTCACGACTAAATCCAACCTATAATAGTTTATAAGCCACAATAAATTTGATAAGGTATAGTGAAATTTGTAAAGCTATATTTTTGTTACGTAATTATTTTATTTTTTACATGTGACGAAAAAAGTAAAAATCCGTAATAGATAAAGCAAATTATTAAGAAATCCTTCGAAAATAGTTTTATACCGTGGATCGAGGTTTAATCCTCATGCGCAGTGGGGAAGATTTATGATCTTTAAAAGTCCCGAAACAGATTTCTAGAAAGACAAACTATAAATTTATCTCAAAATTGGCTTAAAATTTGGCACGTTATAGCATATCATTTTCAATTCAGTAGTGATTGTAGTTACTAGTTTTAAATCATGGTATTGAAGTGTGAAATACTAATTTTAACTGCTATATGTTTATTTTCCGATCATAATTTTGATTTGTACCTGTTATTTAACGGGTTATATAGCCAGAGCTGTTTTTTATATACACAAAGCAGGCAAATGCTGGGAATCACAATTCTTTAGGGCTCCATTCCTTTTATCTCATCATCGTTTCATATAATTTTTTAAAAGTGTATTTATTACACCGTTGTGTCACTTTTGGTCTTTTTTTTATCCTGATCAGAAACGCATATACCAATTTAAAGAAGTTTTGAATATACTGAAGTCGAATAGGATCCCATTAGAAATACATACATTGAAAATCCTGATAATGATGTTAAATTATGAAAATCATTAGTTAAAATATATCAACAAAATTTAATTTAAAAAGACGGGTCAACATGTATCAATAGTATATTTAGCCACGCCCATGTTTTCGTTCATTGTTTTTTTTTTTAAAATAGTGCTTATTTTCAATAAATATGAAAGTGAGGAGTGTGTAAAAATTTTATTAGATGGTTTCATTCCGAATCACTATTTCAGTAAGTAAATAAGTGATCAGGAAACATTTAAAAATTTGAAATAATATTTCGGTGTAGATTTCGTATCAACATTAATTCTGCCATATCAGGGTCAAAATTTCTTTATATTTTATTTACGACTGAAGAGTCATTGGTTATATTTTTAGCGGCAATTATCTGGAAGGTAATTTGTTAAGCCCTAAACAGATAACTGTAATTGCATTACCTCACAGATTATGATTTTGCTAAAAATACAAAATGAAATATTTGTGCAGATTGTTAATATGTACCGGTAATATTTTATTGATATGTCCTACATAATAAAATTTCGTATGGTCAACAAGTCGGTGATCTGCAAACTTTCAAGAATACTGTACCAAATAAAGAGTACAGTTAATTAAAATAAACAGAAAAATCGTACTTGGAATCAAAGATCGAAATAACGACTCTAAATTTATTTATTCATATCTCTATGTTAATTTTATTTTCTTTAGGACCCAAAGGTCATTGGTCATTTTTTAGCAGCAATCATCTGGACAGTTGTTTATTAAGCTCTAAATAGATAACAGTTATCCCACAGATCATGATATAGCTAAAAGTATGAAATAAAATATTTATTTGAAACTTTTATAGGAACCTATAATATTTTAATGATAGGTTTAATATAAAAAAAACTTTTCGCTCAATGATTACTACTTAAATTGGTCAGTAGGCTTCAGGAACACTGTACTACATACCGTGCAGTTAATTAAAATAAGGTGAAAAATCATACTATGTTTCAATGAGTAAAAACTTAAATAACGTAATTAAGCATTAATAAATAAACAAACTGTTTCGAAGATGCATTTGTTATGATGGGATTCAATTTCAAATTCGGCACAACGTTCTTTAAATTTGTACTTAAATCATATTTTTCTCTATGTGGACAACTTCCCAATTTGAAACTGTTCTTTCGATAAAGTATTTCTCATACTCCAGTCAGAGGTACAACAAACACTAGATCCTTATTCCATTTTGCATTCCCTTCTTATGGTCTTATACGATGCGAAGAATATTCTCAGAATTCAAAGACCTCACATATATGTTGTCCAATTAAGGATGTACTTACGACTGAAAACAGTTTTCTAGGTCACAGTAGCAGTTTCTCGGTCTTTATGAATTTTGGTTTTCTGCAAATTATTATTTGAAGAGTTTGAGTAAATGGGTGTGCTACTATGAATGAGTGCCTAGAATGCTTTCGAATTCTGATTCAGTTGTTGTGAATGGGGCTCTGACCATTCATAATATGGAACTATCTTAGGGTCCTATACGGTGCAAAGAACATTCGCAGAATTCAAAGACCTCACACATATGTCGTGTTGTTTCTTATCCCATTTGACCGACAGCAACATCAGATCAAGTCCATGAACCCGTGAGTCTTCAAAAGATGAAGAACTACTCCAGGACTAGAGTACAGCTGATTCCTCTGGCATTCAATACATATCAAGGCATGGGCAGTAGAGGCCTGAACCACATTGCACTTCGGGCAAAGGGGATAAACCTTAGAATCCAACACATACCAAAGAGCACGAAGATGGCCGCTGCGGAGTCTGACCAAAGCAGTCTGATCTCCCCTACTGCCTGCCCCAATCAAAGCAGCACCCCACACATATGTTGTCCAATCAAGGATGTATTTAAGACTGCAAAACAGTTTTCTAGATCAGAGTAGCAGTTTATCGGTCTTTATGAATTTTGGTTTTCTACAAATTATTATTCGAAGAGTTTGAGTAAATGGGTGTGCTACTATGAATGAGTGCCTAGAATGCGTTCGAATTTTGATTCAGTTGTTGTGAACGGGGCTCTGACCATTCATAATATGGAACTATCTTATGGTACTATATGGTGCAAAGAACATTCTCAGAATTCAAAGACCTCACACATATGTCGTGTTGATTCTTATCCCACTTAACCGACAGCAACATCAGATCAAGTCCATTAACCCGCCAGGCTTCAAAAGATGAAGAACTACTCCAGGACTGGAGTACAGCTGATTCCTCTGGCATTCAATACATATCAAGGCATGGGCAGGAGAGGCCTGAGCCACATTGCCCTTCGGGCAAAGGGGATAAATCTTAGAACCCAACACATGCCAAAGAGCACGAAGATGGCCGCTGCGGAGTCTGGCCAGAGCCGTCTGATCTCCCCTTCTGCCTGCCCCAATCAAAGCAGCACCCCACACATATGCTGTCCAATCAAGGATGTATTGAAGACTGCAAAGCAGTTTTCTAGGTCAGAGTAGCAGTTTATCGGTCTTTATGAATTTTGGTTTTCTAAAAATTATTATTCGAAGAGTTTGCGTAAATGGGTGTACCACTACGAATGAGTGCCTAGAATGCGTTAGAATTTTGATTCAGTTGTTGTGAATGGGGCTTGTGATAATTTCTGCAAAATATGAATGTAAAATCGGATTTGCAACTATTTTTTAGGCATATTTGTTTTAGTAAGGTGTGTGTGTCTTGAATTACATCTCCGATGAAACAGCGAACGATATGGCTTCATGAAGTCGGCCGTTGGCCTAATACGGCATAACGTTTAAATACGTTAATGTGGTCTTATGATAAAGAACGATGCCAGTGTACCGAACCTATTTTGACTTCCTCTCTTAGTATCAATTTTTATTATCTATTATGAGATTTTTGAGTATAAAATATGACTATTATTATGTATGATGAGGCTTTATGTTTTGCACAAAATGTAACATTTGAAATTTATATTCTCTTATAATTTCATAAAAGTATAATCTATTCTTATGCCTCCCCCATAATAAAGTGAACTATTTTAATAAACAAATTTGAAAATTTATTTTTCATCTCTCTATTATTTTATGATTCTTTAGGTTCTCATTATTATTTTGATCATGAGATGGATCTTGAAAAATCCAATATATTAAATTCTTTTAAAAAAATGTATATCTTCATCTGGCCAGTTTAGTTTTCATTGATTGACATGAGATTCCGATCTGTGTAAACATGGTGCATTGGTTTGTTTCTGAATGGAATAATTAGTTCTTGATTTTATTATTTATGATTCTAAAGCATTTTCCTTATTTTGAATTTTAATTATTCTATTAATAAAGGGGACACTTGAATTGTATTTATCACAACAATATTGGATCGCAATTTTTTGTTTGTTTACGAGGATACGCATTTTTGCATATGATGCCCGCGAATCTGTAGCTAATATGCATTATTTATATCATGTGCTGTTAACTCTCTAAATCTGGTGCTTTGATAGAAGAAGTGATTTTTTTCAACTTTTCATCTGCTCTACTGTATACACATATTATCTACATTCATTTATTTGTGGGCAATACTTTAAAGGCCAAACACTTTTTAGGCATCATCTTTAAAGTTTTTATCATTATCCCTTTGTACAGTACTGAGACATATTTGCCCCACTTTCACATGTTCATTTGTAGCCTTCTAAACCACTGTTGGGTTGATTTTTAATCACATATGGTATGTGGTGCCATCTAATGGCATTATGCAGTATAAATAAACTACAAAACAACATTTACTTTTAAGAATTGGCATTACAGGAGTTCATGAAACAGAACTGTCTATTTCCAAAATCCTGAGTAAAATTTCATGATTTTTGCTGATCGATGAATAGCAAATGTTTATCAATATTTCAACTCTTTGGTGTATAAATTTAAAAGAATTTAATTACTAAATTATATTGTATTTTAAATATAGTGCTATTTATAAGGCATGTTAAAATAACTACTTTGCATTAGGCTTAGGTTACCAATTCAGGTTACATATTGTAATTGTAAAGTTCTAAGTTGATTGTTAATTTTAGATTATATTATCATTTGGATGTAAAATAATGCATTTATACAATAGTTTATTTTATTTTAATAAACGGTGTTCCGTTGATTCGGTGTGGGATTCTAAAATTCTGGTGAAGCTCCTGCATTATTCTATGAATTACCTTCAGATTCAGAACTTAGTAGTGATAATTGTGGGGATTCTTAATAAGTTGTTGCCCGACGCTTCAAAGTAAAGATTTAGCTGATGAACATATTGCAGAAAACGAAACAAACACATCTCGGAGTGTCAAGGAAAAAAGGTGGGTGGGGGGGCGTAAATGAATTAGATGAATGCGATGAAGTTCATCAAAGTGAGAAAGATCAGCAGTGGAGTTCTAATATGCCAACTAGTATTTGTGCATTTGAACATTTTCAGAAATTTTTGCATCGTGCATAACTCCTGCTGCGAAACCCCTAGAAATATCTTAACTTTATTTTGATGAGGAAATTATAAGTCCCGTTGCAGTTCAAACAAATATTTATGCAAATCAAATTATGGCGAATAACTGAGTAGAATTATCAAGTCATGACATTAGGGCGTTTTTGGGAATGTTAATTTTGATGAGTGTGGAACCCATGCATGAGTTTTATATATATATTGGATCTATGATCATATTTTAATGTTTCAAAAGTATCAAATGTAGTGACACATGCAATGCTTTGTCAGTTTACATTCTTCTGTGTGTTAAGTGCATTCAATCATTTCACAAAATAAGCAAAAATTGATAATTTTTAAAATACAATTGATATTTTATTTAATAATGTAAAATAATTTCAATTGTATGATAAATTGTACTGTTTATCGACAATAATCTTAATATTTACCGATACATACCTAACTTTTAATGTAACTTTACATTCTTAATATTAAGCATCTGTTCTGATTTATACATATTGAGGAAACTGTCAATGGTACAAACGTATCCCACATTTGAAGGGATGAAATTATAGCAGTGGGACATACTCATCCCACATCTTTATTCTAATATAATTAAGATAATTCAATTTTTTTTGTAGATTATTAATCTATAAAATGCATTTTACAAAATTGCTTTTTTTTACTTTCAGAAAATAAAATAAGCAACTTGTTCTTAACGTATAAAGGGTTGTAAAGCATTCAGGAATTTAGTTATGAATTAAATGTAATTTTAAAGGCCAGTTCTTGGGCTTGTGGCATTGAAGCATTTTGATATAGATATCTAGCGCACAGGCTTTACCCAGATCTTTAAAGTGGGATAGTCGTAGATCAAATTGGAAAGTTTGTTTGCTAATATGGAACTTATGGACAACTAATGGCATTTTTATTCACGGAATTACCAGCTCAACTGGCTAGAGGCACCGACATTTGTCTGTGTTAAGGGCCCCAAATATTTTTATATCGCCCTGCATGTTACTCTTATACGCATACTTAATGGATATCTTCGGATTTTGGTAAAAAGCGCCAAATTTGGACCAAATTTATTTGATCATTATAATGTGTTTAATGTTGTTTTTTTATTTCCAGACATCCGAAAAGTCCCGTGGTAACCCAGAAGGCTAAATATTTTCAATATTGAATATAATTGCAATACCGAATACCTGCAATGTTGAATACTGGACTGAACCTAATTGAATTGAATTTGCTATTTACCATATCCTCACTGAAGAAACCTTGGGCTGCCTACCTTACCCCTTCATGGCTACCCCCCCTAGGTATGGTAAAACATTTTTTTATCAAATATTTTTCAACTACATGAAACTCCCCTGTCACCAAAGCGACTGTATATTTTCTCACTTATAGTATTGACCACGGGACAGAAACTAATAGAGCCGAATTTTCGAATTCACCGTTGGGTTTCAGAAAATGATATTTTCGAAAAGTCTTTACAGCCTATTCAAATATTCTCTAGTGATCTAAAAGCAAAATCTTTACACAATTGTAGTAACGGCCACGGAACAGAATCTCACGGAGTCAGATTTTCGATAATCCTCCCACGGGCGAAAATATGCTTTAAAACGTTGTATACTTATAGTACTGATCATAAGATAAAAACTAATTGAATAACTTTTAATTCAAACGATAATGACGATTTGATGCTAATAACTGTGAAACTTATTAAAACATGTTGAAACATATTTTTTAAAAGTGCTAGTTTTCATCTTTCTGATAGACTTAAATATTAGTCCTGGATAAATATAGTACAAACTATCTCTAATCCCAATGTTGTACATCTATGCATACCGATGTAAAAGTGCCCCAAAACATTTTTATGCTATATATAATCATAATAGTATTGGTTAGAATATTAAAAAGTGTTTTAATATAGGTCAATGTTAATATTGTGGTTATACTAATTATGCTAAATATAACCAGATGCGTACAAATATATCTCTTATATATAGTTGTAAGAAAACTGTACTGAAATAAAAATGCACATGCGTGTTGTGAGTAGATAAATAATATTTTCTGTCTAATAATCTTGTTACTGCTATCACGCAAATTTTCTGTAATAATCTTATCCAAATAATATTGAGCAAATTACTTGTTGAATTCTTTATGTAAAAGAAATGAATTACACATGGAAGAATGTTAATTAACTTACTATTAAAAGCTTCTATCAACGCGTGAAAGTGAATGTTTGTCTATCGGTATATCCTCCTTATTTCAAAGCCAATAAATAGTAACTGAAAGTTACATGTTTAACCTTCGAAAGAATTCATGAAAATAAGCTACCAATAACCCGTTTTAATTGATTAAATCGTGAATTCAACGAATTAAAGTGTTAAAATAAGTTAAATGTAACTTTCAGACCTAGCTCGATATGTTTAATTAGAAATGCAATGCTTTGATCTTAAGATATAATACATAGCTTCATCTGTTTTATTTTAAATATTGTGTTGTTGAGTTTGATCTTCAAGCAGACGGTATTTAACTTCCAATGTTCTACTCGCACGAAATCTATTTTGAACCAATATGGCATAAGGGATCTTTTTAAATTTTGAGGACGGCCGGTCTACATTATTCTCCCTTTAATTTTTCATTAATTTTTGAGCGGGAGGGGGTCAATGATTTACTATGAGCTTAGGAATTAATTTTTCTTTTACTGATAAAAATACTTATTCTTTGGGCTACTTTTTCTGCTTTGTCACTTGCTGCAAACTTTGTAATTCGCTTCACACACTAATTCCTAAAAAACTGCCATAAAACTAATTTATGTATTTAGTGTCCACTCGTTGCGGGAATATCAGCTAGGCTAAGTGTTATTTAATGATAACATCCATAGGAAAACTTCAACTACGATTTTCTCTGATTGGTAAATATTGATATTATCACATTTTCACCAAGCCACATATATCGATCGACACTGACTGCTTAAAATTTTAGTAAAATAAAGTATAATTTAGTGAAAATGTGATGATAAAATAAGGTATATATATAATCTGGTAAGATAAAATAACTCCATAGCACTTGTGTGAGACCAGAAATAGATCTCACATGTGTTTTTGGTGAGACAAGCTTATGACAGTTATTTATTGTGTCCGAAACATCGAACAATACTTGTAGTCTGGATGGCTCCGAGGATTACAGTAAACCATAAATTTGGGAGCGTCAAGACAGAGGGGGCCGAGCGGGCCCTTACGAGGATGCCAAGTAGCGACGTTGGTTCAATGATTAACCTATGAAGAAAATGCTTGTTGCGTTACACTGAATGCTGCAAATGATAGCAAAGGGGGAGTGACAGGGGAAAAGTGAGAAACAGCCTGTGACCGAAGAAGGACACTAGTGGTAAACTCGTGACAGATAACTTAGAAACGATGACTTAAATAACGACTTGTGAAGATATACAAGAGTGATACGTGTGCGACATTATGAGAAAACGACAATACTAGAGATGCAGAGTGTTCCGTAAATGTTCCAAAATAATGGCTAGATTTATTGATGTGTGAGTACAACCAAGTACGAGACGGAGCCAAACACCGCGAGTTATGGCCAGCACTAATTACGGATGCCAGCATTATGATCAAAGTTTAAGACAGACTTGGAGGTATGTGTTCCTCAAAAAGATATCTAGGTCTAAACAAATATATTAGGCCAGTTAGGTGGTCTCACATGTTCTCCCGCCAAAACTAATAATTAATTGTGTAGTGAATTAATAAGTGTTTATGTTGTTAATAAATGTTTTATTGTTAAAGTTTAAGTGGTGTGATTCATTTAGTATTATAATAATTAATTATTCCTTTGCAGGACTCACGCAAAGGGTAAATAATTGGAGGGTTATTGCAAACACAACGTAGTAGTATAATAATGTTAATTATAACTTTACAGTTAAATAACTTTCTTTCAGTTGCCGCAACTTGAACATTCTAAATAGTGATTGTTCGTATAACTTTTGATTGTTAGTTTTATCAAAAATGAAACTAAAAAAAAAGCTATATCGGCTTTAAAAAGACGGGTTGAATCACGGGTTGATTTTTTCATTTTAAATTTTGGAATATTTATTGACATATAATATTAATACGTGCTTATTTTGAATTTATTATAAAATATATTTTTGATATTTTAAAAATATATTATAATTCAATACATAAAAATATGTTTAGAATGTATTTATTATTTAAATATATTTTTATATATTGAATTTATTAAAAAAATATATAATTCTGAAATTTATGCTAATAATAGGATTTGAACTTTTGAAATTGGAGTATAGGTTTATCCGTCATACTGCAAACTTTCATATATCTTAAAATTTAGAAATATCATGTTTCATAAAATAAATATTACATATATCCATAAATAACACTGTCTTCGACAGTAATTTGTGTATGATAAAATATCCTAAATTTCGTCTGGCATATAAAACTGCTTTGGATAAGAAACAATTCTGCTGCATCTACCAATGGATAATAAGTCACTCTGGAGTTTCTATGCAAGAAAAATTCTTTATAAATGGGAGCTGGGATATTGAGGGATTTTCTCTAATCTAGTATCTAGTAAATTGGCGCTTGGAAGAGCAAGCACATGCAGAGCAATTGACGAACATAATTGTAAAAATGATAAAGCTATTTTCAAGATATCTATTTTTAACATCAGTATGCAATTTATTTTCATAAGTATCTCGAAGACTTAATTTAAGTAGGAAGTGCAATTTACCTAAAAGGTAAAGAATTATATGTACATTTAGATTGCAGTTTTGTCGATAATTTCTTTTGGCAAATCACATTTTAAGCAAATAAACTTACCATTATGGATGCAATATTTCATCTTTCCTTATGCTGATAAGGAATTAATGTCGAATGTGATGTCGAGTTTGCAATACCACAAAACAACCAATGTGATTTTAATGGCAATCATTCCTTGGCATTAGTTTTAAATCAGGTGCTAATACAATCGGAGTAGCAAATCTATATTTGTTAACTATTGGAGAACATTCAGTGTCATGTTGAACTGGGGTAAAATTAAGACCTTGCACAGATCTAGGAGTGTCAAAATAGTTAGATTGTAGATAGTTTTCAGAACATATGAAATACTTTTTAATTTTCCAAAATTACATCAGCTGTAAGTAAGAGCTAATAATATTGCAATCTGCTCCAAAGTCTTGTTCTTTGAACGATTGCCATGTGGAACAGTTGTCCATGACCAAATGTAGTGATATGGACCACAGGTTTGGACTTTCGAGAAACTCTTTCTATGTCATTTTTCGTTTTTAGCTCGTCTTTTACAATGATAATTTTACCGAAGTTTAGCATGTAAATGCTATTTCCAGAAGCAAGTAATATTTAAATGTATATATCAATTATATCTCAAAAATTGTCTACTTATTTTCCTTATAATACATAGAACTATATAAGAAAAGTATTTATCCAAGCCTGTATGTCCCACTTTTCGACAAATATGACGTAATATCGCCAACTTGGTGACTTTTGAATAATGCTGCCATATAGGCATTAAGTTAGTAGCTCTGAAAATTAAGTTTGGAATCCCTGGTAACCACTTTGTTTTTAGGGGAATAATTAATTTAATATTCTTGATTCCAAATATAGTGACTTTCATTGCTTGTGGAACAGATTGCTTTTGCGTACACTGTAAAAAAATCTGATGTGGGCAAAGCATGACTTTCCTTATATAATGTAATGAATTTACTACTTTTACAGTAAAAAAATAGGTTTTTCTTATAGTAGATACTAATATTATTTTCCAAGATATTGAATTTTCGACAATTAGTGGTCATTTTCATTGATTTAGCGTCATTTTTATCCATTTGGCAAGATTTTCGTTAATTTGGCAACATTTCAAAAAGTCGCCAAGTTGACGACATTCCGCCAATTTCGTCGCCAAAATCTCGCCATGCGTTATGGACGAAGAAATAAGTTATTCTTACAGCAGATAAATGATTATTGACGTTCAAATACAGAAGTATTCCTCAAAGTATCTTTTTTCATGAATGGAACGAGCTAGATCCACGAGAATGATGTCACCCAATTTATCGCATGACATTACATATGAAAAGTGAACATGTCTCTCAATAGGATTTTTTTTTCTATTTTATATGACTTTTTGATATTTTTTTTAAATGTGCAATATCTCGAGAACGGTTCATGTTAGCGTTCTAAAATTAATGTCAATCGTTTTCTAATGAAAAATTGCATAAGAAATGTCTATTTGCGTAACTTTATTAGTGGTTTTGATTTTTTGACTATTTTTTCAAAATTTCATTCGAAAATTTAGAGGGGTTCTGAACATTCGATTGCGTATAAAAACAATAAGCTTCCAGTGTTTACAGATTGTGATTTTTGTACCAAATTTGGTTCGAATCGGTCCATTCGTTCGCCAGTTATCGTTTCCACAGTCCCACTGACACCCACACACACACACAGACATCACTTCAAAAATGTTTGATTCGTGATCAGGGATGCTTGAAACATGCTCTCTCGTCGAAAACTCGAATTCGAATTTTCGACCCCGTCACAATACTTTCCTTATACATTATGTATATAAGGAAAGTAATATTAGCAAGCATGTTACTGAAAGTTTCAGGGGGATTATATACAAAAATAACACATCGGCAGACGATAATTAGCTAAATATTTCAGAAATGCAGCTGCAATTTTCACGAACGTCTGTAATTGTGGCTTTGCTTATCAGTTTACACAAAATTAGCAAAAAGTACCGGACAAAATGAGGTTGCAGAATGCTTTACAGTGTAAGGAGTTTAGGGGTGCTCAAATGCAAATAAAATGCGTTTCTGCAAAATATGTGTATAGGAACTAGTCGGTGTTAAGGCGTTGAATGATAATTAATAATATTGTTCGAGAGAGTCTTGTCAACTATATTAGGAGCGCAAAAGCTGCAAGTGGGTGGGGGATGTTTTACGTAATTTTATGAACTCAGACATTGCCTTCAAAAGTTTCTGAACCCCGTCATATGAGGAACTTAACATATAGTAAGTAAGCGCATTGAGATGGGTTACAAAAATTCGACTCACAATTTTATAAACTAATAATTTTTATTTTTCAAATTTTTGTGTCGGTGGAAAGGTATATTTCGAACAAACAGGGTAATTTTCTGGAATACAGAATCAAGAAAACTTATCCAATTAATCCGATATTTATAAAATGAAAAAAAAAATCCTAAAAATAATAGTGTCATTTATGTTTAAATAATATTGAAAGTTGTCATGTGGATCCATGCCGTTCGTTCAGGGATCCGTAGGTAAAATACTTAACGCTGATACAAAATGCAAATAATAGCTTTAGCGTGTTTCTATTTGTTCTTGGAAAACCCCTAATTTGACACTCGACTCGCATATTTCAGTTTCTTAAGCGTGTAATTAATAATGTTTCATACGTGACTTGGTGTATATCTAAAATTATCTGATATTTTCAACCATTACATTTTCCACAACTATACAAGAGTACGGAAACTAGAAATCATTATATTACTGCTTTCTCTTTTGCCAATGAATGCAAAAATATATAAAATGATACTTTTCTTTTAATTTTGATGCGTTCCTTTCTTTTATTTATCAGAAATATTAAAATTACTTTTTAAATTTTTTAACCAACTGTTTTAATAATCGAATTGAACTGCCAGAAAAGTTTTGCAACATTTAGGTTGGATAGATATATAACATGTTTTCCTGACATTTAAAAACAAAGATTCAAACTATGATAGTGGTTTTTACCGCATTTTTCTAAAATCTAACAGGACATAAATTAAAACTTTATATTTTTCTTATTCTTGGTGTACATATATTTTTGATAACCAATTCGAATATTTTTATTGTTTACTATCTAAACACCTTGCACTTTTTCCTGAAAACCTTGCACTAACACCTTGACCTTTCTCCTATCCTAATCAATGTGAAGCATACGTTGTTTTCTGCATTTGGATTGAAATGATATATTTCTGAAAATAGTTTCAGATATGTTCGCAAATATCTTTTATTAAAATTTAAAGTTTTTTGCTGACTTCTTCCCTATTAAATTCATAAGAAAGGATTATTTTTTTCTCAGTTTGAATATACAGGACTTTTTTAGACGTTTCTTCAACATACACATATTGTTTTCAAAAGGGAATGATACTATGTATAGGACGCTAATATCCACAATTCTTGAGATATTTCATATCTCATCAATGAAAGGTGATTGGATGAAAAATTAAACACTATCACTATTGCTAAGTGATCAAAATACTTTGTAAATCACTTTACCGGACACGAATTGGTTCCATCATTAAGAACTTATCACCAGCCGATCTTGTGATATAAATTTCTTTCATTTCTTTATCGGGTGTTGTATCACCAGAAAGAAAAAATCAATTTCCAAAAACATTTATTTCACTCATTTTAATTGGTAGCAATAAATGTACAAAAACAAAAATTTAATCAAAACATAAAATCTCTTATTTTTTGTTTACGTTTCCTACGATAACTAAATTATTTTCATATTTAGAACAAATCTGTCTCAAAAACAAGTAAGAGTATAGAACAGCATGGGTTTTAGTTTTACAACAGTGTAATACTATTTTTTGTGTTCGTTTTTCTATGAGTATGTATTTCCATAGTCATGCATACATAAATTACTTACTTTAAAACCCCAAAGTTATCCCATCGTATAACTCAAAGTTATCATATCGTAAATAAATCCTTCTCAGGTAAGTCTTATCATAAAATCTTCAGAGATACGGTAAATAAGTACCCCATGCATTTCGTTATAATAGTAATCCCTTCCAAATGAGATAGGGATTAACAATCATTTACTTTAATCTTGGGCATTTTCATACGAAGTATTAGATAGACATATCTTCATTAATTTTATTTTACTTACATAAATGATGTGGCTTCACATGCGAGGTCTAATTTGCTACGCGTATTTGCATATTTATAGATTTTTAGATTTTTTTTACGTAATTGGTCTCCAGCCAGCTTGAAAATACGTATCTATTTGTGAGTAAAGAACATATAGATTTTCACGAAACTTTATTCGACTATGCTAATTAAAAATCCAGATCTAAAATAGAATTTTTTGAAATACCAGTTGAAACTTCGAAGTTTATTCCAAAATTTATGCTTTCTTAACATGGCAGCGCAGGACAAAATTTGGCATAATCATGGATAAAAGCGGTTATTCATAGATCAGTGATTACAAAATGTAATAAATTAATAATTAATAATTATAAAATGTAATAATTTAATCAATTCAGTGAAATATAGCTGCGCTAAATAAATAAATAAAAATAGGTAAAAAAATAAAAATAAAAAAAATAATTATATACTACTTAAAGATGGATCCTGGTATGAGAAAGGAGATATAGAGTCAAACTCCAATTAATTGTATAAAAACCACTGCAAGTATAATACTTTGAAAAATACGTATTTCAAACGATACAGTATACTGATACTGCCATACAACTTGGCATGCAAAAAGAAAATGGTTTAAGAACGTATGAAAATGTCACCTTGAGCATGTATTTTTATTTAAAGATTCATTTCAATGACAGGTCACAGCTTAAAAAAAATACGATGTGGGCAGCACATGACTTTCCTTATATAATGCAATGAATTTACTACTTTTACAGTAAAAATATATTATTTTTATAGTAGATATTTATATTCTTTCCAAGATATTAAATTTTCGTCAATAAGTCGTCATTTTCATCGACTTAGCGTTATTTTTATCCATTTGGCGAATTTTTCGTTAATTTAACAACAAACATTCAAAACGTCGCCAAGTTGGCGACATTCCACCAAATTCGTCGCCAAAATCTCGCCAAGAGTTCTGGACGGAGAAATAAGTTATTTTGACAGCAGATAAATAACTATCGGCGTTCAAAAACAAAAGTATTACTCAAAGTATTTTTTTCCTGAATAGAAAGAGCTAGATTCACGCGAATGATGTCACCAAATTTATCGCATGGTATTACATATGAAAAGTGAATATGTTTCTCAATAGGAAATATTTGTATTTAGTTTATATGATGTTTTGATATTTTTTTTTAAAATATGCAATATCTCGAGAACGGTTCATGTTAGCGTTCTAAAATTTATGTCAATCGATTTCTAATGAAAAATGACATAAGAATAGTCCATTTGTGTAACTTTATTAGAGGTTTTGATTTTTTGACGATTTTTTCCAAATTTCACTCGAAAATTTAGGGGGGTTCTGAACATTCGATTGCGTATAAAAACAATAGGCTTCCAGTGTTTATAGATTGTAATTTTCGTACCAAATTTCATTCGAATCGGTCTATTCGTTCGTCAGTTATCGTCTCCACAGACTCACTGACACACACACACGCACACACACACACACACATACACACAGGCATCACTGCAAAAATGTTCGATTCGGGATCAGGGATGCTTGAAAAGTGCTCTCCCGTCGAAAACTCGAATTCGAATTTTCGACCCCGTCACAATACTTCCTTTATACATTATTGTATATAAAGAAAGTAATATACTTATCTAAAACACAATTCAACACTCTATAGTACATTTTATACAATATATGCATGAAATGTTTGCGTCGAAATCTATATAAATAAAAATGAAAATCTGTCTGTCTGTCTGTCTGTCTGTCTGTCTGTCTGTCTGTCTGTTTGTCACACCATCACGGGAGAACGGCTGAACCGAATTTGATGAAATTTTGTGGGTAGCCCAGAAATAGCCCCACTTAAAATTATATCTGTGTTTTGAGTTTCTACGACCAGTGGTTCTCGAGATATTAGTATAAAACGACATTTTCGTTTGTCTCATCATCACGGAAAAACGGCTGAACCGAATTTAATGAAATTTGGTGAATAGCCTTGAAATATCCCCCCATAAATTTTGTCCAAGTTTCGAGTTTCTAAGACATGGGGTTGTCGAGATATTAATGAAAAACGGAACTTTTTCCTAGGAGTTCTACTCCCTAACTCCGTGGTTTATCCAAACGAAAAGCTTGAAAATCGTTTGAAAGTGAATTAAAATTTAATCTCTGAGTTTGATGGGAGATTTTTTGCGTTAATTAGTCACTTTCTGAAAACATGAATTGTTTGAAACATGATTTAAAGGGGAAATCTATCTCCATGGTTCATGGTTTATTTAAAACAAGCTTTTACGGAACAATGAGAAGTATAGAGAAATCAAAATCGTTATTTAATTTCGCAGTTTATGTTATAAGACATGACATATTTAACATGTTATAAGATTCTATATTATATCATGTTACTCAGAAACGCAATTAAATTAAATCTGTCTGTTAATTTTAATAATTATTTTTTCGATTTGAATAATAAATAAATGGATATAAAAATATATTTTAGAAAAGAACGATTTGATTTTTCTTATAGCATTTTTGACTGGATAATATCAATTACGGTCTTCAGGTTTAAAAATTATTATTATTTATATTTTCGGGGATTATTGATTCAAGGATTATTGATATTCTCAAGTTATTATGCAATTATTTTATTATGACAAAAATTGTTTAAACTCATATATTGTATGTTGTACGAATCTTCTACAAATACACGTGTATATCTTTTAATCTACGAGAATATAAGTAGTACAGGTATATTGACATATGTTTTGATATATATTGGCATATATTGGAATCAATTACGACCTTCTGGTATAAAGAGTACGGATATTATTGATGTTTTCAATTTATTACGTCATCTCTTTTATTTTGGCAAATATTTTTGAGACGCATATTGTAATACGGGTAATCTTCTACTAACACATTGGCATATTTTCTGATCTGCGACAATATAATTAGTACGGGGTTGAATATATTCATTCAATTCCTATTTTTTCTTCTGTAAATTTGCTTACAAAAGGGGGCAGGATGTTTTATTCTTCAGATCTGATCGTGAAGATAATTTTGCATAGTGAGAACATATATTCTTAAACTTCTCTTTAGGAGCAATAATTTTAATATTTTAACAGAATTTGCACATGATTGCGAACTTTAAGTTTCTTTAAATTATACACTCCGTACGAATAACGGGTGTGCTGTTAGTGGTTGATAAATTTTAACATTTTAGGAGGATATATCATGTTGCTCGGCATCGCAATTAAATTAAATGTGTTTGTTAATGTTTTTATTATTTTTTTTCGATTTAAATAATAAATAAATGGATAAATGGATATAAAAGTATATCTTATGAATGGACGGTTTGATTTTTCTTTTAATTATATTAATTGCTGACCGCGTACATCAATTTCATTTATTTTGGCAAAGAGTTTTCAAGCTTATATCGTATTTAGCTACTAAACTCATATATTGTGTTAACCAATAAATTCATATAGCCGATTGTTGAAACAGAAAAAGAGTAGAGCGGGTATATCTTCTAATACAATTGTAGTGTTTTCATTTAGTATATTGAAACGGGATAAGAATGTTTCATTCAGATCTGCAAATTCAAAGCTACGAATTTGGAGGGATATCGCTAATTTGACAACTTTTCTTAAACTTTGCCAAATTGACGGAAATGTCGCCAAATTGATATAAACGACACACAAACAGCTGCCATAAACCTTCGGGTTGGTCGTGTGGCTTGGGTCTTCTACATATCAATGAAATTTTTTTTTGTTTTGTTAGAAGAGAGTACTGAAATGATGTTTGGTTAGCATTTATCTGTCAGACCAACCATCCTACTTAGTAATACATTTAGCGAATTTTTAAAATGTCACCAAATTGATAAAAATGTTTTCAAATCTATAAAAATATCTTGAAATTGATAAAATTGCGCTACATAAATGATATTAATTGTTTTTTGTTAGGGGATAGTATTGTGATGATATTTCGTCAATTTGTCGCAAAGTGGAACTGTCAGTTCTACAATCCCACTTGGCGATAAATTTGGCGATTTTTTATAATGTCGCTAATTTGACGAAACTGTCGCCAAATGTTCCATAGAAATATAACTATTTAGACGATATTTTTTCTACCAATTTATTTGAAGCAAATGATATCATGTCGCTTAGCAACGGATTTAAATCCAATGTGTTTATGCGGCAGACGATTTTTATTAAATCCTTTCCGATTTGAATAATGAAGATATGTATATAAAATAAATTTCATTGCCATTTCATTTTGGACTGGATAATATCAATTATACTCTTCAGGTTTAAACATTATTATTATTGATATTTTCCGGAATTATTGATTCAGGGATTATTGATATTTTTAAGTTATTACGCCATTGTTTTATTGCGGCAAAAATTGCTGACACACGCATATTGTACGTTGTACGAGTAATCTTCTAGGAATGCACGGGTATATCTTCTAACCTACGAGAATATTAGTAGTACAGGTATATTGGCATATATTTTGACATATATTGGCATATATATTGGAATCAAGTACAGTCTTCTGGTATGAAGATTAAGTGGATTAATTATATATTCAATTTATTACGTCGTCTGTTGTATTTTACCAAAAAACATTTGAGACTCATATTGCAAAACGGGTAATCTTCTACTAATAATCGGACATTATAAGTAGTACGTGTATATCTTCCCATATAATTTTAGCACTTTAATTTTGACATATATTGGAATAAATGACTGTCTTCAGATTTAAAGATTACGGGTTTATTGGTATTTTCAATTTATACATGTAATCTACTAATACAGGTTATATTTTCTAATATTCGGGTATATAATTAGTACGGGTCCCATACAATTTTAACGCTTTTATTTTGCATATATTGATTCAATTCCATTTTTTTTTATATTTGCTTACATAAGGGGTCCAAGATGTTTTATTCTTCAGATATGTCCATGAAGATAATTTTATATAGCGAGAACAGAGATTCTTAAACTTCTTTTTAGGAGCATTATATTAAATATTTTAACAGAATATTTTGATTAAACATGTCATTTAGTATACTATAAGAAATTGGGCATGATTATGAATTTCAAGTTTCTTTATATTATATACTCCGTACGAAGAACGGGTATGCTGCTAGTCTATATAAATAAAAATGAAAATCTGTCTGTCTGTCTGTCTGTCTGTCTGTCTGTCTGTCTGTTTGTCACACCATCACGGGAGAACGGCTGAACCGAATTTGATGAAATTTTGTGGGTAGCCCAGAAATAGCCCCACTTAAAATTATATCCGTGTTTTGAGTTTCTACGACCAGTGGTTCTCGAGATATTAGTAAAAAACAAAATTTTCGTTTGTCTCATCATCACGGAAAAACGACTGAACCGAATTTAATGCAATTTGGTGAATAGCCTTGAAATATCCCCCCATAAATTTTGTCCAAGTTTCGAGTTTCTAAGACCTGGGGTTGTCGAGATATTAATGAAAAACGGAACTTTTTCCTAGGAGTTCTACGCCCTAACTCCGTGGTTTATCCAAACGAAAAGCTTGAAAATCGTTTGAAAGTGAATTAAAATTTAATCTCTGAGTTTGATGGGAGATTTTTTTCGTTAATTAGTCACTTTCTGAAGACATGAATTGTTTGAAACATGATTTAAAGGGGAAATCTATCTCCATGGTTCATGGTTTATTTAAAACAAGCTTTTACGGAACAATGAGAAGTATAGAGAAATCAAAATCGTTATTTAATTTCGCAGTTTATGTTATAAGACATGACATATTTAACATGTTATAAGATTCTATCTTATATCATGTTACTCAGAAACGCAATTAAATTAAATCTGTCTGTTAATTTTAATAATTATTTTTTCGATTTGAATAATAAATAAATGGATATAAAAATATATTTTAGAAAAGAACGATTTGATTTTTCTTATAGCATTTTTGACTGGATAATATCAATTACGGTCTTCAGGTTTAAAAATTATTATTATATATATTTTCGGGGATTATTGATTCAAGGATTATTGATATTTTCAAGTTATTATGCAATTATTTTATTATGACAAAAATTGTTTAAACTCATATATTGTATGTTGTACGATTCTTCTACAAATACACGTGTATATCTTTTAATCTACGAGAATATAAGTAGTACAGGTATATTGACATATGTTTTGATATATATTGGCATATATTGGAATCAATTACGACCTTCTGGTATAAAGAGTACGGATATTATTGATGTTTTCAATTTATTACGTCATCTCTTTTATTTTGGCAAATATTTTTGAGACGCATATTGTAATACGGGTAATCTTCTACTAACACATTGGCATATTTTCTGATCTGCGACAATATAATTAGTACGGGGTTGCATATATTCATTCAATTCCTATTTTTTCTTCTGTAAATTTGCTTACAAAAGGGGGCAGGATGTTTTATTCTTCAGATCTGATCGAAGATAATTTTGCATAGTGTGAACATATATTCTTAAACTTCTCTTTAGGAGCAATAAATTTAATATTTTAACAGAATTCGCACATGATTGCGAAATTTAAGTTTCTTTAAATTATACACTCCGTACGAATAACGGGTGTGCTGTTAGTGGTTAATAAATTTTAACATTTTAGGAGGATGTATCATGTTGCTCGGCATCGCAGTTAAATTAAATGTGTTTGTTAATGTCTTTATTATTTTTTTTTCGATTTAAATAATAAATAAATGGATAAATGGATATAAAAGTATATCTTATGAATGGACGGTTTGATTTTTCTTTTAATTATATTAATTGCTGACTGCGTACATCAATTTCATTTATTTTGGCAAAGAGTTTTCAAGCTTATATCGTATTTAGCTACTAAACTCATATATTGTGTTTAGCCAATAAATTCATATAGCCGATTGTTGAAACAGAAAAAGAGTAGAGCGGGTATATCTTCTAATAAAATTGTAGTGTTTTCATTTAGTATATTGAAACGGGATAAGAATGTTTCATTCAGATCTGCAAATTCAAAGCTACGAATTTGGAGGGATATCGCTAATTTGACAACTTTTCTTAAACTTTGCCAAATTGACGGAAATGTCGCCAAATTGATATAAACGACACACAAACAGCTGCCATAAACCTTCGGGTTGGTCGTGTGGCTTGGGTCTTCTACATATCAATGAAATTTTGTTTTGTTTTGTTAGAAGAGAGTACTGAAATGATGTTTGGTTAGCATTTATCTGTCAGACCAACCATCCTACTTAGTAATACATTTAGCGAATTTTTAAAATGTCACCAAATTGATAAAAATGTTTTCAAATCTATAAAAATATCTTGAAATTGATAAAATTGCGCTACATAAATGATATTAATTGTTTTTTGTTCGGGGATAGTATTGTGATGATATTTCGTCAATTTGTCGCAAAGTGGAACTGTCAGTTCTACAGTCCCACTTGGCGATAAATTTGGCGATTTTTTAAAATGTCGCTAATTTGACGAAACTGTCGCCAAATGTTCCATAGAAATATAACTATTTAGACGATATTTTTTCTACCAATTTATTTGAAGCAAATGATATCATGTCGCTTAGCAACGGATTTAAATCGCTTAGCAACGGATTTAAATTATGTATATAAAATAAATTTCATTGCCATTTCATTTTGGACTGGATAATATCAATTATACTCTTCGGGTTTAAACATTATTATTATTGATATTTTCCGGAATTATTGATTCAGGGATTATTGATATTTTTAAGTTATTACGCCATTGTTTTATTGCGGCAAATATTGCTGACACACGCATATTGTACGTTGTACGAGTAATCTTCTAGGAATGCACGGGTATATCTTCTAACCTACGAGAATATAAGTAGTACAGGTATATTGGCATATATTTTGACATATATTGGCATATATATTGGAATCAAGTACAGTCTTTTGGTATGAAGATTAAGGGGATTAATTATATATTCAATTTATTACGTCGTCTGTTGTATTTTACCAAAAAACATTTGTGACTCATATTGCAAAACGGGTAATCTTCTACTAATAATCGGACATTACAAGTAGTACGTGTATATCTTCCCATATAATTTTAGCACTTTAATTTTGTCATATATTGGAATAAATGCCTGTCTTCAGATTTAAAGATTACGGGTTTATTGGTATTTTCAATTTATACATGTAATCTACTAATACAGGTTATATTTTCTAATATTCGCGTATATAATTAGTACGGATCCCATACAATTTTAATGCTTTTATTTTGCATATATTGATTCAATTCCATATTTTTTTTATATTTGCTTACATAAGGGGTCCAAGATGTTTTATTCTTCAGATATGTCCATGAAGATAATTTTATATAGCGAGAACAGAGATTCTTAAACTTCTTTTTAGGAGCATTATATTAAATATTTTAACAGAATATTTTGATTAAACATGTCATTTAGTATACTATAAGAATTTGGGCATGATTATGAATTTCAAGTTTCTTTATATTATATACTCCGTACGAAGAACGGGTATGCTGCTAGTTGTTATATAATTTCCGAACCGTCCACTTGTAAATAATCCTCACCTAAGGCATACGACTTAACGCCCGCTCTTGAAAGATCAGGTTAATAGATATGGCCAAGCTTTTTCCCTATTAAGGTCGTAATTCCCTACAAATGAGAAACGGATTTCCAGAGATTTTCCCCAATCTTGAATCTTCTAGATGGGGAATATTAGTTGGAATTCTATCTACATAAGGTTTTTGTTTACATAATTGATGTAGCTTCGTAATACCTGCTTTCCTTTATAATTCAACTTTGCATATGTTATATTTAAATAAAAATAGTGGCGGCAGGCTTATTTGTTGTATTTTAAAATAAACTTACGCAGTTCTTCTAATTATAATATATCATATATATATACATATATATATATATATATATATATATATATATATATATATATATATATATATATATATATATATGAGTGTACATCTTAAGTTTATCGATTGCAAAGTGACCACGCCCGATTGAATATAAATATTTTGCAGCGCTCGTAGTAGAGAATTAAAAAATCTGATTTGGGCAACACATGACTTTCCTTATATAATGTAATGAATTTACTACTTTCACAGTAAAAAAAAATAGGTTTTTCTTATAGTAAATACTTATGTTCTTTCCAAGATATTAAATTTTCGACAATTAGTCGTCATTTTCATTGATTTAGCATCATTTTTATCCATTTGGCAAGATTTTCGTTAATTTGGCAACATTTCAGAAAGTCTCCAAGTTGGCGACATTTCGCCAACATCGTAGCCAAAATCTCGCCAAGCGTTATGGATGAAGAAATAAGTTGTTCTTACAGCAGATAAATGACTATTGGCGGTGAAATACAAAAGTATTACTCAAAGTATCTTTTTTTCATGAAGGGAACGAGCTAGATCCACGAGAATGATGTCACCCAATTTATCGCATGGTATTACATATGAAAATTAACACGTTTTTCAATAGGAAATATATATATTTTTTATATGACTTTTGATAATTTTTTATATGACTTTTGATAATTTGTACTTTTAAATAATTTTTTTCAAAAATGCAAAATATCTTGAGAACTATTCATGTTAGCGTTCTAAAATTTATGTCAATCGTTTTCTAATGAAAACTTGCATAAGAAATGTCTGTTTGCGTAACTTCATTAGCGGTTTTGATTTTTTGACGATTTTTTCAAAATTTCACTCGAAAATTTAGGAGGTTCTGAACATTCGATTGCGTATAAAAACAATAGGCTTCCAGTGTTTACGGATTGTGATTTTTGTACCAAATTTCGTTCGAATTGGTCCATTCGTTCGTCAGTTATCGTCTCCACAGACTCACACACACACACACACACACACTTTCACACACACACTTTCACACACACACTTTCACACACACACACATACACGCACACAGACATCACTTCAGAAATGTTTGATTCGTGATCAGGGATGCTTGAAACGTGCTCTCCTGTCGAAAACTCGAATTCGAATTTTCGACCCCGTCACAATACTTTCCTTATACATTATGTATATAAGGAAAGTAAAAATTAGGATAATGAGATCGACAATAAAGAGGGAAAAAGGCAAAAGAATACAACTTCAACGTTGTAGAGCATTTTCTAATAAAACATCGAAAACATATGCTACAGAAAGCATTTACTTGACATAATAGTGTAATTAGTGAATTACTGCTATAGTCAACAATATTCAAATAATAAACACTTATGTACATCCTAATGTACAGCCAATCTGACGTACAGCTTGTTCAAATTGCCCTCCGTCAGCAACAATGTTAATTTGAACTCGAGAAATGATATTACTTCAAACTTTGGCAAGCTTTGCAGGTGTCATTGTCTTACAGTCCCTGCACGTAGTGATGGCACGTCTTTCTGATTATTATTAAATGCTTACCTGTTGCGTGTATTTCCTGTATCGATTTCTACTAATTAGTCAATGCCATACAAATATTATTTGAATTGTTTTTGTCAATCTCATATTGTTGCCGAGTTTGCTAATCTGACATCTTAAATTCTCCACTAAGGCACTTCAATTCATCAATTAACTCTACCATGGTGACTTTGTTATAGATAGACTTAATGTATAAAGTCATGGGAATTTTTTCAAAATTATTGGAGATTTTAAAGACTTTCAAAGGAATCCAATGCAAGAAAGGAGTATGTTTTATTAATCACGTAAGCATTTTGAAATTATAGACTACAGTTATGTGTCACAGCAGCATTGGTTTTCATTCTCTTGAAAGCAACCTTAATTTAATATCATATTTATAGAAATTATTTATTAAATTTGTAAATGATTATACAGGGAATAATTATACTGGTTGAATGATTATATAGGGCAACCTTGTATACAGGGTTGCCAAAATAAAACTGGTCCGGAAAAGTGTTTTCGGAATTTCGTGAAAATGTAATCTAAACAGCAAGGAGATCGTTAGAAGACTTTTCCGGGCGAGTTTTATTTTATCAACCCTGTATATAAATGCTTCATAAGCAATACATGGACAAAATAATATTTAATTATATATTTTTTGTGTGCGAGGTGTATATTCTGTTTATAAATGTTTTACAGTTAAAATAGTCTGTCTTGCACGTAGGTATACTATGTACTGAAAACATGAACCCAACAGGGATTATGGCGAAAAAAAAATCTGTGGTATTTTGTTAAAACATTCCCTTTTGCAATACCCTAAAAATACGTTCTTTCCACTAGATTGTAATACCTTGAGAAATTACCAACCCATTTTTATTCAATATGATATGATTATAGATTTTTATAGAACATGAAAATGTCTCGATTTGATTTAAATAAATTTTTTAGATACTCTGAGTATACTCAACTTTAAAATAAATCGAATACAACATAAAATTTAGTGCAAATACATTGTAGATAGCATGTGATCATTTCAAAAGAATGTGATGTATTTTCTTGCAAAATCCAGTTAAACCTATTCAAATCATAACTGTGAGAAATATAGTGTCATAGACAAAACATTACTCAGATTACTGGACCTGTTATTGATATGGAAATACTTAAAGAAATCCAGATTCAAACTTGATGCAAAATTTTAAATAAGTGAGGCAGCAGAAAATAACACGATCGCTAACTAGCATCAGCTTTAGACCTGGATTTCTTTAAGGTTTCTCAGATTATAAAAATTTCTAATAATTTTATTTCCACTTTGTCTATAACGCCACAATCACCTAAGGGCTAAAAAAGTTACATGTAGATGAGAACAAAGTTTCGTATTTTGGAATACGGCACAGTGCAAGGTTAGTAAGCACATTTAACTCCTATTTTAATCTTATCACGATATCCAGTATGCTATAGCCACTTGATATGAGCAGTTTAAACATTATGCGAGCAGTTTAACTAGTATATATACGAAATTTGTCGGAGAAGAAGTCAGGAGAAAATTGGAGATTATAAGAAATTTATTAAATTTTTTCTCCATATTCCTAAACTCAGTACAGTAAATATCTTCATAAAACACAAGACCCAAATATCAGGTATATTCCCAAAAATATGGAAGACACTCTCATTGCAGATTCCAGCATCCAGAAGCACGTTTCGAGCCAATATATGTGCTCGTCAGCTCAAGTGACCTTAGCTTAATTGTTAAAGAATTTTATGCCAGTCACAAGGAAGGAATGAGATTGTCAGTTCTCATAGAATCTCACCAAAATTGTGTGACATAGTAAGTGTCTTGTTATGAATACAGATATCGGTAATTCCATTCTTACGAGTGCATTGTAAGCGCGAAACAGGTCCGTAGATGCTGGTAGTTCCAATGGGAGTGTATTCCAGTAAGCACCTTACTTGATTATTGACTTCCCTGTCATAGACCCTAACTACACTTATTGGATATTAAAAACTGGGAAAAAATACGTTATTTGTGGCATGTCAACAAAATGTTGTAAGGGTAGATAGAAGTGTATATTTGTCGAATATTATATAAAAATGATATGCTATGTAAATAAAAATATAGTTATTGTTTTTTTAATAGCTAGGCATTTGATTGCCTAATCATTCAACCATTTGTAGATGGGGGAAGCGAAAGCCATTTTACCGTCGTATGACGTTGCCAGACGCAGCACAGCTAACGCCTTTAACGCCGAATCCTCAACCGCAGAGAAATCAGTCATCACCCTCTAACAAAGATGACAGTTGAGGAAAAGTGATGGCTACCAGGAAGTAAATTTTATCTTTTGAAAGACACCATTAACAGTAATACTGAACATCCTAAGGACTCAAACCCACAGCCCAACATCCAAGCGAGCACGAGGAAACGTTATACCCTATACCTACCCCTCAGCCACCGGGTCGGCTTGTAGTCAATTCAGATGTCAAAATGTGAAGAAAGAACTGGATATTAAATCCCTTACCCATTATGTTTACTATACATACAAAGCCAGATTATTTTCCTGATATGATTCTTTGGGAAACAATTCACACATATTTTCTTTCTATGTCATTTTATCTATTTAGTCAATAAAGAAAGATATATTTTGCTGAACGAACATCTTTTGTGGCGTAGCTCAGTTATCATCCTTGCCGTCTAGACATTTAGTTAATGTTATACGAAAAATATTTTCTTTTTGTTTCGGTACTTTTAATAATAAATATGCAGTTACACAAAACCGTCATTTCCTTATATGTACATTATACAAAAATGTAATAAACCATGCCACTATTTTTAACTATTTTCCCAGTTCTAAATTGACTCATTTTATTGGAAGTAAATCGTAAGTTAATAATATGTCATCAAACAAATATTTTTCGACAATCATAATTTCAATAGTTATTTTTTATTATATGAATTAGATTGTTCTGTATATCGTATTATATATATAACCATATATATCAATCATCAATATCGTGTTTTGTATAGAATGTTACAAATTGAATTCGGCAAAACCTTTATTGATTGCAAAAATTTTAGCAATATCGTTGTTTTCTCCTAAGAAATTTTAAAGCTTCTATTTCAAAAAATATGGAAAAGATAAAGCTTATATATTGTCTGATATAGATTGATCATCAAATGCTGGATTAGTTAGAAGGATTCGCTAAATATTGTTACTTCTGGTTCTTTTTCCGTTTTCAGTTAACAAATATGCATTTTCCTTAAATTGTCAATTTTTCAAGACGGAGCAATAGATAGAGATTGGTTAATAACTGGCTCGAGACCAGTATAGTAATCTGGAGGAATTCCATTTCTGTTTCGAAAGCTTTCACACAAACATATATTTATCAGAATTTGCTATTAATAGAACTTAGACAATGAGTGACAGGGATTCATCACCAAATTCTAGAGGGTGTAAGAGGTTTGCTAATGGTTTCCAAATCTGTTTTTTCATCTTCGGGATCAAAAACATTCCTTGAGACGTTAATATCCCAGGATTTGTTAGTTATAGAGTTCGAATGATAACTGATATGGATTCAGCATCACATTCTGAAGTGAGTTAAAGAAATTCACTAAGGATTCAAACTTCTGGTTCTTTTTAAAATTTTGGTTCGAAAATGTTCGGTGATACATTTATTTTTTAGAATCAGCAGGATATAGAGCTTATATGATGTCTACTATGGATTGAATTTCATGTTCTAAGAGGTTCACTAAAAATTTTATTATCCGTTTTTGAAGATGTTACTTCTGGTTATTCCAAAAGTTCATATTGATGTACGAAAAAAAAAAATAAATGATCAAAATAGTATTAAAAATATTAGATTCTTCTGAATTTTGAAGTTTGTATGAAATATATTGTTATTCATAGGTGTGAATGAAAAAGGCCAGTTATATATAAACCAGGTACTAAACCCCTCCTTCTTTGTTCAACATATTAACATATTTGGTGAAGATACAAGAGGGAGTAAAGAGCAAAACAACAATACATGGACTTTATATATATATATATATATATATATATATATATATATATATATATATATATATATATATATATATATATATATATATATATATATATATGTATATATATACATACATATATATATATATATATATATATATATAAATATATATATATATATATATATATATATATATATATACATATATATATAAAGTATATATATTTATATATATATATATATATATATAAATATATATATATATATATATATATATATATATATATATATATATATATATATATATACATACATATATATATACATACATATATATATACATACATACATACATATATATATATATATATATATATATATATATATATATACATTCATACATATATATATATATATATATATATATACATTCATACATATATATATATATATATATATACATATATATATATATATATATATATATATATATATATATATATATATATATATATATATAATGTATAGAGAGAATTAATAAAAAGTGAAAAAAGGAAGGAAGGCTTAGCAAAAAGCTTACACAATGGCGGTAAGGAGTTGTGACCTCACTCCCCAGTTGTCAACAAGCTTGTCATAAATGCCGCGGCATTGCACTCCTGGACGCCAGCTTTGGCTGAAGCCCACCTCCGGAGTGACAATAAGAATTATCACAAGACCTCAAAAAAAGAAAGATTCAAGGACGAGAGGATGACCATTACTGGATTAGCAACCAGTCTCGCTGACTACGATGACCTTTATATTGCTTCGTTTTGATTGTTCTGCGGTCCTGTCATTTGCAGTATGCGAACCTTCATCTGCTAAATGTATATAAAAAAGATTTTAACTTTATACAATACACAATATTGTTACGGTATAAATTAACAATATATTTTTGCATAAATGGAATAGGGTAATTTTGTAGATATGCTTGCTGTAGAAATATTCGATCAAAATCAATACGCAAATCTTCATCTTTAATACTTCTTTGAATTTTGACCAACCCCCAATTTTGTATAAAGTTAAAATCTTTTTTAGGGAGTCATGAAGAAAATAGTGTAGGGAGTATCGGCTACCGGGAGCGTTTGCCATGGCGGTAAAAAGCTTTAACCGGAGTGTTGGGGGTCGCAACTCCCCCCGGCCGTTACTTCCGTCACTTATCTAGAAATTTTACGAGTACATTGCTACTTGTCCTATTTGGGAATTTATATATATATATATATATATATATATATATATATATATATATATATGTATATATAGCAAATAAAATTATTAAGGGAAAAATGGGAATCAAGCCAACGGGAAAGCATTAATGGCCGAAGGGGGTTGTGACCCCTCGTTCCCGGTTATGGCATGCTATTACACCCATGTAACACTCCCGGTACCAAATACTTTGCCGAAACTTGACTTCTGAAATGGTCTCGAGCACATTTTCGGCAAAGTATTTGGTACCGGGAGTGTTACCTGGGTGTAATAGCATGCTATAACCAGGAACGAGGGGTCACAATCCACCTAGGCCATTAATGCTTTCCCGTTGGCTTGATTCCTTTTTTTCCTTAATAATTTTATTTGCTATAACTGCTTTACGTACTTGTGCAGCATTGCGCCATCTACGTTAAGCCTTTTTCATACATATGTATGCTTTCGTTTTCTTCATCTGATTACTTTTGTATTATATATATATATATATATATATATATAAGAAAAATATCTAAAAATAAGATATACAAAAAACACAGTTATAACTCTTCATAACATTAAGGCGCCATGCCGCTCTTTCATGTTTAGCAGGTATATAATAGTAAATACAACATCAAATAGAAAAAGGGGGGGGGGAATTATGCCCATTCCTTTATGCCTCCCCCCCCCTTTTTTTTCTATTTGATGTTGTATTTACTATTATATATATATATATATATACATATATTCTACATTATAGAATCTTCATTTTGGTCTAAAAATTTCATACTTTTGTGAATCTGTTTTGTTTAAAAACGGAAACAGGATTCTTCCAATTTGCCCGAGTAGATAACTTTAGTTATTGATAAAAGCATATATTTATATTTAGTAGATTGAATTATTTATTTCAGTCGAACAATTTTTTAAAAAATTATATTATTCAAAACAGTACTACAAATTTTGCACACATTTTAAATCATGAACACAGTCTGGTACATCTGCTTGTAAAAACGATCTCGAATGTAGTCAATCTATTAAAAATTCTTACTATACACACCTCAAATGTGTGTGTGTTAGGCATTCCTTTAAATCTCGCTGAAATTATATAATCTTTCGAAAGCATGATTAATCCAATATATATATTAGTACTGAGTAGTTCCTTCATGTATAACTTTTGACAAAGATATAATTCTATTTCCCTCCATTGCAAAAATTTTAGAGCAAAATATAAATTGTGAAAATTATTGATTAATATTAACACAGCTTCTAGATAATTTGTCAAAGTCAGGATAAAGGAATAAACTGAGTCAAAATGTAAACTACTATTTCGGTGTTCGTCACAAGAAACATAGTTTAAATAATTATATCATTCAGAACACTACTACAAATTTTGCACACATTCTAAATCATGAACAAAACTTGATACATCTACTAGTAAAAATTATCTCAAATGTAGCTAATCTATTTAAATTCTTATTACACTCATCTCAAATATGTTATACATTACTTTAAATCTCAGTGGAATTATATACTCTTTCGAAAACGTGATTAATTGAAATACAATTTATATTAGTACTGAGGACATGTAGTCAGAAATTGTTATCGACAGTTCTTTCATGTACAACTTTTGACAAAGATCTATTTCTTTAGTTCTGAAAATTTTCAAAATTCCTAGATCTCTTGACTTGTATTAATTTCCTGTCATTGCAGAAATTTTCAGTCCAGCAAAATAGAATTTGTGAACATTATTGATTAATAATCACACAGCTTTTAGATAATTTATCAAAGTTTAGATAATGGAATAAACTGAGTTAAAATGTGATATATTATTTAGGTATTGGTTACAAGAAAGAGAGTTCAAATGACGATGTAAACTTTTATTATATAAAAAAAAAATCTGATGTGGGCAGCACATGACTTATCTTATATAATGTGATGGATTTACTACTTTTACAGTAAAAAAAAATAGATTATTATAGTAGATATTCATCTTATTTTCAAGATATTGAATATTCGTCAATGAGTCGTTATTTTCATTAATTTATAGTCATTTTTGTCCATTTGGCGAGTTTTTCGTTAATTTGGCAACATTGAAGAAAGTCGCCAAGTTGGCGACATCCCACCATATTTGTCGTCAAAATCACGACAAGTGTTATGGATAGAGAAATAAGTTATTCTTACAGCAGATAAATGACTATTGGTGTTCAAGTATAAAAGTATTACTCAACATATATTTTTTCATGAATGGAACGAGCTAGATTCACGAGAATGATGTCACAAATGTATCGCATGGTATTACATATGAAGAGTGAACATGTTTCTTAATAGGAAATATTTTTTTTTATTTTATGATTTTTTGATAATTTTTTTTTTAAATGTGCAATATCTCGAGAACGGTTTGTGTTAGCGTTCTAAACAGTTATGTCACTCATTTTCTAATGAAAAATTACATAAGAAATGTCTATTTTCGTAACTTTATTAGAAGTTTTGATTGTTTGACGATTTTTTCAAAATTTCACTCGAAAATTTAGGGGGGAGTTCTGAACATTCGATTACGTATAAAAACAATAGGCTTCAAGTGTTTATGGATTGTAATTTTTGTACCAAATTTCATTGGAATCGGTCCATTCGTTCGTCAGTTATTGTCTCCACAGACTCACTGGCACACACACACACACACACACACACACACACACACACACACACACACACACACACACACACACAAACACACTCACACACACACACACACACACACACACACAAACAAACAAACAAACATACACAGACATCACGTCAAAAATGTTCGATGCGTGATCATGGATGCTTGAAACGTGCTCTCCCGTCCGTTGAAAACTCGAACTCGAATTTCGACCCAATCACAATAATTTTCATATACATTATTATATATAAGGAAAGTAATATTATATATGTTTATGTCATATTATGTGTGTAATATCAATAATAAATATGTTTATGTAATATCTCATATAATATTATGGAGGTGGTTTTCTTGAAAAATATGAAGACTGAGATTAAGCACGTTTTGGAACATCTAGAACACGAAAATTCCTTATTTATCGTAACATTCATGCATGTGTGTCTGTACAATGAATGTAACCACTCTGGTTTAAAAACTATTCAACGGCATTTTACAAGACCTGGCAGGCAAGTCACTCGTAGGATTCTGAGTAGATTTCTGTGTAACGTGAAAAAATAAATCTGCCTGTTTTGCAAATTGCCCCGCAAAAAGCGTATGTATATAATCTAACTAGAACACTTGCCATTTTGTTTTAATTTTTTAGGCAAGATGCTTATGGGTTACCCTGGTGCTGATTAGATGTTAGTTCGATTCGCAAAAAATAACTTTCTTTTTCTTAATAAAATGACCTGAAAATTTCATTAAAAAATAAAATAAAAGACAACTTGGAAAAAAATGTATCAATTAAATGCTATCTTTATACGTGATTTTTGCCAACGAAAGTAATAAGTCTAATCCCATAACTCTAGGACTAACCGTTCTCGAACTTTTTTTGGTCACATTGCCTTTAGAAATACATCCAGCCAAATAAAAACTAAAATTGGATTAAATTTGAAAATTCGGGGTATTTTCCAATAATTGTCTATGTTATTTATTTTATGCAAATAAAGGGATTTAATGAACTGTAAAAGAAAGAAAGAGGAAATGAATTTGTGTTTGTAATGAAAGTCATGTGCTGTCCACATCAGATTTTTCAATGTGACGTCTATTTTCGATATCAAGCAACATATAATGTTAAACAAAATAAAACCTACTAAAAATGCAAAATAATTTTAAGTGTTATTTTTCCTGCCTGTAAGAGGCTTAGATACTTGTAATAATATTATGAACTCCTTCCCCACCATTTATTAATTAATTTCTTCAAAATTCAATTTTCGGAAACGTGATTTCAAAATTCCATTTCGTTATTTTATATCTGGCAAAGCTTAATCTCCTTTTCGATTCAAAATTATATTTTTAATTTTATTTGAAATTGATAAATCGCCAAATGTGTGGCCTAACCTTTTGGAGATGTTCGGTTTGTGCCGGAAGCCAAGGGAGTTGTGATACATTTTTTTCGCCTCTGTCATTGAACCCGGATGTAATTTTATATTCTAATGTTTTGGAGCTATATTTTGTGACGTCACGCGTGAGCGCACTTCCACGGTTATGAATAAAGTTATTAGCCTCAGTTGGCGAAGAAATCTTCAAGGGTAAGGTCGCGTTTTGTCCACGGGGCAATGTTGGAAGTTTTTGTTCACATTCAGAACAATGTATAGAAAGTGATTGAAATTAATATAATGAATAATATAATCCTTATAGGAGCACTTCGCGAAGTGGGGAAGTATTTCATTATCATATGGCAGAATCTCGTTCATTTGAATAATTCACAAATGGAATATTCAGAATTTGTTTCGTTTTGTAAAAATTCTTCTACGCTCGATGTTGTGAGCGAATATGTGGAATCCGGTGTAACATACGATGCTGGTTGCTGATCTGACTTAGTAAAGAATATTTAATAAAGTATCAAAAAATTCCTAATTTTGTGTCTTTATTCTTCGATTGATACCCAACATGGAATAATTTCCATACGATTCCGCAATGCTATGACCACGGCCTCATAATCTGTTATTATTCTGCGGCTGCGTTCTCTGGATCCATTGTACTGTTTCCCCAAGTCCCCAAACCTTCAACTAGCTTCCATGGTGATCATCCTATCGTCTTAAAGTCCTTTTCCTAAACGTTCAACGCCATCGATGGATACCCAGGGATAAGAGATAAATCCTTGTATGATTGGTATTGTACCTCTCGTCAGTACGTGCAGTGATCGTGCTACATCATTTCAAGCGTCAAGGGAGCGAATTCCCTTCCGGATGGTTTCCCCCTCTCCGCAGTATACTTCTAAAATAATATAAATAATAAAAATATGTAAGTTTAGTCCATTTGTATGTGTATCTAATAAAACATTTGTAGCACATATTTTGATTACACGAAGAAAACTATATAAATTTTCAATGCTTTTAGAAAATTCAAAATTATGTTTGCCAAGCTGATATTCCAATACTTTGCTGAAATATAATATTATATCGATATATTCCAATATTTATGTAGTATCTAAATATATTTCACATTTCACATAATCTCAAATAGTTCTACTTCCCAATGTTAAGAAAATAATTATCAACACTTATTCGACATTGAAGTTGTTGAATCATTTAGCACTGTCGAAAGCTGTGCAATTTATCTTCTAAAAAGTTGTTCGCTATGTTTTACTTTAAATTGTGTTCCATTATATATATGTTGCATAATTTCTCTTATTTTTGCATAAAATATTTTTTTACTCTTTCATAATTGTATGTAATGTTTTAATTTATGAAGATAAACAAGTCATTGAATTTCAATTTCCACGTTCCAAACCGGAAACACTAGATATTAAACACCATATTTAATGTCTGAAATATCACTTTTACAAACTCCTGCTTTCCTCATTTATCACTTTTGACAAAGAAATATTTCAAAATTTATGAATGCTGTCAAACATTTCTACAACTCTTGACCTGCGTCAAACCACCTGATGTGTGAGTCTGTTCTGTTCAAGAGTTTAAATTTCACACATGATTGATGACTAACAGCTGTTAACATCTGTTAACTGCGCATAGGATAAATGCGATGTCAGGTAATTCTTTTGAAGTACATATCTGTTCTACAGTATATTTTAAGACCATAATATTGTGGTGGTAAAAATAATACAGTCGTGATGAATATAAACATATTAGTAGCGTATAATGCATTCATTATAATTGTTATTTGGGAATAAGTTTGCATTGTGCTAACTCAATTATTCCGTACGCAATCCCTCTAATTACTTCTGCAGCAAATACTTAATTTATCTGAAAATAGCCCTTCAAATGTATCTCTAAAGTGAGAGTCAACTTGCCTAATCTGAAAAGAAAATCACTGGTCATTAACTATAATATTTAGTTTTGAAATTGTAATATTTTTAGGAAGCACTCCATTATTAAAAGATACAATTACAAATAATACTTTATACAACA
Source organism: Amaurobius ferox (assembly GCA_951213105.1). Taxonomy (NCBI): domain Eukaryota; kingdom Metazoa; phylum Arthropoda; class Arachnida; order Araneae; family Amaurobiidae; genus Amaurobius; species Amaurobius ferox. The sequence goes on from OX578143.1 coordinate 30,068,542, forward strand.
ACTAATGTAATCCTTTTTGAGATAGGCCTAGGTGGATATGTGAGACCTAGCAATATTTATTGAAATATCAAAAAAATATGTGTGTTCGACCTGCTTTTCATAATATATAATTGGCACGCACCTTATGTGCTTTTTAACTGCACTAGAGATCACAGGCTTTGACGTAGGGCACATGGCACTGGGGACCGAATGTATCGACCGTGCATCCTCGGGAGTTGATTTCTATATCACTACTTTTAACTTTTTGTTACAGCGAGTATTTTATATTCCTCATAGTTCGAGGATTCTGTTCAATCCCCTCATTGTCTTTTTACCTCGAATCTTTTCAAATTACTATCTTTCTTTCGTTAGTTAATCTTAATTTATTTTTTCCTTGCTTCGGGGAAACCATCGAGGTAGTATATACTAACTCGTTGGGGGAAACACATCTTGCTTGTGTTTAATTGGCCTTGGGTTTTATGATAGCTTAGGGCAGTCCTTGATTGGATGCCCTCCTTTTTGATACAGCTTGTTTAAATCGTGACAGGAAGCAACAGTTACGCCCATGTAGACATCGTAACTTTTTAATCTGCTGTGTTTTAAGGCAATTTGTGAATTTATGGGTTATATATATATCATATCAATTGAACCGTCAAACCTAGTGCTTAATTGTCTGACTCCTTTGTTCAGCTTTTTCCACCTTCGCGTATAATTTGAATCTCCTAAATTGATGCAACAAGGAGGGAGGGAGAGGGGGAGGCTTTCTCGAATAGGCTGCATCGACAAAATTATGTGGTAATGTATCATTGAGTGATATTAATATCATATTTACGACTATCAAATTTTACTAATATATTGTATTAATTGGAAATATTAATATTCCGAATCTAATATTATTGCTATTAATTTATTTTATTTAATATACTTTTAAGTTATTAATATTTAAGGTAGTTTAGGAAAATACGCTTCATGAAAACATACTTGTTGATGAACTGAAAATGTAGAAAAAATACTTCGAATGCAGTTTTTATGATTTACATTTCTTACGAGTATGGATTGTTTTTTTCTCCTACCACTTGTAGCAAATGAGTTTAATCCACTTTTCCCTGTGAAGATATATTTTTAAATGAAATGAACTAATGTAAGCAAAATATTTATTTGGTGCAATTTTTAGTCAGCAATTGTGAAAGAATTTTATCTAGTTCACCCTTTTAAACTTTCAATATTATTTAAGTTAATGTATCGGTTTTCGATAAAAATGATGATTTTAATACGATGAAAGATAGGATGATTTAAATAAATAATTGACCACTATATTTAAATTGCACATTATTGTTTTTCTGCTATTATACTTATTAATATACTTTGATAAAACTGAAATATAACTGAAGCAAATGGATTATATGGAAAAAAATGTTCTTGTATAAGCATTCTATATCACATTTCTATAATTTATTTCATTTTTGAGACTTTCGCATAATACATATATTAAATGGCACCAGTATTGATGATGACCCTAAATTACTGAAATGTAAATAAATGTATTATATAAAATAAAATATATGTTTGTACGGGATGGTAATTTTATGCTAAACTATCAATTCCAATCTCAATCATAAACGGAGTTTATTCATACAATGATTTGGTGCCATTAGAATTCCATGGCCCAGCAATAAAAGTAATATGCGTTAGTAAGCACTTACTGGCCTCAAAATATTAACAGTGGATCGAAAATGTTAGTGGATTTCAATTTTTCATGCTCCAAGATTTTTTTTTCCAATGGCCAGGCACTAGACTTTTCGTCATTCGCCCTATATTCGGCCGTAATCGTGAACCATTTCGCCGTCCTAGGACGTTGCCCCAGGTGCACCAGAGGGGGACGGAACACACTGATCCCACAACACACAACATCCATGTCTTACATGGGACTCAAATCCACAACGCGGCGGCCCATCGATCGCTGGAAACGCTCGCCTTGACCGCTCGGCCACCACGCCGACCATGCTCCAATATTTAATCATAATTTTTCATCTGTAAACTTAAGATGTTCTCCAGTTATATATATTTCTGAAGACTCCGTGTTCCTCGATGTAAATTCTGAATTTTATTTTCTGTAACTCTTATTTTACAACGAGCAAAAAGTGGTAACCTGAATAAACATAAAATTTATAAACGCATACAAACGATTCCCTTTTTTATCGGATCTTTCTTCTGATTTATATGAAAATAAAGAAGACAGAGTGAATGTATATTTCAAGATGACAACAACTGTGGATATTGTTGGTTTTAGTCAGAGAATGTAAGGGCAAATTATGTTGTTAAAGAACACTTAAGATTGAAATTGAAAAAGATATCGCTTCTAAAGAAAGCTATTTGGGTCTTCTGTTGATATTGCTCTTAAAAGTCTCTTTGATGCACACAACGTTTGCTTCCGAGAAATCCGTTTCATCGCTCATATACGATCTGCGAGCTTATGGTTCTTTTCTTATTTTCCAAATCGTTAATCATCTTCATCATTAACATCATGGCAACTGCTGTAATGCAATTCCTTTGGCATTTTCACATATAAAGTAACCCGCAAAATGAATCAGCACCTACACTCGCGAATTTTAAATGCAACTGGCAAGATCGGCTAGCATTCATTTGCGCAAATATTCGCTCCAGCGAAAGTTAAACTGACATTTAGACTGGCGCTGGCAAACCATTGAACGTATAAAACCGTATTAACATTTAACACATCTACAATCAACTTCCTGCTTATTTAAATAATAAAATTGTCAACTTTTTTATCAGTTATGCTTTTAAAAATGCTTATAATATCACAAAACAACACTTTATGGTTAAAGAACTTTATAGTTCACACCACTTTATGGTTCTCGCAAATGGTTCACATGATAAACACCATGTTATGGTTCTTGCAAAGTACCCCCCCCCCCAAAGAAAAAAAGCCTTCTAAAAATGTAAAAATGTTGTAAAATCTTAAAATAACGTGTGCAAAGTTTCGTCAGAATCAGACTGTACTTTGAGGTCTGGATACCCTGCAGAAACATCCTAATACATCATGTAGTCATTTTTAGCCGTAGTCAAATTTTTCTAATTGAACATGACTGAAAAGGGCTACGTCTGATTTGAAAGAGGATTATGATCTTTTGGAAGGGTAACTAGGCCAAAAGGTACAGTTCCATATCAGCTGAATTGAACCAATTTTAAACTTCAGAACTGTTTTGGAAGGTGATTTTTATTTGATGTTTTTTATACTGAGCTGACAGTTTGTATCATGAAGTAGTGTCTTTGTGAGATGGAAGAATTTCTTGTAAAATGTTTATTGACATGTTTACACAAGAATTTTATAGCAGACATTACACATTTTACTTAACCGCGGAAAGTTAGTTAATCGTTTTCGTCCCAAATTTTGAAATTCTAAATCAATTGTATACACACATTTTAATTCAAAAGTATGTACCTTCCACTAGAGTACACCAAATGAGCCATTATTGATTAAAAGCAGTTTAGTGCTTTAGTCTGCATGTTTAAAAACATTGAAGAAAATGGCAGAAAAATCCTGATTTTTATTTTTTTTATTCTAAATCAAATTTATTTTCAAGTTCGTACATAAAGGTTTGTACCTCCCATCATAACACATAAAATGAGCCATCATTCATTAAAAGCATTTGGTATATGTGCTGAAAAAACATTGAATGGTATTGACTCCTTAGAACTTTACAACATTATTGAAAAGTGTTTATGACTTTGATCATTCTGTCTGTCTGTCTGTCTGTCCGTTAGCACGATAACTGCCGTAAAAATGATTTTATCAAAAAGATTTTATCAAAATGAAATTTTAGTATGTTTTTCAGGCGGTCTGTGGGACCTATGGGGATATAAATGAATAATATCACTCAATTAGTTTTGGATTGAACCCGGGTTGAAAAAACGAAATACATTGAACCCTATCGGACCTAACTTTTCAAACATTTTTAAGCGAATAATAATTCTCAAATTGCTTCGAAAGTTTTAGGAAATGATCAAATTATCCCATAAAATATAAAAAAAATTCAGTAAAATATATTAGGTAGTTATTTAAATAAAAATTGTTTAATATAGGGATAAAAACAAATTCAATTAAATTCTGACCCTTGCTATATTCTTTAGAAAGAAAAAAGAGATATATTTTATAACAAATATCTTTCCAAGAGTTTAATTATTTTTTTAAGAGTAAATTATTTCCAAAAATCGTAACCAAGTATAGTACGAAAGATAGAATCGATACCGTTATTAGTTGAAATGGGTGAATAACAGTTTTCTCGAATTCGACGATTCTAATCAGACTGTGTAGAGTTAGTGAGTATGTCGCAAATGTTAATTTGACGCAAATGAGCGCTATTTTGTAGAAATGTTAAGATATTACATAAAATAGTTCTTCACTTATGCTGGACTGTCAAATTGTGGGCTGTAATCAAAAATAATTTTGCCATACGCAAACCCAGAAAGATATTAATATAACAGTATTCCTACTTTTTAAATGTTTGTAAAATGTATTTAAACTTTCAATGTTATTAAATTTATTTTTGCTTAAATTCTGTGCATCTACATACTGAAAGAATTCAATTACAATATATGTGAGTTTAAATGATCATCAAACTTTGATTATTTCTACAACGAAGCGTAATTTTCACTTATGGAGAATGTAAATACCAAAAGATGTTGAATGAGTTGCATAAGAATTGCTGCACTTCTTTAACGCAAAATTATTTAACTCATGGAGTTTGCAATATTGCTGATATGAATGAAACATTCATTGATTTTACACAGAGAACCAGACGATTTTTTCGATGAAGTTTTAAGCATAGAGTTAGATTACTTGTACGTCCATGGTTTCAAGTTTTTAAATAAAATAAATTATTATAGTATTGTGATGAATGAAAGGAATGGAAAAATGTAATGAATGAAATGCTGCTTTTTTATAGAGGCGATTTATATTTCGATGACGCTAGTTGAATAAAGTTTATTTGTTTTCGATGAAGTTTTCAAATATAATAAATTATTGTAGCATTATGATAATTTTAAAAAGATTACCGAGGAATGTATCGCATTTTAGAGATGCTTAAATCAAGCCATTTGTATTTCAATGCCGTTATTTGAATGAAGTTCATATTTTTCGATGAAGTTTTAAGTTTTCAAATATAATAAATTAATGTAGTATTGTGTTAATTTTAAAAATATTACCGAGGAATGTATCGCATTTTAGAGATGTTTATATAAAATTGCATTGAAGTTGGAAAGTGTTTCATAATCAATGCTTTATGCATGATTGATCTTTCTTGTTTAATTAATTTCGCGGATTAAATTATTAATTTTAATTAAAGTGATCGTGAATCGTAAAATTTGTACAATGCTATCGAGGCCGCAAAACCTACCATTACTCCTTTGAGTTCCTGAACACAATCATTAAATCAAAATACTACACATTAAAATCCACATTTTAATCTTTAAAATAAATTATCATTTTTTCACATCTCTATTGTTGCTATAATTAAAATTATACCATTTTTAACAAACGCTTAAGGAGGAGAATGCATTGTGGGAGACCAGATCTCCCACAATGATCTCTCTGCTCCGCTTGATCTCTCCTGCCCCGACTTTTTCTTATGAGGCCATATGAAAAGTCTCACCTACGACATCCCCATCGACTTCGACGAGGAGCTTGTTGCTAGGATTACTGTTGCTGCCGCCGTTGTCCAAGATATGCAGTGTGTTTTTTCTAACGTGCGCCGATCGCTAGGTCGCAGGTGTGAAGCCTGCATTACTGCTGTGGGTCGCACTTTTGAGAAGTTTCTGTAACTTTGTCCATGCATTCTGCAATTTCTGTCAGTGAAACGTACTTCGTGCCCACTTTGTTATTTTTGTATTTCGACGAGAGAGTCATCATTTCCTCATTTCATGAGCTACCACCTAGCGGTTCATCTCTTGCGTTACGACCCTGTTTTGTATGACAAAAATAGCGGACGGCGAACGTTAGCAAAAACTTCCGGCATAGCTTGGAAACGCTGGCAGCAACAGTAATCCTGGCATCAAGGTCCTAACCCGAGTCGATGGAGCTATCGTAGATGATAATTTTCATATGGCCCCATAAGAAAAACTCGAGACAGGAGAGATCACGCAATCAGCTTAAACCCTGGCTAGTTCTGACACAGTCGTCACTGCGTTCAATTGGTGCGACGTCTAGCGGTTCACCTCTTGCGTTACGACCTTGCTTCGTATGACAAAAATTGCTTGTTAAGATGTATTTTATTACACCTTAAAGTTTGGCCCAAGAGTTCTGACAAACCCTGTATAAAGCTGGTTACAATTTAAACATAAGCGGAAGACCACTTTGGAAAGATAAAATATTCCTCCATGCCATTACAGTAAACCCAAGCTGAGTAAATAAACTTTTGCAATCGGTCGGAAAATTGCTAATGAAAGACTGTTTTATCACTTTTCAAATTTTAACTGTAAAACATTTTATGTGATTTATTCGACTACATAGAGTTGGTTGATAAATAAATATAATATAAATTCTATATTGAAAAGATAGACACATGCCATTGTATTAAAACCAAATAAAATTTCCCAGGTATAGACAATGCTATTAAGATGCTTCAATGGGTGAAGAGAGGACGAAAAATAAGGAACACAAATTAATAACATAGATGAGTGAAATTAATGACATAGACGAGTGAAATCTATGTATTTCCAAACAAATTCAACAGTTTTAAATAAAATATGTTGGATATTTTACGCCATTGGACATATGATTATAATGATGCTGTTATTAAAACTCTACAAAACATTACTCTAGAAATGCTATTGCCGTTAATGTTTTGTCTGATTACACACACATACATGCGCAAATGTACAAAGGGAATTACTCTCGACTTTAATAATATTTCATCTTCATTCTGAAATTTAAATCCTTCTTTTAAAGCTATTATTGATGTTTATGGAACGGTGGTATATGGTTTAAATAATGTGATTTCTCAAGAATGAATTTATATTCATAATTATTCAATAGAATTTAAGGTATTTGTACGTTGTCAGTTTACATAAATATTTATTTAAGGATGTATTTATTACAATGTCTTGATTCAATGGGAAATGTGTTTTTGATTAAGTAAACATATTTTGATGTATTTCAGATATTTCAATAAGAATAAAGGACGTTGTCTTATTTACACATTTAAATACACTTCCAAAGAGAATGCATTTATGTGATAAATACGTAATTTGACGTATCGTTGTATAAATATGCAAGTTATTGAATTGAAATTTGACTAAACGCATTTCTTTGAACAGCTAGTCGATTTCATAAACATCACTCGAGAATTGTTAAAGTTAGAGAAAATTATATTTTAATTAAAACATTCAGTAATTTTTAATAATAGTCGGATTCTAATCAGAAGAGTTTTTTTAGAATGTACACATTTTAAAATATGGTCAGTTAGTTATGAGCATGAATTTAAGAAATTATACAATTGGAAATTTTTTAGAGATTGGTCGAAAAAGATTTTCCATTCACGCAGAATAAAATCGCGGCACTTTTAAGTAAACTGGAAACAAAGTATGTATTCTTTTACATTCATAAATAAATTCATTTTGATTAATAAAATAATTTTCATACTTTCATATATTAAAAATGATTTTATGAGCAGAATATATAATCACATTTAAGATTACATAAAATGTAAAAGTTAATGGAATATTATAACATCCGCAATCTTAAACAATCTATGTATTACAATTAAAATAACTTCGTTAAGCGCAGCATACATCACAAAATTAATAGTATCGACTGGTTTCGTAGGAAAAAATAGCCTTAAAGCCTTGATTCTTTGCCATAGCACACAAGAAACACAACCTTCACTCATCTAAGACAGATCGGAAACATATTTAAGAACAGCAAACATATCAGAAGTAGAGAAAGACAATTGCCAACGATGAAAGACGGAAAACAGAGTAAATGAAACCCAGAAGGAAATAACAAGAAGAGGTGCTTTGTGAATGAACGTTGAAATTCCAAAAAGGAATGCAAACCCCCAACACATAAATCTAATCATTTTGGCACTTTTTTATAAAAGCCCAATACAAACAAAATGAGAAAATCAGCGAAACAAAATCTGACCCTAATCAAAATATGAAAACTGAGTGGAATAACAACGATGACAAATAAACCAACGAAAATAAAATTCATTAAAGTGATGAAAATTAAAGAAAAAAGAAGAAACAGACAAAAGCAATCCACATATTTCTGAGTGGAAAAGAAGAAAGAACAATTATCATTAATAAGAAAATTTGGTTGAAAAATAATCGAGAAACTTTCGAGAAAGTTCAATTCAAAAATGGATAAAGGAAATATAAGGATATTAGCTTCCAAAATATTAGAAACATGATTAGAGTCCCAAGAATGTTAAGCAATAGCCGACTTAGGATCATCTTGTGAAGAAACATAATTCATGTGCTCCTTAATACGAAATTTAGAACACATTTTTATTTGACCAACATAATAAAGACCCCATTAGTAAGAAATGTGACAAATTTCCCTACTATTCAAAACAGGATTAGGGTCATTTAGAGAAGCGAAATGAACTTTGCTAAGAAGTTTAAAGACATATCTAAATTAAAATGGGAAATAATATGGACGTTCATAAATCTTTATTTAAAAAAATTGCTGACACTGCCTCTGCCGCTGTTTGACAATATTCTCGTTTCTCGAGATTCTTTAATTTGTATCGCAAAAACTATTGCGCATAAAAATATTAAATTTGGTACATTTATAGAAAAGCTTTGGGCAATACGTTGAAATAAACCTTTTTTTGATATAGAAATTTTAGAAAATGATTATATAGAAATTTTAGGAAAGATAGATATGAAGCGCGCTCTGCGAGCGCAGCAAGTAGGAGACAAAGCCCCCCGAAGGGGGTTGCATGAACGGAACGAGCAGGTTGCAGAGCCCCCTAGTAGTTAAAAGAAGAGTTAAAAGGTGAAAATGTAGAATTACGTAGACAAATCTCTGGAAGTTGAAGTTTAGGAACAAAATTTAGCTTTTTAAATTTATGCAATAATAGTGGGATCATAGCTTCTAGAAACCATCTTATTTGCATTGGGATTTTATGAACAACTGAACAAGTTATTTGTATCCTGAGTTGGATGTTCACTCTTCAGTATTTTGCTATTCCTTCATTGTGCCCCACCACTTGTTCCATTGTCATGAGTTATTTTACCCATTTTTTTATTCTCTCGCTGTTGGCAACGTTCTTTCTCTGTTTCGGTCACATTTGATGTTGGCGCAACAGTCGCCAATCCTTCTTTCACTAGTGAATATTACACTTCTTGTGTGCCCTGACGAATAAGGCTGATTTTGTAATCAAAATTAATGGATCCTATTAATTGTGTGTTGAAGTAGTATTTTTTTTAAGCCCAACTAACTTTCAGGAAAGATAAAGCCAACATAGATATTGGTTAATTCAAAATCTATCTGACATAATTATATCATTTTAGAAGTAATTGCTTAAGATTATGAAAATGGTTATATGTAAAATTTTTAAACTGTATTTAAAATATCTCGAAAATAAAGAAAATGAAAACTGTTTCAATATAGATATATTTTACAAAATTATCTTTCCAATGATTCAGTAGTCTGAGAAGCGCCTTTAATCATAATCATCGGTTTTCCATTAATCAGCGGCTGGTCGCTAATCAACGATTAGTCACTAATAAGCGGTTAGGTCGGAATGGCAGGGTAGTCGTTAGTCAATGGTTATTCTCCAGTCAAATGTCAGACGCTAATCAGATGTTAGTCGTACTATTATACAGATGATTGGCTATATATAAAAGAACCAATCCTGGGTTATTCAATCAAGTTAAATATATTTCCGATCTTTAAGTGCAGAATATTAGAAGCATATTTTAAGTGTGAATTTAGAATCTGAACCAGTTAGAAATAGCATATAGATTAATAGAAAAGAAGGATAATGGCATTACCAATCCTAAAACTCATTAACTAAATGATCAATTTCTAATGTAAAGAATTTTAATTGATTCTTATTTTTAAAACAAGTGCTAATTCGAGTATTGGAAATGTAGATTTTAGTCCATACATTTCGAGTAAAAATGGAATTCCAAATTGTAGAAATAACATATTTTACCTTTAGTTTAACATCCCACGCAGACTTTCAGCTCATTTATCAATTTTGACAAAGACTTATTTCAACACTTTTGCAACAGTTGTCAGACCTTATCGATCTTTTGACCTGAACACGTAATTTACCCTTCTCGGTTTTGCAGATCAAATAATTTAATTTCGATGGCAATATATTTTCGATCTAAAATAAGTTTATCTATACCGACGTCCAAGTCATAAAAACACAGAGTCTATAAAAATAGCCGTTTTCGAAATGATCAGATTTGTGTTCTTTTATCGTTTTTGATTTTACAGACATACTGAAAATTGCACATGTGTTTTTTGCTTAAAGTGTTCTCTTAATTACTTCTACTGCAATAATGTATAAGATACACTCATACGCAAACCGACCTTTCCAAATTGAGGAATATTGCTGATTCGGACTCTTTGACTACGACGGCAAAATATATCTTCGATATGCTAGTACACGGTTTTCTTTTGGATGCATTTGAACTCTTAGATGTCCTGTTACCCTTAGATGTCTCTGTCAATTTAGATGTTTTCAAGAATCCTGGAAAGTTATTGATCAGACTAGAGATAGGTGTAAAGATCTTCTGGCTGAAATATATACAATTGTTTATGATTAAATGTGATATATTCAATTTGGTCGGGAGTAGGTGTAACGCCAAAAAATCGGTACATTGCTAATAAATGTATCTGTGTAGCATTTGGGGAGAATGTGTGGGATCTTTAAGAATTGGACTAGTAAGCAGTTTAACGGACTTATCAATAAATTTTGTAATTTAGTAGTTATACTAAGTTGTGTATCGAAGATCAGATAATAATAATACAGTGAAACCTCCCGTAAGGCACACCTCCGGAGACGGGACACCTCTATTTAAAGGACGGTCCCTCTGGTCCCAGCCCCTGAGTAAGATACACTCTGAGGGACACTGTATGCAGAAAGTGTCCAATTATTTGTTAGTAACCTTTTGAGACCTCAGGGGCAAGTTTGTTGGGTGAAGAGCAATTTTGTGGTAAGTGAACAATGAGGTAAAATGGGAATTCCTAATTTTTGAAGACCCGGGCGTTTAGTAGGGGAGGGAGGTTCTTGTGAGCGGAGGGTGAAATAGAATAATGAAAGAAGCAGGAAGTGTATCAATGTAGACAGTGACCAATAGGAAAGAAAGTAAAATCCAGTGCAGTATTTAGTGCTGTAGTTCTATTGTTGTGGTCAAAAGAGGGGTCGTTTTGTTAAGTTGTGTCTTATTTTTACATTACCCAGCCATGACTTCAAAGAAAAAAATATTAACATTAAAAGAAAAACTTGAGGTGATTCATGCAGCATCAAATGAAAAGCTTAGTTCAAGATACTTAAGACGGAGATTTAGAATAAGTAAAAACCAAGTAAGTAATGTGCTAAGGCAGAAAGTTTAGAAAAATTGAGGCATGTGAAATCGATACTACAGTGTATAATCGGTTTTGTTTTGTGAGAGGAATAAAAATTCCCGTAAGTGGAGAATTATTACAAGAAAAGATAAAAAAAGCTAAAAGTTTGGATTTACAGAACTTCAAAACATCAAATGGTTGGCTAGAAAAGTTTAAACTAAGACATAACCTTACTGTTAAACCATTTGTGATGAAGAAAAATCTGTGGACTGGATAGAAATACTGAAAGAAATCTGTGAAGGATACGAAACAAAAAACATTTGCAATGCAGATGGAACTGGATTGTTTTATAGAATTTTGCCTAACAAAACTATTTTTCAAAGGAGAAACGTTTTCTGGTGGCAAACGTTCCAATAAACGTCTCACTCTGTTACTTTTTTATAACTGGGAAGGAAAATTGAGGTACCACTTATAATTGGCAAGGCTAAAAAACATAGATGCTTTAAAAACATCAATTGAAAAGTTTTGTCGGTCCAATGGTATTCCAACAAAAAGTCATGGATGACCCAAAGCATAATGTCAGAATGGCTGATTTTCCTTGATGATAAAATGTAGAAGAAATAGGATTGTGTTGTTCCTTGCCCAGCTCATCCACAAAATTTAAAACTGAAATATGTGCTGTTTGTGTTCTTCTCTCCTACTTCAACATAAGCATTGCAGCCTTTGGACCAGGATATCTTAAAGAACTTCAAGTTAAAATACAGAAAAATGTTTTTACGGCATGTTCATTCTCAAGTTTCTTGCGGAAACAACGACCAGCTTGCAAAATGTGTCAATGTATTGAATGCAATTCAGTGGATAATTATGGCTGTTAAATCCATATCCCAAAGTTGTTTTCAGCACCGTTTTGAAAATGCAGGATTCGAAATAGGAAGTATTGGAATCATGCCGAAAATCATAACTCGAGTTTTCGCCGGATCTATACATTTTGGGACCTCTCGAATACGAAAAATGTATTTTTATCTTGGCGTCTGTGTGTTTGTCTTTGTGTCTGTCTGTCTGTGCACATTTTGCGTACACTTTAACTGAAAAAATATTTTATCGAATTTCATAAAATTTGGTAGATAAGTCCCTTATGATTGTCCCTGGTGTTGATTAAATTTTGTTACGATTTGGGATAAAAAAACCTTTTTTTTTGTCTTTTTCTTTTTTTGTGGTCCTCAAAAATTGCATGCATCCACTCTAGCTGAAAAACTAATAAATCAAATTTCTCAAAGTTTGGAAGATAAATCATTTGTTGGTTAACCTGATGTTGATTAGATTTTGGTATGATTCGGAAAATAAGAACTTGCCTTTTTTGCGAAATGGTCAGCAAAAATCATTAAATCTAAAAATAAGAGACTATATGTATGATCAAATATATCCATCACATGCTTATTTTATATGTAATTTTTGACGACGAAAGTAATAAGACCAACCCCATTACTCTAGAATTAACAGTTTTCGACATACTATTTCAGTTTTTAGCATTTTCGCTACTCAACCTTTGAAAATAAGTCCAGTTACCAAATGAAAACGAAAGTTGAATTAAAAGTGCAAATTCAGTGTGATTTAAAATAATTATGATTGTTATTTTGTGCAATTAAACTCAATTTAATGAATTATTGAAGAAATAAAAAGAACGTGAATACGAGATATGAATCTGCAGGGAAAGTCATGTGCTGTCCAGAACAGATTTTTCTATTTGTGTCCATAACGTCTGGATCTTTCACCAGCAGTTGAACAGTGAAGACATATTTGTCATGTCGGTTAGTGGTACAGCGAGATAAACATCTGTAGCACTGAATTTTGGCATCCCACCTGTCCTAAATCCTGAAATTAATATTACGAAGAGCGTATTAATTTGTATACAGGAGCCCTATATAAAACTGGATATTGACATTGAATTCCCATAAGCCGAGAAAGGCAGGACAACTTTCTGAACCTCAAAAATTACGAAGCCCCAAACAGAGAGGGACAGATTGTTTAGCTCTCTCAAATAGGTAACAGCCCCTTTGAGCGTATGTATTATATCTATTCCATTTAAATCAACTTTTGCTCTCGTAGAATTGCAAAATGGAGATCCGTAAATTAATTTCTGATTTTTACCACGCGGATATTCTCCCCACTCATGAGTACAAATGATCACAAGGTGACCATCAACTGTTGTGTTTTTGCCATTCCAAGACGAGTCGTGCATTGCTTATTATCTACCAGTCATTAACACAAAAATCCGGCTTTACGGAATGCCAGTCTCCATTATACTATAAAACTATATTACTATTAACAACTTCTCGATGTGGCGACAACTTGGATACCAGAAATTCCATGGTGAAATTCTTGGATTAGCTTGGTTGTTAATTGCATGTTAATTTGTGCTCTGCCTTGCTAAATTTTACTTTTTCATTAACCATCAACTTATGAGCAACGATAGTTAATACATTACATTGCTATAATGCTACTATAAATTATCCTATTTGAATACGTTTTAAACAGAAATTCTTAAATTTATTTCAAAAACCCTTATTGATCACATCAAGCCTATATTCTATTTTCTTTTTTATATTCAACGCATGCATAAACCTGTATATTAGTATGTCTTTAGTGGAATTGCACTGTTTATCTCGCTTTCTATAATTATTTTGTTTATTACAGACGTTAATCCCAAGTCAGAAGAAAATAATTTCTGCAGATTTACTTCCACTTATATATACAAATTGTTGTTGTAATTAGGAGAAAAAAAAAGGCGGACAGATTAGCTCATAAATAGTATCCTTTGAAAAGCTCATTATATCAGGCATAAACAGAGTTATTTTTTGTAGAAAATATTCAAACAATATGACATATTTTTTTCATATTTTTGTTGTTAAAAGAACATTTTTTTTTCGTAAAAGTTTAGATTATGTAAAAACGTTGATATATTGGGCGATATATATTAAAGTTTCTGCACACATATCTATAGATAGAGATGTAAATAAATTTTGTTTGGATAAACATCGAAATGCATCCACTTCACAAAAATTTCGTCTATTATATATATCAGGAGAAAATTGTATTTTATGAAGGGACTCCTCACAGAACAATCGATCGATCTATAAATAAAAGTTTGAGACAATTGTAAAAAAAACATTGTGCGATACAATTAAAATATCTTTTATTTTGAAACGATTTTCCATGCCCAGCAACAAGAATTGCCACCGATTTCATAGAACAACTCCACAAGAAAAACGGCGCGCCAACGGCCCTACCGTGCTGATAACACCGGTTCTCGTTATATCACCGAAGTCAAGCAGCATCGGGCGCGGTTAGTACTTGGGTAGGTGACCACCTGGGAATAGCACATTTCGGGCGCGGTAGCCCGGTGGTTTGCGCGCTGAATTTGCACGCTGCCACAACTGCCGCCGTGTTCATGAAGAGTACTATCACGTTAAACATGTGGGTCCGTAAGTCCTCCCGAGAGGTTGGTGGTAGGGGAAGGAAGATACGGTCCCTGTGGATGCCTCCCCCACTGGGTTCCGGTCTGAATTGGGTGGCAATTCCCGGCCGTCCAAAAAGTTTCCTTACACCTTTCTCGTAGGTAAGACGGTCTGGGTCTTAACAACAAGCAAAACGGCAACTTTGTGGTAGGTCGGACGGTCTGGGTCTCAGCCACAACAACAAGCAAAACGGCGTCAACAATTTGTGGACTGTCTTGCTTTTCTCTCAGCATGTAAACGTTTGTATTTAATTATTTTTATCATTTTCCCTTTTATTAAATTCGACTGTGTGCATAGAAAACTCATTTAAACATCACGCAGTTATTAATTGATCCCCGGAGGGAAATTCCCAAAACTAATTTATGTCTCGCGGAAATCTGGGAATCCCAACCGTATAATCCAGAGACTATTTTTTTTTCCAAACTTGCTATAATTTCTGACACTAGATATCACGATGAATATAACTGATGTTTCTGAGAATATAAATTTTTAGTACTTTGTGTGAGAAAAAAAGTTCCTTGTGTTTGATTTCTTCAAGGAAGTACTAAGAATTTGCAGAGCCACAGGGAATCTTTGGAATGTGATATGCACGTTAAATATGATCTCCATGTATAATGATTCAGTTTTGTTTTTAAACTTTTTTTCGTATTTTAAATGAGCTCTACATTAGACAAATGAAAGATGAGATCATGTTGCAAATAAACCGGATAGTTTTTTTTAAAGAACCTTATTTATTTTGTATTCTAGAAAAAACAGGTAGCCCGTGCTATATATTAATACATATTGCACGGCCAAATATGCTACTACACATTTGATTAAGGACTATAGACTTGTCGGAGAAAGATCCTTCTTCCACAGTTCTTTGTCCCAATGTTACACATTCATATGATAAACTTATTAGTATTGTGACAGAATATGATTATTTATTATTTATTTATTCACTGATTTATTTACATCTGAGTAGATGTTATAAACCCATCCGGAGAATTTCACTGTCTGCGATTTAGTGGTCAGCAGAGTAGGCAGTAAACAAGAAAGATCAATCATACATAAAGCATTTATGAAACACTTTCCAACTGCAATGCAATTTTAGTTAAACATCTCTAATATGCGATACGTTCAGCAGTGATATTGTTTAAATTATCGCAATACTACAATAATTTATTATATTTGAAAAATCAAAACTTCATCGAAAAAAATGAATTTTATTCAAATAACGCCATCGAAATATAAAGTGTCTGGCTCTCTATGTAAAAGCAGTGAATATCTCATTTATACACTTTTATTCCATTCCTTTCATTCAGCGGTGATATTTTTAAAATTATCACCTTACTACAATAATTTATTTTACTTAAAAAATTTAAAACCATGGAGGTAAAAATACTTTCTAACGTCATGCTTAAAATTTCATCGTAAAAGGCAATGATATAAAATCGTCTGCTTTTCTATGTAAAATCAATTAATATTTCATTCATATTAGCTATATTCAAGACCCTAGAGCTGAATAATTTTGCGTTGAAATTCAGTATTTCTTATACAACTAACTCATCTTACAACTTGATGTATTTATATTCTGCATCCGTTAAAATTAGGCTTTGTTCTAGAAATAATCAAAGTTTGATGACCAAATAAACTCAAAAATATTTCAATTGTATTGTCGCAGAAAAAAGATGCAGAGAAATTAAGCAAAATTAAAGCGGTTTTAGCGCGGATGCAACACTAAATATAAAACTAACTTTAAAAAACACGATTTTGACACTGGGAAAATATGGATGCCATAATTTATTTTGAAGTAGTTCACGTAATCTCTTCATATAATATGGGTGTAAATATTATTTTAATTTTTATTTAAAAAAATACCAAACATATTTTGCTGAATTTTTTTTATATATTTTATGGGATAATTTGAATATTTCCTAAAACTTTCGAAACAATTGTGAATTTTAAATTTGCTAAAAATGTTTGAAAAATTAGGTCCTATATTGTTCAATGTATTTCATATTTACAATCCGCGTTCAATCCAAAACTAATAAGGTGACATTATTCATTTACATTCCCATATGTCCCACAGATCGTCTCAACAGCATACTAAAATTTAATTTTGATAAAGTCAATTTTACGACAGTAACCGTGTGAACGGACAGACAGACAGAATGAACAAAGTAATAAACACTTTTCAACTATATTGTAAAGTGTTAAAAATGACTGAACTTTCCAATTAACAATTTCACAAAGTTACAATAAAAAGTTACAAAATGTTACTTTTAAAAAGTTACAAAAAATAGACTGCAATAGATACAATACCGGGTATCCCATAAATTCGTAACGACTTTTAAAATTCATAAAAATTGAAGAATTTGGCATATTTGAATGCGGTTTACGACAAATATATTTTCATGGAAAAGGATATTCTTTTTAGAAAAAATGAGTTCAAATTTTTGTCGATTGTCGACGCTGCAGGCATTCCAATCCCAGTAAATATGCAAATCAGAATTTTAAAAAATACATGAAGTACGAAGAACAGTTCATATTTTACTTTTCCTGTTACTGGTGCGGACATATGTTTTTCGCTGGTGCGGATTCACTGCGTTCATTATGGAGGATCCTGTTTTCTTTCAAGAGCCGTGTTGAAAACCCAGACCGCCCGACTCACCCTAGGGTACGACCAGCAGTTTGAGTTGCCGGACGAAGAGCCGGATGCAAAAGCTGGCTGGAAGACGTACTCAGCTAATGCAAAATTCTACTTGCAAATGCTCTATAGGAGCGACACCGTGAGTTTTAGAACGTAATGTCCTTGACACAGTGACATTCATGCAAGTCCTCCTCATCTCCAGTGCGGCAGTTCCTTACAGCACATTTGGCAACGACCAATCAGCCGTAACTGTAAGAAAGAATGGTCTTCCGGCTCACCAGCTGATTTTTGGCTCTGGGATAAGTTCTGAATGTACCGCAAGAGACGATCTTCTTTAGCGGAGTTAAAGGATGTCATTCGTCACGAAATCTCCAGCACCCTTCTGAATATGCTACGTGCTTCAGTTAACGGTATTTGCTCTCACTCGTTTGAAAAGTGTAATTCCTTGTGCTGGCTGACACATAGAGCAATTTGCTGCTGTGACATGCTTCTAAACAGTTGTCTGAATGCGAATAAACGCAGTTTGTCATGGAATTTTGTGATTTGAATGCTTGAAGCGTCCACATATCAAGGAAAATTTCAGCAATATTTTTTACCAGAGAAAAAAATTTCACCCTTCAAGAGAATATGTTTGTCGCAGAGTGAATTCATATATACCAATGCATTTAATGTCTTATGAGTTTCTAAAGTATTTACAAATTTATGGAACATACGGTTTATTTATTTCAAATAAACAAAATAGTACACACGAATTGCGAATGCAGCAGGTATGTGCAATAATACTTATAAGAAAAATGGCAGATTCAATTGGTTAAAAGATGTGAATATGAGACTTTCGAATTATCGACTTTTTACTGCACTATAAACTACAACGTTTATGAAGAATCGTCTTATTAAACTCTCTCTCTCTCTCTCTCTTTATATATATATATATATATATATATATATATATATAAATATATATATATATATATATATATATATTGTCAAAAAGAAAAGAGGTATGAATGGAAACAATATACCAAAAGATGGCCGGGGGGAGTTGTGACCCCCTCACCCCGGTTAAGCATGCTTTACGTCGCGACAACACTCCCGGAGAGCCGGTACATTGCAAAAAGGAATACGAATGTATCAAATTGTAAGATGTAAATATACATCATACAGAAACAAATATAAGATATAATTGTCGAGATCCAGCCCTATCGAAATTCATCTACAGTAAATGTTTGAAATATGTTAAAAAGTGTGTGAATAATGTTTGAAACATGTTCACAAGTATAAATTATCAAAATTACAAAGCTTCTACTTAAAGAAGAGTTTAAATATTGACCCATAATAGAACAATAATAACAAAGTCTATTTCTAAAACCATATACCTGAATGACAAACAATAGCATATTACATGCAGATGTACATCCCATATTGTGTCATACAAGACCATGTAAATTTGCTGTAACGTATTATACATTATACCCTATTCAAACATCGTTTCGTGAATGATTCACCACTTCCTGCTATTTTTATTGATCTTATAAAATTACGTGCCAAAAGATTAAATATTTCTTTACAAGATAATAAAACTATTAAAGTAAATCAAGAATATCTAATAATTACATACAAAAATAAAAAATTCGATAATGTAAATTTTTCAAATATTTTAAGTAAAAATCAATTTAAATTACCTGTCAATATTAATATAAAAATTGCATATAAATATGCTAAACCTCTTTGTAGAAGCCTTTTTAATTATAATACTGTATGCAAAGGTATTAAAGATAACGTTATTGAATGTGATTGTCAGCGGTATACACCTTATGTTAAAGAAAAATTTGGTCACGTAATCACAGGAGACTTGGAAATACTGTCCGGATCAATACTTAAACCTGTATTTGAACTAGGTACTAAATACAGAATGCATGACTATCGATCGATAGACAAATCTTTTGAAACTAATATCAATGCATTTGTTTATAAAATGGCAGTGAAATACAGTATCCCTATTGAAACCTTCGAAGAATGGAGTTGTGCTATTCGGAAGGCATTTAAGTTAAAATATCATAATGCTGTAACCCCTACTATAATACATAGATATAGCAAAGATGCATTGTCATCTTTACACAAAAAATTTGTAATAACATACGTCGACAAGGTAACGACAAATTATGCATTTACTTGTGTTTTACTTTATAAACAGTTATTATACAAAAGTTATCACGATCCATGCGTATACCTACCTTTACAGCAATCTAAGTCAGAAATTGAGAATCGCATTAAATCAAAATACATTAAATTGGGATACAGAATGGGGCAAATCCGTTTTCCGTATATTACTTTAATACCTAAACTTCATAAAGATCCTGTTAAATTTCTTCCCATTACTAATGGTTTTCAATCATATTTGACAACAGCTAACAAAAAACTCTTATCTATTTTAAAAATAGTAATGATTAAGATTAAAAATAAGGGTGCATATTTTATTAGTAATAGTATAGAAGCTATTAAAAAAATAAATGTAATTAATGAAAATTTGTATTATAAAAGTTTTGATTTTAATGATTTGTTTTCAAATATAAACATCAAGGACTTATGCCTTATTGTCATGGAGATATACGAAAAATACAATCTGCAGTCGATTATTGACAAATATAAATTTAAAACATTGGTGGAAATGGTTTTGTTCGAAACTGTACTGTTTGATGGTACATCTGATTTTAAACAATTACATGGAATACCCATGGGGGGTGGTTGTTCATCAATACTTGCTGATATATATCTGAATAAATATGAAGATGGAACACATATATTAAACGAAATTCTGTTCATTCGCTACGTTGATGACATTTTGGTAGCGTATCCATGTGAAGAATATCAGATGGATTTTACTTTCTATCCACAACATTTAAAACTTACTGAAACTCCATATAATGTCAACAAAAGTCTTAATTTTCTGGATATAATGATATACAAGCAACCAGGAGGTTCTACTGGTTTCTGTTTGTACGATAAACGCAACGACTTCCACTTCAAAATCAATTATATCATAAACTGGAACTCGTGTATGCACAAAAATGTTTTTAGAAATATTATACTGGGACAATTAATACGTAGTCAAAGAATAAACAGTAAAATGGAAGATCGATATTTATGCGATTATCGTTTCCTACAAAACACCATCTCACAGGGTTTTCCCAGGAATTTTTTAAGTGACATTATCTACAAATTTTATAAAATAACTGTAACCGAAAGTTACCGTTTATATTTAAATAAAACTGTTGGCAATATACATACTGGATTGTCACAGGTAAAGCGTGTGATAACTGATATGGGACCTCTTGAATAGGGTATAATGTATAATACGTTATAGCAAATTTGCATGGTCTTGTATGACACAATATGGGATGTACATCTGCATGTAATATGCTATTGTTTGTCATTCAGGTATATGGTTTTAGAAATAGACTTTGTTATTATTGTTCTATTATGTGTCAATATTTAAATTCTTCTTTAAGTAGAAGCTTTGTAATTTTGATAATTTATACTTGTGAACATGTTTCAAACATTATTCACACACTTTTTAACATATTTCAAACATTTACTGTAGATGAATTTCGATAGGGCTGGATCTCGACAATTATATCTTATATTTGTTTCTGTATGATGTATATTTACATCTTACAATTTGATACATTCGTATTCCTTTTTGCAATGTATCGGCTCTCCGGGAGTGTTGTCGCGACGTAAAGCATGCTTAACCGGGGTGAGGGGGTCACAACTCCCCCCGGCCATCTTTTGGTATATTGTTTCCATCCATACCTCTTTTCTTTTTGACAATATTTTAATCCTCTTTTTAGTGCAGCTTTGCGCCTTTTAAGTGTGATTTCAGATGATTTTGTAATGTAGTATTTCACGGTGTTTTAATATTATATATATATATATATATATATATATATATATATATATATATATATATATACTCTTTTGCAAAAGAACGAAGCAAATCTGAAAAATACTCCGATTATCTCGAAATTTCGCATGCAAATTCCGTCATACCAAGTATGCAAATGATTACATTTGAGAGGCCAATGTGTGTTAACTTCGGTCATAGCGCGCTTTTCTACTGTCATCTAGCATCCTATAAAACGGGTTAAACATGTGGAGGGTTTATCTTTGCTCGTTATTGGCGTTGCAGTTCCGTGGAGACTCAACCAATAACGCCATTATGACGTTGGCGAAGACCGCATAGACGAGTTCGAACGTGGCCGTATAGTTGGGATGCGTGAATCTGGCTGGTCATACCGAGCAATAGGCCGCCACCTGCACCGAACGGACACTGCTGCGCAAAAGTGCTGGCAGCAATTGTTGCTGCAAGGAGCTCATCGGCAGAATGAAGGCTCTGGAAGGTCAAGGTACACGAATGCGAGACAAGATTGGACGATTGTGCGACAGGCCAGAACTGGCCCAACCAATACTGGATTACCCAATGGGCACACTAAGCAAGTACTTAAGGAACAAGCAAATTACGGGGCCCCAATAAAAATCCAAAATGTGTCGATTTTTATATTTTTGCTTAATGCTTATATAATTACTGAGGACAGTGAATTTTCTACGACCCGAGCGACCTTTAAAATTTTTCTATCTACGAGGGTTATATAGTGGTTGCCTCCTTCAATAGTGAATTTATTACAGCTCATTAATATTAATATAATCAACTAGTCAGTATTATAGTAAGTAGTAACATTATCAGTCCGCATAAAAATGTCCGCAGGGAGGAAGCTCTGTGCTAAATTTCGGAAGTCCATTTAACGCCAGGGTGCCTTTTTCAATTTCAATTTCATATTAGTTATTTAACTCTAGAACGACGGATATTTTGAACTACGTAGAACGATGGACGGCGGTCAATTTGGCCGCCATAGAAAAAATGCTACATACCTTTAATTCAGTACCAAATGCCATAGTTACAGCATTTAGGATGTTTCTTCGACACTTATGTGTTTTCAATAACTTTAAGAAAATAAGAAAAGTCATAAAATTTCAATGGACTAGGATTAGCCGTTTTGGAGGAATCGTTTCTCTAAGAAGTTATGCGGTCAAAAAGATCGCTTCCGTCGCTCTAGTATTAAAAATTAAAATATGGCCAATGATGTTGTTTTAGGAGCCCAGACCACAGCAATCCGTAGATAAGACGACTCTATTAAGAGGGTATTATCCATTAGGCTTATGTGGTCCTTCGCCTGAAGTCCTCTAAATCTCAATTATTTAGGGCCCTCCAAAAAATTAACTAAAGATATCCAAAAAATTTAACTAAAATATCCAATATATTTAACTAAAAGATGTCAGTTTCAAGAGGTGAAATGATATTACCAAAACTCAAATAAATAAAGGGAATGAGCTAAGAACAAGTGCATTACAAAACCGCTTAAATCTCCACTGAAAGTGAACTACTGAAAATTATTTTGATCAGATAATAGAATAATTTTATTACGGCGAGATATTTAAATAATTGGCTCTTTAAATTTAATTATGTTATTATTATTAATTTTCTTTTTGAAATTTTATTGCTTTCCAAGAAACCGCAAGAAATGCATTAAAAATAATTAGTGTTATTTATTTAGTTATTAAATTTTTGTTAATAATATTATTTTTCTTTAGAATTATTTTGGTGGCCTGTAAACTGTAAATTTAAATTGTTGAAATATTTCTTTATCTCTCTGTATTTAAAAAATCTAGATGCAGCCGATGACTAAATTCTTTTCAAATAGAGAGCTTTTTAAGGCTGTTAAGGCTAGCAATAGACTTACGGAATCAAATGATTTGCAATTTGGCATGACGTATAGTATATATTGCCATATATCGTCTCCTATTTTGGTAACAATCGGATGAAAATTTCTATTTGTTATACAAGTTTAAAGTGAAAATATTTTTACGTTCCTTTTGTAGAAAGTTTTTAATTTCTTTGTTGTATCTTTAAAATCTAATCTTTCATGTTGAAAATTCTGGTGCCATCTCTAAAGAAGTAATATTCAGATGGTTTAACTTTCTTTGTCGAAAACGCTGTTGCCAATTCAAAAACTTGTTTTCAATAAATATGAAAGTGGGGAGTGTAGAAGACCCAGACCGTCCGACTCGTCCAGAGGACTTAGAGTAACTAGTTGGACGGCCGGGAAGGAAAGTGGGGAGTGTGTAACATTTCTCTATTTCAGTAAGTAAATAAGTGATCAGGAAAAATTTAAAAATTTGAAATAATATTTCGGTGTAGATTTCGTATCGACATTAATTCTGCCATATCAGGGTCAAATTTTCATTATATTTTATTTACGACCGAAGAGTCATTGGTTATATTTTTAGCGCCAATCATCTGGAAGATAATTTGTTAAGCCCTAAACAGATAACCGTTATTACATTACCTCACAGATTATGAATTTGCTAAAAATAAAAAATGAAATATTTGTGCAGACCGTTAATATGTACCGGTAATATTTTATTGATATGTCCTGAATAAAAAAAAAATCGTGTTATAATCAGAACGATGATCGTCGAACTTTCAAGAACACTGTACCAAATAAAGAGTACAGTTAATTAAAATAAACAGAAAAATCATACTTGGAATGAAAAATCGAAATAATGTCTCTATACGTATTTCATGCTATAAAATAAGAAAAATGTTAGAAATTTAAAACCAGACGCTAATTTTGAGATCGAATGGAATTTTCTCATTCTAGTAATCCGTTTCCGTGCGATTGCGAAAACTACGCTCACAAACGACGATTCCCACTGCTCTACGTAAGAGCAGAGATACCTATTGCTACCGATTTCCCATAGTTTCTACATGATACCCGGAATTTGCTCAGCTTTCTATGGAAAATTGTCTTTCTGTCTAGGTCAATGTAAATTTACGATCGCATGCACGTTAATGTCAATCAAATCAACGTGACAATGGGGATTTATGACTGCGTGTAAAGCAAATTAAGTTCGCATTCGCTTCCTTAAAATTGTCATCCGGCATAAATCGATAAGCAGTTATTTTATAAATTATTTTCGCATAAATAGTGCGATTGCGCAACTCAGTTTATGTTCACGTGAATCGCCAATTGTCTATTAGTATCTTTTACCTTCCATCTTCTAAATATTTCATATTAGATTGACTAATCTAGCTTATTTTCATAATCTGATTAATTACTAAAGTTATTTTTTATTATTCTCACGCAAACAATATAATTGCGCAATTCAGTCTGTTCACGTAAATTGCCGAGAGTACATTTGTATATTTTTCTATACATCTCCATCTTCTAAATATTGCATGTTAGATTGACTAACGAGCTTATTTTTAAATTCTGATTAATTATTAGGTTTCGCATAGTACATAAAATATACATTTACGCATAATACACATTTTCTTATTTTATAAAATGTGTTTGAACCCTGTGAAGAGATATTTTCCAAAATGTGGTATTCAGACACTGACTTAGGAAAATAAAAATAAACCATTTTTGGCAGAGATATATTAAAATTGATATACATATATTCATATCTATTAACATTACTCTATGTTATTTATTAAATATTAATATGTATCATCATTTTTAGTTAAAGCATGTGCTTTACCAAATGTAAATGATTGTTTTCAATATAAAATGATTTATAGTGGATAAAAAACTTACGTAAATATAAATATTTATATTAATGCATAATTAAACATATACTTCAATAATGTTATGTATATACATTTTTATCTTATGTGAGCGTAGATGTGTTACTTAACTTGACTACTGAAGAGCTTTTGCTTCACTACTGATATTTTCCTTCTTCACTACTGAAATCTTCATCAACTGGTAGGCATCTGGGCAAGATATGTCCAATTATTATCTTTCTCCCATTTTTGAAATCTACATGCATAAACTAAAATTTTTATAATTTTGTGTAATATATATATAAAAAAACATTTTTTACGCGTATCATTGATGATCTTCTCGGAATCAGTGAGTAAAAACTTCAACAACGAAATTCAATATAAATAAATAAACAAACCATTTCGACGATGCATTTGTCATGACGAGTTTATAATTTAAACTCAGCGCAACACTATTTTGCTTTTTGCTACTTTGTATCTAAATCATATTTTTCGCCTTGTGAAAAACTTCCCCAATTTGCAGCTGGTCTTTTGGAAAAGATGTTTCACACACTTCAGTCAGAGGTATAAAGAGAAACACACAACCCTTTTTAAGGTCATTTCCTTTAAAACACTCTCTCGGAGAATTTTAAGGGACAATTCTTGAGCCCGTCGCATAGAGAGCATTTTGATAAAGGTATATATAAGGCCGTAGGTGTTGCCAAGATCTTCGTAAAAGAAATTCGACGATCAAATTGGTAAGTTTGTTTGCTAATATAGATCTTGGGGACGACTAATGACATAATTTTTCTAAAGAAATTATCAGTTTCACTACCTGGGGGCATCAAATTTATCTGTGCTTTGACCCGCAAACAGTTTTAATCTGGTTCTATGCCCCAAACGGTTTTAATCCGACCCTGGGTCCCAAACAGTTTCAATCCGGCCCTGGGTCCAACGGCATCAATGTCCGTCATCCAACGTGCTATAGCCTCTTCCATAAAATCCTTTGTACCTTCCTCATCAAATTCCACGCTTGATTGAGGTGGGATTACGCTCACGGCGGCCTTTAAAACGTCTGTCTATAACCCCACAGCATCGACAGAGACGTTTAGAGTGTTGTCGCAGCCCAACATCATAGCTGCCAGCAGACTGGCATCACATGGTGTTCAGCGATGAATCAGGCTTGAGTCTTTCAGCATATGGATATTGGGTAAGTGTGTTTAGGCGTCCGGGCCAGCGGTCCCAATCAGACTTTGCTTTACACTGGCACACAGCCATTACCCTTTGTGTGATGGTGTGGGGTGCTATGTCTTACGACAGAAGGCCGCCCTTGGTCAACCTGCGTACAACTGCAACAGATCAACGATATGATGAAATCCTGCGGCCGTTTGCGTTACTCTTCATGCCACGTCATTCTAGAGCCAATTTCCAACAAGATAATGCCACATCACATACGGCTCGCATATCTTTGGACTGTCTGAATGCTGTTGATAATGTCCCTTGTCCAGCGAGGTCAAGAGACCTTTCGTCATCGAGTATGTAAGGAGCATCCTAGGACCTCAGATTCGGGCACCCTGAAATTAAGAAGATCTGGACCAGCAATTGAGGAATGCCTGGCAGAATGTACTGCAGGATGACATCAGGAAACTTTATTACTCTTTACCTAAACGTATACAAGCATGCATTGCTGCCGCGATGAGTTTCACCAATTACTAAATTGAAAATTCAATGTGCAATTTCTAAGCATTGATAAATCCATAACCATTGTCTAATTTCACCCCTCTGAGTTTGTCGCCACTTCAAGGTAGGCCCTGTATATATATATATATATATATATATATATATATATATATATATATATATATATATATATATATATATATATATATATATATATATATATATATATATATATATATATATAAGATTTAAAATTAAAAAAGAAAATATATAGGAGGAATGATTGTGTTTACAGGGTTGCAGAAAGGTCAAGGGGATTGCGACCCCTATTTCCTGGTTAGAAGCTAGCTTTGACTTCATGAAAACGCTCCCAGAGACTCTGCACGCCCGAAACAACAATCGATCATGCCGAAAAGTCGACAGTAAAAGTCGACTATAAGCGGGAACTAGGGGTCACAATCCCCCTAGGCCTTTTCATATATCCCTGTTGGCTTTTTCCACGATTTGTTCTATTTGAAACTTATATGTGTAGAAGAAATTATAGTGCTGCTCTGCTCCTTTTTGTCTCAGTATTACTCGCTTTTCATTTGCTTCTCAGGTTTAATGCTGTGGTCTGCCATATGGCTTACTTTATATATATATATATATATATATATATATAATTTACAAATGTAAAGTATTCTGAGATAGCTACATGAAAAAAATTTCTCATACGTAAAATATGCAAACATGGCGCTAAGCTGCCCTTGTACACATTTACAAATATATTTTCCAAGAAGAATATCTAAGTACAGAAAAGCAAAAGATGAATGTGAAAAACGAAAAGTATAACAAGTGGCCGGGGGGGAGTTGTGACCCCCACTCTCCGGTTAAACAATGCTTTATGCCAATGGAGTGTCGCCATGGCATAAAGCATTGCTTAACCGGAGAGTGGGGGTCACAACTCCCCCCGGCCACTTGTGATACTTTTCGTTTTTCACATTCATCTTTTGCTTTTCTGTACTTAGGTATTCTTTTTGGAATATATATATATATAGAAGCTCTCTTATATAATAGATAATGTCTAGCAGATGTATTGGTGCTGGATTCGTCATGGTGGATAGTGGTTATGGTATGGTATCTGTTTTGATCATTAAAATCTATGTGTTTGGATTCTTATTGCCTTTGGTTTGTGAGAGTAGATATAGTACAGTTTTTTAAATACGTGTCTTCTGGGTACTCCACACTTACATGATCAGTAACCTACTTTTTAAAATTCTTTTTTTGGAATCCTTTTTAGAATCCTTTTGAAATTTTGATACTTCGGTATTCATCTTTGTGCAATATATCGGCTACCGGGAGTGTTGTCTAGACGCAAGCTGGCTTAACCGGGGAGTGGAGGTCACAACCCCCCCCGGCCAATCTTTGATATATTGCTTTCTTTCATTTTTATACTTTTCTGGTATGATATATATATATATATATATATATATATAAGTGTGTGTGTGTAATAATAACAAGAGTTTAAAAGTCCAATGAAAGAAAGGTGAGAAGCTGCAACTCGATAAACCTAACTTTCTAAAACAACTACAAATTAAAAGTATAAAACAGCAAATCTTCAATCAAATAGAAAAAAAGTAAAAATTTCGAGTTATATATATATGTATATAAAATACATACATATATCAACACATTAGCAATTGCATTTTGGAAATGTATCTCGTATTTATATTACAATTTGTCTTGTCTCACTATAAGCTCAACCAATGAGATCGTTATTTGCAGGGATTTATTTGCTCATATTCGGAATCCGATGCATTTCGATTAATTAGCAGCTGTTACATTTCAAAATGGGGCGATTATATTTAAGTACAGAATATAGTCGAACAGAAATTCTAACACTTTCACTCAATAACACTGTTACATTTAATAAGATATTTTGCAGAAGGCAATTCTATCTTGGTCAGATTAGATAGGTTAACCAGATCATGGCGTAAAATATTCCAGCTTTCCTATGAATCCATAAATATAAATTTCAGAAACAATTTCAAGTGATTTTCGAATTTTTAAAATTAGAAAACCCTACTTGCTGTTTCACCTTAACATTTCATAACTATACCCCGAAATGCGGTAGTTCACATTGTAGATTGGATTCACATCACAATAAACTCATATATATTGAGTGTAATGAGATCAAGCTATGCTAAAGTGAACAGTTTCATGTTTAAACACATCATTGTAAAATTTAAATTAGTTTTCTAACGACTAAGTGTTAAATGAAAAATAATGTTTTCTTTCCAAATTAGTGTTCTGTAAAAAAACTTTTTATTGTTTTGCAATTTGATAAAAGAAAATAGTTTTTCCCTGTGTAAAAAATATATAATTCAATTCAACTCAAAATATAAAATTCAGTATTAAAAATTCACCGTTTGGGTTTTTGTAAAAAAAATTATGAAAATACTAGTAGTACCTATGATTTGTAATTCTCAACCAATGACAATTTAGCACAAATATTTTAACCATGTTATTTCAGTCCATAAGCAATATTTTTTTTTGAAATTACCACTTCGATACTATTTTCGTAATATATTACTTTCCCTGCAATACATGGTAACGTATAGGGTAAGTATTGGAATCATCCCGAAAATCGCAACTCCAGTTTTCGACGGATCTACACGTTTTGACACATCTAGAATACGAAAAAATGATTTTTAGCGTGATGTCTGTGTGTGTGTCTGTCTGTGCAATGTATATATCCATTCTAACTATAAAATCACTTACCGATTTTCATAAAATTTGGTGGATAAGTCCCTTGTCGGTAACCCTGGTACTGATTAGATTTTGGTGCGATTCGGGATAAAAGAATCAGCTTTTTTGTGAAATGGCCCGCAAAAATTGCCTATATCATCTCGAGCAGAAAAACTAATTGACCAAATTTCACAAAATTTGGTAGATAAGGCATTTGTGGGTTACTCTGGTGCTGATTAGATTTTAGTATGATTCGGAAAAAGATAACATGCCTCTTTTTCCGAAATGACCCTCAAAAATTGTCAAAATATAATATAATAGACTGCGTATGCTCAAATATAACACTTTAAAGCTTATTTTGTACGTAGTTTTTGCCGATGAAAGAATAAGACCAAGACCATTACACCAGGACTAGCCGTTCTCGAGATATATTTGTTTCTTCGCATTTTCTATTTTCTTCACCTTTAAAAATAAGTCCAGTTAACAGATGAAAACTGAAACTGCATTAAAAGTGTAATTCTGTGTAATTAAAAATAATTATGGGTGTTGCGCAATTGAATTCAATTTAATTAATTATTGAAGAAATAAAGCGAAAGTAAATATGAGATAGCAGGGAAAATCATGTGCAGTCCACATCATATTTTTTTTTGTTTCTCAAAATTTCATATTTCAGTTGAGGTTTGTGTCATAAGGTAAATTGTCCTTACCCAAAATTTACTCTACTTGGACTTACCTTTGATGCCTTCACTAAGTGTGGAGTATGGAAACTCCGGTTCACGAGCAGAAGAGAATAACACTCAAGATATTAAATAATCACTTTTATTTAAATTGATCAATTCTTTTAATTTCGTATATATATATGAACGAGGCACCGAAAAGGGGTTATCCGGTTGGCTTTCTGAACGTAATTGAGTCATCTTTTTATGGTAAACTGTAACCGTTGGTTATTTAGATCACGGACATATAAAGTTGATGACTTGGTACTATATATATTGGGGATTTGTGTTGTATAAGGCATGATTTCGCTAGGGAGTAACTTGAGGTCCTGTTTGCACAAATTCTAGTGTTGTGTTTTGCTTCAGGGATCATGGTCTTTTAGTTTCCAAATAGATCTTCTTAGGCATAATGGCCTAGATGCGGAATGGTACCGGCATCCGGGAGTGTGGCCATGGCGTAAAGCATGCTGAACCGGGGTGAGGGGTCACAACCCCCCGTCTGCAAATTTTTGGTACTTTTCTTTTTCTTATTTCTTGTATCATATTTGATTTTCAGATTTGGACATTTCCTTTTGGATATATATATATATATATATATATATATATATAAATCTCCTGAATTTTTTTTAAGTTACTCATAAATCCATTTTAATGACACATATATCTATAACAACATTTAAGTAACACATATATTTATAACAAATTATTTAAGTGGCACATATATTTATAACACATTAATACTCTATACCAAAATTATATGGAGTTTTTTTTATTTTAAACACAAGAGTTCGTTACTACGATTGGAGTTCTTACTTCCGTATTGTTAAATATTCGATATGTATTAT
The DNA here is from genome assembly GCA_951213105.1 of Amaurobius ferox. Lineage (NCBI taxonomy): Eukaryota > Metazoa > Arthropoda > Arachnida > Araneae > Amaurobiidae > Amaurobius > Amaurobius ferox. The sequence goes on from OX578143.1 coordinate 30,099,790, forward strand.
GTGTTGTGTGCCTTTCGTGATCACTATTAACCAGTGAAAATGCATAAATACCTTAAATTTCCTGCACTTTGACACTTAATCGAGCCAACACCATGCTGGATGCTTGCGTTTATTTTAATAAGCCACTTATTCGCTATGCACATACTACGGTTACACATCACATCGCTGATCCACATTCTCTTTGTGCGATCGCATGAGATTTTTTATGATACTCCTAAAATTAGGTGCGTCTAGGACGCTGTCGAATATTGCATCTCTCGAAATTTCTCGAAAACTCTGGAAACACTTTTTCTTTTCCCCTTGCGGTGTCATACCACCTCTTCTGATTTGTTGTTTGTGATGGAGGGGATGCACGCTCTTTACTTATGTGTGAGTTCCCATTGGTTTTCGTGACTGCATTTTAAGTGCTTTTTAGCATATGTACTGACATTGTTGTTGATTGGCATCTGTAATTGAAATGTCAACATGTCGTGCGACATGATATCCCCCTCTGCATGGGAGAAAACCGAAAACCGGTTATAAAGCATTTGCACTGAAAACATATCTGTACATTGAGGCACTAGTATCACGGTTCACTGAGACCCATATATGCACTTGAGGAAGTATTATACGATGGCACTGAAATACACATGTCAATGAAATGAAGAAAGAAACACTGCTCAGAAGGCACACTATCTATCTTTCGGAAGGCACACTATCTATCTTTCGGACGGTACACTATCTACCGGCACACTATCTATCTCTCGGAACTTCTCGAAAACTCTGGAAACATTTTTTTCATTTCCCCTTGCGGTGTCATACCACCTCTTCTGATTTGTTGTTTGTGATGGAGGGGATGCACGCCCTTTACTTATGTGTGAGTTCCTATTGGTTTTCGTGGCTGCATTTTAAGTGCTTATTAGCATCTGTACTGACATTGTTGTTGATTGGCATCTGTAATTGAAATGTTAACATGTCGTGCGACAGTTTGTTCACAGTGTTTTGCCTCCACATACCTTTCCTTCCAACTTGGGTTATCCTTTTCATCTTCTCAACCGGAGCTTCTTTAGATCTTCTAGCAGATGACCAGGAGAGGATAGCCTCATTGTTGTGTGGGGGGGTGACCTGAACTTGACCTAGCATTTTCTAGATCAAGGAACTTAGCAACAACAGCACTGGTTTCAGTTTTGGACATGGGTTTTTGTAGTATTAGGACACAAATTATGGTTATCGAATGAATTACTTCCTCCGTGAACAGACAAAAATGATTTTCTGATATGTCGATTTTTTTTTTCTATTTGCCTCATTATATTTTTCGCGCAGCATCTCCTAATACAAATTTGATACAATCAGCGTCTATTATGACATAACTCAATTTATACATAATTACACGTATGTCGACAACGAAGCTTATTTTTTACTTATGAAGAATGCAAACACACGCAGTTGTAAAATGAGTCGTATAAAAATTGCTGAATTTCTTTAATGCAAAATTATTTAGCTCTGGAGTCTGCAATATAGCTGATACGAATGAGACATTAATTGATTTTACATAGAAACGCAGACGATTTTATTCTAGACTTTTTCGATGAAGTTTTAAGCATAGAGTTAAATTATCTGTACCTCCATGGTTTTAATTTTTTGAGTAAAACTTCATTATTGTAGTATTGTGATGAATAAAAGGAATGGAAAAAAGCGTATAAATGAAATATTTGCTGCTTTTTCACAGAAAGCCAGGCGATGTATATTTCAATGACGTCATTTGAATAAAGTTCATTTTCTTCGATAAAGTTTTAAGTTTTCAAATATAATAAATTATTGTAGTATTGTGATAATTTTAAAATGAGTACCTCTGAATGTATCGAATTTTAGAGATGTTTAAATAAAACTGCATTGCCGTTTGAATGTGTTTCATAATTAATGCTTTATGCCTGATTGATCTTTCTTGTTACGATTTTGTTTGAAAATTCACAGAAAATAAAAAAATAAATTAATTAAAAGTAATTATTAGAGTGCGTAGATATGTACTCATTTTTTACCAATATATACAATTATGATAGTTTTCCTTTTTTCGATGCAATGAAATAAGAATCAGATGACCTAAAACATGCAAGAATCAATATAAGCCAAAAAAAATAAATATGGCAAATTTGTCCAACGGACTCTGTTCAAATATAATTGGTAATAACGTTCTATTTAATCTTTCTGATGGAGTCAACATGCAATACTTTTATAATATTTTAGATCACTAAAGAGATGATGTTGTTGTTGTTGAAACCCAGACCGTCCGACCAACCAGAAAGGTGTAAGGTAACTGTTTGGACGGTCGGGAAGTGCCACCCAATTTAGACCGGAACCCAGTGGGGGAGGCATCCACAGGGACCATACCCTCCTTCCCCTACCACCAACCTCTGGGAAGGACTTGCGGACCCACATGTTTAACGTGATCGTACTCCGCATGAACACGGCGGCAGTTTGGGCAGTGGCTGGAATCGAACCCGGGCCTACCGAGTGCAACTCCAGCGCGCTAACAAATGGGCTACCGCGCCCCTAAAGAGATGATGTGTGGAAATAGCTCAAAATCGGGTTTCAATATAAATAACAACAACAAAAGACAGACTAATTCACTTTAAAATAATATTCTCGATGATATCTGTAATCTTATGAGTCTTCCAACTATAAATAACAACAAAAAAAGACAGACTAATTCACATTAAAATAATATTCTCGATGATATCTGTAATCTTATGAGTTGCAGAGTCCACTTTGATAAGGGATTGCATTTCGGTCCCAATTGTTCTACGGCAGTGCGCCGGCTGTCCAGTGCGAAGATCCGTGGTTCTATTCCCGGTTAGGGCTGCAAGGTTTTTTTTCAGTGGTTCACGAACAAATTAACCATCCTGTACGTTAGTGCAAATATGCCGAAGTTCTAAAAGTGATCCTAGTAAAACTAGAGCTGATTCAATAGTTTCTGGTATATTGGGCGTCGTTTTCAAATCGGGAGTTCATCAAACTCTCTGCATGCTAACATGGAGGATAAAAATAGCCGTCGGAGGCTAACCTGAGGTCATAATAACAGAAAGTGCTGAATCAGATTGACAGTTGCAAGTTAATCTGATATTAGAGGGGGTAGAATACAGAGTCCACTTTAACGGGAAGAACTTGCAGTTCAGTCGCAGGAGCTCAACGTAAAGTGTCGGCTGGCCAGTTCGAAGATCCGTGGTTCGAATCTCGTTTAGGATAGCAAAGTTCTTTAAAGAGTTTAGCTAACTCTGCCGCAAATTTCGAGCATCCCGTTTCTGCATTGCGTCAAAGGGCTACGTCGTTTTATTGAACAAGATTATTCTTTGACAGAAATAATTCCCACTATTTGTTACTTTCCTTGTATATATAATGTATAAGGAAAGTATTGTGACGGGGTCGAACATTCGAATTCGAGTTTTCGACGGGAGAGCACGTTTCAAGCATCCTTGATCACGAATCGAACATTTTTTAAGTGATGTCTGTCTGTGTGTGAGGGTATGTGTATTGAAGGCCCAGGGAGTGTTGAGGGTATATCTGTGAAAATGTGTGTGTGTGTGTGTATGTGTGTCTCAGTGAGTCTGTGGAGACGATATCTCTCGAACGAATGGAGCGATTCGAATCAAATTTAGTACAAAAATCACAATCCATGAATACTGGAAGCCTATTGTTTTAAAATACAATCGAATGTTCAGAAATCCGCTAAATTTTCGAATGAAATTTTGAAAAAATCTTCAAAAAATCAAAACCTTTAATAAAGTTACGCAAATATTATTTCTTATGTAATTTTTCCTTAGAAAACGATTGACTTAAACTTTAGAACGCTATCGTGAATCGTTCTCGATATATTGCACATTTTTCAAATAAATTTAACAAAAAATCAGATAAATTAAAAGAAAATAATTACTTTTAAGAAACATGACCATTTTCCACATGTAATATCATGTGATAAATTTAGTGACATCATTCTCGTGGATTTAACTCGTTCCACTCACGAGAAAATATTCTTTGAGTAATACTTTTGTACTTAAACGCCAATACTCATTTATCCGCTGTAAGAATAACTTATTTTTCCGTCCACAACGCTTGGCGAGATTTTGACGACGAATTTAGCGAAATGTCGCCAACTTGGCGACATTTTAAATATTACCAAATTAACGAAAATCTCGCCAAATGGATAAAAATGACGCTAAATCAATGAAAATGACGACTAATTGAAGAAAATTCAATATCTTGGAAGGAATATAAGTATCTACTATAAGAATAAATTTTTTTTAACTGTAAAAGTAGTAAATTCATTGCATTATATAAGGAAAGTCATGTGCTGTCCACATCAGATTTTTTCCTCTTGCTGTCGGATTTCATTATATTTTTGTATGCCGGTGTATATCACATGATATGAACCTCATAAATTTCAGTTGTTCAATGTTAATGCAATTTCAGTTATATGTAATATCAATGTAATTTCAATTATATTTAGAGTCAATGTAATTTCAGTTATATTTAGTGTCAATGCAATTTCAATTATATTTAGTGGCAATCTAATTTCAGTTACATCTAGTGTCAATCAGGTGATAGATACTTCGTCTCTAGCATTGTTAGCTGAACTTTATGTTCATTGCCTGGCGCTCTGTAATTGTAGATACACTACTGTAGTTGGATCTACATTTATTCCTTAAAATTCATCTTTTGACTTTAATTTGCAAAACGATACACCTAACAAATATTATAGCATCTCAAAATTTATATATATATTGTCCTGAAACATAAAATATTTTTTTATGATTACAAATATAATTTATGCAGTGAAAAATTACAGAATTATAGAATAGAGAAATATTCCTGTTTTACAGAAATAAACGTATCCCGGGTAACATTGACTATTTTTGTTTCGAATGTTCTTAAAAAAATATGGATTCTGCGAACAACTATTATATTAGAAATAAGCTAATAATATATATTTTTATTGAAAATTCTTGAGTGTAGTTATAGTTAGAGAAAAAACTCTAACTTATTCAATGCATTTATTTCGCTTTAAATATATATCCATATGCATTCATATAATTTAAATAAATATTCTCGATTACAATTCCAAAGTTAATGTCATAAATAATTCATTTCTTGAAGCCGACGTTGATCCCAATCAATGGAATCGTGTTTTCTTGGGATTTGTTCCTACTCCGATAGCAATGGATTATGGGTAATTAGCAGGTGTCGGCGTAAAATGATAAGATATCACAGATAAACACAAGAAGAAAATCTCAGAATAAATATTATAGAAAACCTATCATTAGGCAACAGTAAGAAAAATATATTGATATATAGGAAAACTGTATAATTTAATTTTATATTTTTATATAAAAAAAGGATTTCCTAAAAATATCGGTTTGTATAATTACTTCAGAGGCATAAATCAGTTACAACTATATATTTTTTGATATTTAAAATATCTTTCAGATTTAAAACATTACTCTTACGGCAATGTATTAATACATCTAAATACGTACAAGTTTTACATTAGAAATGCAGTGCGTTTGAAAGAAAATTCTGACGTTTTGGATCAAACTTAGTGGCAACAAAATAAATGACGGAACTATCTCATAGTTCATTTGCTTTTATCAAGTACTCTTAATAGTTAACATGAAATGTTGAAAATACACTCGGTTGTATATATATATATATATATATATATATATATATATATATATATATATATATATATATATATATATATATATGTATGTGTGTGTGTGTGTGTGTGTGTGTATAAGGATAAGAACACATTTTTGTAAGTGATAAATCTTCCCTTGCAACTATAAAATCCGATATTATTTGTGGCATAGAATAAATTAGTTTAATTATGTCCCTCTGCAGAAGATTCTGCCACAGATGTTGCAACTGGCCAGCTTATTTATTAATATTCTGAAAAGGCTACAATTGCCGTCTCAGAATATCCGAGACGTGTTCTATTGGTGATAGATCTGTGGCCCATCATGGCCATGGGAGAGTATTAAATCCTTGAAGACATTGTTAAAAAAGACATGCAGTATGTGGTCGAGCGTTGTCTGGTTTGTAAATGGAACCAGGGCAGCTTGACAGCATAGACAAAATATCATTGACGTGCAAGAGAGCTTTCAGATTGACTGACAGCATAACCAGACGAGATCGGCTGTCTTGTGACTGTCACATCACATTTGATGGCCGTGTGAGTTCGACAACAAATGCGAGATCGGAGAGCTGGACTATCCTCCTTGGTCAGTTTTTCAAATAATGTATTTCAAACATATTCTAGCTAATTTAGGAGAAACTAAAGAGCTCCTTCAATCTACAAACGACAGTAATCAAAATTATTACCCATGCACACCGTATCCCTTTAAAGATATTCCTTTTTTCTCTTGTTCTCTCATATCCTTTTCTTTTGTTAATCAAATTTGGTGCCTGATCATCTAAACCGCTGTTCTTCTTGTTTTACACCGTAGCGCATTACTTTTAAAACACATAGCTTTCCCTGGTCTTACAATTACGCTGGATCACTTATGACATACGATTCCAACGTCTGAAGTATCACTGGCAAACCTCACTAAAAAGTACGAGAGTTAAAATTCACCTCGTGTAGATTCGCATGCTAAACATTCAAATATCGTGACGCAGTTTGCCTCCTTATCAATAACTCATCAGTCAAAGTGTAATTATTCCTCATATCAATATCCATCCGTTATTTGAAAATCAACAGGACTTTTCCCCAATTCTGATATGCAAGGCAATGGATTCCAATCTATTGCTGTGATGAAAACAGCACCCGTTTCTTCGTCTTTCCTACTATCAAGAATCGCTTTTGCTATTTACTTTTATTGACAAAGAGGTAAAAACTGTTTTTTACTAGTCCAGGGATTCAAGAAGCTGAAATATTTTATCTTTGTAAAAAAAAAAATAAATAAATAGAACACAGGAGTTGCTTATTATATGCAATCCGAACCCGAATATATTAGATCCATAGTGATTCGCGGAGTGCTAAAATAAGATTATTTCGAATACATATATATTTCAAGTATATTTAATAAAATTTAACTAATACAAAATATGGCTTTTGCGAATTCAAATAGATTGCAGATATTATCCAAAAATGTGAGATATTTCTTAAATTGAAAATCCAGAATTATTTTCATAATGTGATGATGTGTTTAAAATCGCAATAAGTATAAAATTAATAACTTAATTGGATTCACAAAAAATAATAAGTAAATGATCACTTTTTGTGATTAAAATTTAGATAATACAAGATGATGACAACAGCGCTTAATGTCAAAGTGATTAAAATTAAATGCAGATAAAAACGATTTATGCAAATGGTTTTTAAATAGGGTATAAAGTAAAGAAATTATTATGAAGTTTAATTGCTAAATAAATAAATCAGTATTATAATTGGTAACCGGCTTCGACTGTTTGAATAAATAAGAGCAGAATACCTTTTTTTTCCTTTGTGCATATTTAAATGATTAATTTAATTAATATTTATTTTTAGAAAATACAAAATGCATTTCATTTTACTTAGAAATTTATTTTTTGGAGTTTACGGAAGCACTTAATTTGCAATAAAAATGTTTGATATTGGTGGTTTTTCAAATTAAGTTTGTAAATTCATGCTTTTAATTCTTAATAGTATGTATTTTTTTAACATAAATCTGGACACGACATAATATTTATCTTTTGTTGGATAATTTTTGATTTGAAGTATTTTTATCCATCGCCAGCTAAATATAAATTTATTCTTATATTTATTTTATTTTAAGTTTGTCCGATATATTCTTTTCCACAAGTCCTACACTTTATACTGTATATGTAATTAAAAATTTTACAGAAAAGTAAAAAAGATCCTTTACAGCTAACCAATTTTTTATTTGCTTTAGGACATAATTTACATCTAGTGGAAGGACATTTTGTATATTTGAAATCTACAATATTACTACACAGACTCGCAATCTTTTTCTTTGCAACAACTCTTTCCAATTGTAGATCTGCAGCTAAATTAACAGTTTTTTGTTTCCCCCACCTCCTTTGATTGTTGAACTTACATAATTCTTTATAGTGTTAACACAAGGGTTACGTGCTATCTGTCGTCCAATTCTCCTTTAGCTGGACGACCGGGCCATCAATGCACTCGCCTCGATGTTGCCGGTAACACTTTTCTTTTTACTGTTCATTTCATAAATTTCATTTTTTTAACCTTAAAAAAATACTGTTAAAGCTAGACCACTCACTTATTTCTCGCCAATACAAATATTGCATATTCCAATTTCAATCTTAAAATACTCATATAATCTTATTCATTTGTTTGACACCAACGTAACTCACACACATATTCCTCTCGACATCTACACTATTCCACAAATCTACAAATCATCAGAGTCAGGGTAACATTTTTTAACAATATCTAGCAAGTTTTTATGGGTATTTTAATTTTTTTTAATGTTTTTTTGTTTTTAACATAAAAACACATACACAAAACTTAAATGACACCAATACTATCTAAAAGATCATTTCCATTATCCTCCGTGTTACCATATGCATCAACACACACTCCCAAGGAATGCACTATCAAAACCTCTCCCCTTTTACCCAAAGGCGATGATTCCATCCACTAACAATCTCTATATACTAAACATGATTTATTGTATCTATAGCGCTATGCTGCTTATAAGGTATACAATAAAAATATTATACAGAAATAAAAGCTATTGTAGATTTCAAATATACAAAATGTCTTTCTACTAGATGCAAATTATGTCCTAATGCAAATTATAACAGGTCAGTTGTAAAGGAAATTTTTTTACCTTTCTGTAAAGTTTTTAATTGCATATACAGTATAAAGTGTAGGATGTGTGGAAAAGAATGTATCGGACAAACTAAAAATAAATTAATTATAAGAATAAATTTATATCAAAGTTTAATATACAAATATCAGAAATATCGAGAAATGGATACGATTTTGGAAATAAAACATTTTGTTGAGCATGGAATAGATGCCATGGAGATCACTATCATTGATTTGGTAATCAATTTAAAACAACGTCTATGGTCGGAAAACAAACGTATCAAAATGAAAAACACCTTGTACCCTTATGGATTAAATACAGTGGGTATCGGAATAAATTAAAACAACGAATATTACTGCAAATTGGATTCAGATATTGTGGTACAGAATTTCGGTAGAAACAGGCGTAATAGAAGAGGTAACAAGAAAATTAGCTACGAACGTACAGAGGATAGATTATATTAGAGGTTTTATAAAAGATAACGTCAAAGATTGTAAAATACCTCATAAATGGGTTAAAAACATCGTATATGGTGTCACACCACAATTTCTATCGAGAATCTGGTGTTATTCTAATGGTGATATATATATAAATGAATTTGGAAAAAACACTGTCCTACAGGCCTTTTTATGTGAATACATAAAACTGGGAGCAAACTCTTTGGGATTGAAGTTAATATATAACAATATAAAACACAAATTACAAGAATATCTAATCGTGATGTACAAAAATAAAAATTTCGACAAAGTACCGTTTAACAGAATATTAAAGAATTGCAAAGATTTTTTACCGCTTAGCCATTTCGAAATTGGAATATTATTTAGTTATTTAACACCTATTTGTCGTAGCTTTTTTAATTTTAAAAAAATGATCCAAAACTTAAATTTGGAAGAAAAGGGCCCTTGTAAGTGTCAACTCCAAATATACAAATAGAGATCACGGACATGTGATAACAGGTGGTCTTCATGTTATCAATACCAATATTAAAGCTATATTTGAAAAGGGTGTCAAATACAGATTTCAAGAGTTTGATAATGCTGTAAATTATGTCAATCAAGATTCAAATTATTTCATACACAAAACAGCGGTAAATTACAGTATACCAACTGAGGTATTTAAAGAGTGGAGAAGTACAGTACTGAAGGATATAAATTACTGGTATAATAAGAATGAAAGGAATGGAGAAATCGAGTATTACAACAAAAACGAGTTGGAAGAATTACAGAAGATCTATGCGATCGCTTACTTTGATAAAATAACTTCCAACTACGCTTTCACTTGTAGAAAATATTTCAACGAATTACTGAAAGGTTGTTATAATGACGCGGATATGTATCAACAAGTGTTCAAGTCCAAAACTGAAATAGAAAATCGTGCATAGGCAATGTACAAAAAAAAAACCGGTATTGATATTAGAGGTATAAAATTCCCATATCTTACGCTCATATCAAAATTGCACAAAATGCGGTTAAATTTCGACCAGTAACTATTGGATGCAGAACATATTTAACCAATGCTAATAAAAAATTACTAATGGTGTTGAAGTCTGTTATAACAAAACTAAAAAAACAAGGATCTTACTTCATTAATAATAGTTATGAAGCCATAAATAAATTGATGGATATACCAAATGATGTGGTTTATAAAAGCTATGATTTCTGTGATCTATACAACAATAGATATATCAACGATTTGTTTAAAAGAGTTATAGAGATATACCATACAGACGATTTGCAAACGTTGATGTCTTTAGCAAAATATACTTTACTTGTGAATTTGGTTGTTTTTGTAACGGTACTGTACAACGGATTAGGATTTTACAAGCAAATTAAGAACATCCCTATGGGTGGAAGCTTATCTGTCTTAGCAGATATTTATTTAGATAGGTATGAGACGGGAACCCACATATTAAACGAAATGGTTTATATGCGTTATGTGGATGACTTTATTTTGTGTTGTGCTGCTGTAGATTTTGTTATGGACTTTGGTTTTTATCCTCACACTTTAAATTTAATTGAAACCCCTTTTAATACAGATAATAGTTTGAATTATTTGGACATATGTATTAAAAATCATGGGATAATACTTATTTTACTATATTTGATAAAAGAAAAAATGTTCACTTTAAAATTAAATATAGTTCACCATGGATTACCAATTTACATAAAAATGTTTTCTTTTATATTATAATAAACCATTTAACACGGAGGAAACGTTTAAATAGTAGAGAAGCAGATCAGGTAAATAGCAATAGGGATATTTTGAATGAGGCTTTGAAACAGGGATACCCTAAAGGTTTTTTTGATCAAGATCATATCGGAATTCACGGGTTTAACTGTAACCGAATGTATAGGAAAGTATTTGAGCTGTTGAAACAGAAATATATAGTACAGAGGCAAATATAATGGTACTTGGTTAGGTTGAGATTTCTTATGCACTGGGTTATAGTTCAGGATTGACATGAATACGAAATGTACAGGATGACGTGTAATATTGGTGAGAGTGATTGGCATATTTATTCAAAGGGATTTTAAAATACTTTGGAGTGTGGTTGTTTAATGGATGGTACACTGAGTGTAATAGTTGTGTTTCTTCATGGCCATTTTTTTCAAAAGGTCTTGTTGTTTTCAATGCTGACTATTGTTGGTAATAAGGCCATCCATAGTAAATTATCGGCTTCCGAGAGTGTTGCCATGGCATAAAGCATGCTCAACCGGAGAGGGGGGGCCACAACTCCCCCCGGCCAATTGGTGATACTTTCCTTAGTTTGCTTTCAATTTCTATGTTAATGTTTTTTGAAAATGTGTATTTAAATAATATATATATATATATATATATATATATATATATATATATATATATATATATATATATATATATATATATATATATATATATATTATATATATATATATATGTGTGTGTATATATATATACATATATATTTTATATATACATATATATTATATATATATATATGTATATATACATGTATATATATATATATATATATATATATATATTTGAAATGTAATAATAAGAATTATGTAAAAATAAAAAAATAAAAAAATACAATTCAAGTAATATTAACATCACCATAGAAGCAAATTCACGGTCATAATGCCGATAAGAGAAAAGAACAGCACCATCCCAAATTCGATGATTAATTAGAATTAAATTCATCGTCAGGTCTGAGTATTTAATTCCAATTAACCCAAACAAATGCCTGTTTCAGATTAAGCAATAGTACATTACTATAAATACTTAAACTCAGACTACAGGCAACAAAAAATGAAAAAAGGATACATTAAGAAAATTGTATTACCATGCAGCATGAACCATTCTTCTACCACGTGTATACACGATCAACCTCAACAGCTTAATCTAGAAGCACCGGAATGAACAAGTCGAAATTCTACCAGGGAGGCAGTACGAACGTTCACGGAGTTACTCCCAAACCCGTCCAGTGAGTCTAAGCTGGAAACTGGACAAGCAATTCAGAATACAACTTCCCAAATATGCAAACATGAATATGAATATGAATCAAAGATGAAAATTCCTACTAAACAAGTAATTCATATGAAAAATGGATAATCGAGAATGCCACTATACACCATTATAAGGGCGCTCAAAACGTAGTTTCAATACTGACAAAAGTTACATTTTTTTGCGAAAATAAAATTCAAAACATTAATGTTAATGCATCTTATTTTCCGATTTTTTGATTTTTCTAATGTTTTTGACTTAGTTTATTATTTTTCATTTTTATTTATATAATTAATAATTATATATAATATATGTATATATATATATATATATATATATATTTTTTTTTTTTTTTTTCCCCTACTGTATGTTAGTCACTATAATTGGGAATGTTTTCTAGGATGTTATCGAGTGAAATTTGATACACTGAGTTGATAATTTTAATAACAAACTTGGGGGGATATGCATTATTAGTCGCTGTACTCAATAATTCCATAAAGTGCGCTAATTTATAATATTCATCACAAATTTTATTGATTCTGAGAGCCTGGTTTATTATAATATTTCTAAATACAGATATATGCAAACAAGAGTCAAAATGTTGAATTTTTGATGTATTAAATTTAAAATCCTGTCTTTTATCATACAAGTTTATAACCATATTACAATTTTGTAAATTTAAATTTAAATCTAAAAAGTTTGCAACATTTGTGTCATTATTACTTGCATTTAATTGTAAATTTTTTGGATAAAAGTTTAATACTATAGGGATATTATTATTTGGGGATACACATAAAATGTCATCTAAATATCTAAACATGTGCATATTATGCAAGCTTGGATTAATGTTTTTTTTCATAGAAGAATAAATACAGATTAGCTAACAATGATGAGGCACACCCCCCTTGTGGGATACCAACCTGTTGTTTAAAAAAAGTACCACCATGTTGAATATAATTCTCATAAAGAGTGAAGTTAAGTAATTTTTTAAATAGAAAATTTGAATATTTTAGGTTGATATTATATTTTTCAAAAATTCCTAAAATAACTTTATACAGATCATCTATATTAATATTATTAAACAAATCTTTGAAATCAAAGGTATAAATACTACGAATATTAGTAAGAGTTTTCAATTTCTTAACTAATTCAAAACTGTTTTTTACAATATGACAATTATTTGAGATTTCATCTGACAAGGATATTTCATGTAATATCTTTAATAATAATTTTCCAGCATAAGTAATGTCAGAATTATGCCCACTGGTAATGGTTCGAAAAGCAACAGGGGATTTATGAAACTTGGGTACTAAAACAATATATGGAATGTTATTACAACTATTTTTTAGATGGATTTGCTTATATTTGGCTGATATTCTATTGTATAAGATTTTAAGGTTAGTTTTATGTAAATTATAGATTTGATTATTAAGTGTGACTGAAGGGTATTTTTATAATAATATTTACATATAATTGAGTAGTTTCCACATGCTTTATCGACATATGTAATGACAAAATCATTTTGTATTTCTTTAATATCATTTTTAATTGAATTAAGTTTATATGAATTATTAATTTTCTGATTATATATGTAATGATTTAAGTATTGCTCTATTAAGACTCTCCAGGGTTTAAAGGCTTCTACAGGGATTTGATATTTATAACTGATTTTATAGATAAATTTATTTAAGTCAAGAAATAAACCTTTACAAATTAATTTATGTTTAAATTTAGTAGGTAGACGGTACTTAGTACCCAGTAACATCAGTGATCTTAGTGCATCATAATTAATAATATTTAGATTTCCCGTTATAACATGCCCATGGTGTTTATCTACGAAGTCTTTGTATTTTTCTAAATGACAGTGGCAATATGACTCTTTATCCAAATCATAGTTTTGATTAATATCTACTGATTTGGCAATTTGATTATAGTTGAAAATATAAAGTCCTAGCGGTTTATCATATTTATAAGCAATTTTAGGATTTACATGTTTGACTGGAAAGTAATTGGAAACCGATTTTAAAAAATTATTTATCTTCAGATTATTTAAGACAGAATTAGTAAAATTCAAGGTACAATATTCGTTTATTTTAGTATTTTGTTTTGATTCGTCATTAAAGTTTACGTCTGTGACATATAAATAACCATTAAGATTTTTACTTCTGGTAATGAGCAAATCATAGAATAAATGTTTAAAATGAACTTTATCAAATGCAGTACTTAGAAAAAGGTTATATACCATATTTAATTGCTGTTTTTTAATTGCGAAAATCCAGTTTTTACATTGTTTGCAATCAAAAGTAATTTTAAAATTTGCATGTTGCTGAAGGATGGCATTTTTTAGTTCAGATAATGATGGCAATTTTTTATTATATTTACTTGCTATTTTAGTCCTTTTTGATTTACTTTTATGATTGTTGAAGGAATTATAAATATTATGGTCTTCATTAGGAGAATTAAAGGACTTTTTAACTATATTATGATGATTAAATATTTGATTGAGTCCATATGGAAAAATAGTTTTATGTGCACAAATGAATTCATTTTCAAGAAACAATCTGTCATAGTAATTTTTTTGAATACACAGAATACTAATTTCAATGTTGTCGAAACCATGTTTAGAAAAATGTTCGTATTCAAATTTTGATTCATTAAAGGAAGTTGCATATTTTGAAAAAAATTTTATGTGATTCCTGTGTACGTTAATTCGGAGATGCAGAGGGTTGCTGGTTTGACCTATATATGACATATTACATTTTTTACATACAATTAGGTAGATACAATTATATGTTTTACAGAAGACAAGATTATTGTTACAATTGATCTGATTACTATTAGCAAACGGACAAGTTTTACATCTATTAGATTTACAGGATTTAAATTTAAGTGTGTTATTTAGTGATGCATGGCTGTACGATTGAAAGTTATATGAAGTGAACAAAGAATACTAGCTGGAAGTACCGAATGAAGATGGAATAGTCATAGAGGATAAAGGATAATGTTGGTAACAGGATAACGATCTAGGAGAACCCCAACAAGTTCTCGAATACCGAGCTTGGATGTTAGAGAGCATCCAGTTGCCAGTCGCTAATTGTTTATAATAAGACATCATGTAATAGGGAAAGATTGTAACCTTTATTTCCCCAAAATAAAGGCACTTGCATTAAAAAAAGTGACTCTTTATCCAAAAATGCACCTTAATTCAATTACAAAGGTGGAGACACAATTACAACATATGAAAGGTACCATTATTTTTCAAATTAATGGATCATCTAAAACACTTTGAAAATATATAAACTAATGTGTAGACACATTAAAACCTGGATTAAATATATATATATATATATATATATATATATATATATATATATATATATATATATATATATATATATATATATATATATATATATATATATATATATATATATATATATATGTATATATATATGTATGTATATATATGTGTATATATATATGTATATATATATGTATATATAATTTACAAATGTAAAGCTAACTGTAATAGCCGCTTGAAAAATTATTTCTCTTACGTGTAATATGCAAACATGCCGCTAAGCTGCCCTTGTACACATTTACCAATATATTTACCAAAAGGAATACCTAAAAACTGAAAAGCAATAGAAGAATGCGAAACACGAAAAGTTTCACAAGTGACCGGGGGGAGTTGTGACCCCCACTCTCCGGTTGAGCAAATGCTTTATGCCATGGCGACATTCCCGGAAGCCGATACTTATACATGGAATGGCTTTAATACCATCAATACCGAACTGCAAAAACCCACAGCAAAAATACAAATATTCAAATTGAAAGATACACGAAAAACCAGTTCAATTTCTCTATGCTTTAACAAAAGAAACTTTTTCAAAAGAAACAAAAGAAAGTTTCTTTTGTTAAAGCATAGAGAAATTGAACTGGTTTTTCGTGTATCTTTCAATTTGAATATTTGTATTTTTGCTGTGGGTTTTTGCTGTTCGGTATTGATGCTATTAAAGCCATTCCATGTATAAGTATCGGCTTCCGGGAGTGTCACCTTGGCATAAAGCATTTGCTCAACCGGAGAGTGGGGGTCACAACTCCCCCCGGCCACTTGTGATACTTTTCGTCTTTCGCATTCTTCTATTGCTTTTCAGTTTTTAGGTATTCCTTTTGGTAGAAATATGTATATATATATATATATATATATATATATTGATAAGGTATCGGGTAATTATGGTTTTACCTGCAAATAATTCTATATTCAAACCTTAAAGGCCAATTATGAAAGCGATATACCATATCGGAATGTAAAAATGCTCAATATTGTGATTGATGATGGAATTAAGACACAGTATCTAAGAGCAGGTGTGAAATACACCAAAACAATTAAGTACCCTTACTTAATTAGTATACCGAAACTTCATAAAAAATCCCATATGCTTCAGACCAGTTACTTTTGGATTTAATACTTACCTCACCAAAACCAATACATTTCTACTAAAACTTTTAAAACCTATTATGAAGCAAATTAACAACAGAGGAAATTACATCATCAAGAACAGCCAAGAAGTAATCAAGTATTTACAATATCAAAAAACTAAATTATACTTCAAAACGTATGATTTTTAAGAACTATTCAATAATTTCGATCTTTCACACATCCTTTACTTGTTATATGAAGAATTTGGCATGAAACAAAATATAGAATTTAATAAATACAAGTCTTTAATCAGAATACTTACTAACTAAAACTACCTTTTTAATGCTATTTCTTTCTATCAGCAAATGAAAGTCATCCCCATGTGGGGGATATGCTCGTTCATATTAGCAGATATATCTCAACTTTTAAGGAAACAAATCTCATATTAACAGTGAAATTTTAGTCCTGCGTTACGTTGATGATTTGATCATTGGATATGAAGATGAGAATTATCAAATGAATTTTGATTTTTACCCATCCAACTTTATCTTAAAAGAAAATCTAACTACACATAAAAATATTGGGATTTCTGGATTTATGCATTGACTTTAGTGGAATTCCAATAACATTTACAATATATGACAAAATAAAAAGTTATAGTATACTCATCTCTGGCATAATACATTGGAATTCCGATCTACACATAAACATCTTTAGAAATGTATTCTTAGGAGGATTGTCAAGAATACAAAGAATCATCAAAAATGACGTCATTAGAATCAGTTATGATGAGGCATTCCTACAACAGGCATATAAGAGACAATACCCCATACCTTTTATGAAACATTATATTAATAATTACTATGATAAAAATAACAAATATGGATTGGAATTGAAATCAATTTTATCTCAACAGTTGATTAATCGCAAAAATTGTGATTGTTACGCCATCAAGACAGGGCCGCAGCACGGTACCAAGAAAGTGGTATTTAGGAGGCAACATGAATTTTGACGAACTTGTAAAGGTTAACGCGACAATAAATGTTTGTTCTTTGGACTTTCTTTAAATAGGTTTTGTGATAATTATTATTATCACTTCGGAGGTTGGCTTCAGTCAGTGCTGGCGTCCAGGAGTGCAATGCCGCGGCATTTGAGACATGCATGTTGAGCACTGGGGTGTAATGTCATAACCATTACTGCCTTTAAGTAAGCATCTCGCTAAGCCTTCCTTATTTTTCCATTTTTACTCTCATATTTTATATCTTTATATATATATATATATATATATATATATATATATATATATATATATATATATATATATGGATTTAAATGTTTAAGAAATGACAGAAGTACAAAAGGATGGGGATGCTTACAAGGAAGTCGAACGGCCAAGGGGGATTACGACCCTTGTTTCCGGTTGAAGCATGCTTTTCATCCCAGGAAACGTTCCCGGAACCAGACTCGCCTGAAGCAATCCTCCTAATACCGACATTGGAAAAGCAAAATCCAATCAATTGAAAACCGAACATGAAAACCCAGATCAATAAAATGGAACAATACGAATAGCAAGACAACATGGGTGTCTATACAACCTATGTCATCCATATCAACACTGACTTTTTATTACGTGCAAGTCCGTATAACATGTTACGGTTAAAATTCGTGTTACGATTAAGCTTCTTGCATACAGGGTGACGTAACTATAATAGTTCATAGAATTTTGCATAAAAGTTCTTATCAAACTTTTTGTATAAAATTTCATAATAATGCTTTAGGAATTGTATCGGATATAGCTGTTTTGTCGCTTCACATACCAAATTACGTTCACATATAATGCGTTCAGTCTTGGTTGTATTTAATCTTTTAATTCTGTTAAGATGATTGAGTATTAAGTTACGTAGTACTCCTATGCTCAAGTTGGTATTCCAGTTGATGATATAGTTTATGCTGGCATTAAAGGTCTTTCTTTTATCATACATTTTAAAACAAATATTTTCTTTGTTGTCGTAATAAATGCCTATATCTAAAAACTCTATTATATCTTCCTTCACTTCTTTTGTTTCCATCAATTCCAAATTTGCGGGATAAAAGTTGAAGTTTACTTTTTGATAGAATGAATCACCGTTGTAAAGCAAGTTTTCATATAAAACGAACTTGATGAGGTTTTTGTGTCTATTGATGTTGATAAGTAAATGCAAATTGTAGTCATAAAATGTTTCGATCATGATCTCAAATAGATCCTTTAAATTTATGTTATTGAATGAGTCTTTAAAATCGTAGCTTTTAAAGTGTATTTTCTCTGGTATTTTGTTCAACTTTTCTATAACTGCATTACTATTTGATACAATTACTGTACCACTTGATTTTATTTTCGTCATTGTAGATCTTAAAATATTCAGCAGGATAGTATTAGCCTTAATCAAATAAGTTCCACATCTCACAGTCACCGGTCTAAATTTGACGGGTGACTTATGCATTTTCGTTATTAATACCAGGTATGGAAATTTGATTGTATTGATTTCAATACCGATCCTTTTATGTAATGCTGTGGTTTTGTTTTCATTTGCTTTTTTAGGTAAAACATTTAGTTTTACATTGTTGCATTTTTGTAACACATTTTTAATTGCTCTACATAGTATTTTTTACAAGTACATGCATTGTTTGGGGTAACTTTGTCCATATAAGTGATCACATACTTATTTTGAATCACATCCAACTGTTTGTGTCCATTTTGTAATTAGTAATTTTATTTTGTCGGTTTTTGTAATATAGATTAAAATCAGCCAAAATTGCATCCCTCCATTCTTGAAAGGTTTCCATTGTAAAACTGTACTTCACAGCCAAATTGTAAATGAAACAATCATCATGATCCTTTTTAAAACGGTTTTCGTAATTGCAAAAATTCTGAAATCTGAACTTAGTGCCCAATTGTAAAAATTCTCTAAAATCCAAATCTATTGCAACTTCTAAATCACCAGTAACGATGTGGTCATGATCTCCATTACGAATTCTGCTTGTTTCACTATTACATATCAAGTTATCATTTTTATCCAACTGTCTTCCGATCATATTATAATTGAAGATTTTACGTTCGTTAGTTTTCATATATCGATATGTTAAACAAACTTCGGTCTTTCTTATCGGTAGGAGATAATTATAACTTTTCAAAGTTGTCTTAAATGGTATTGCATCAAAATTCTTATTACAAAAAGTTGTAATCAGATATTCCTTTTTATTTGGATTATTATTATTTTGTTCTAGCATAATTTCCATTTTCTTTGCTTTTAATTTAAACATATCGTAAGAAATGGCAATGTTTGCTGTAAGGATATACTCGTCTTTAACGTTATCTTGTATAATGGGGTTTTTCATCCATTCCATCCGTATACGATATAGGAACTTTTTCTTTATTCCTAACACTTTATTTTTAATCCAATTTTCCTTTATAGTTTTATATGTCTTGATTTCTTCTATAAATTGTTTCAGGGTATTTAAAATAACTTCAATTTTTTCTTTTTTGCGTCTACTTCCTCGTTTACCACGAGTTTTTTTTTAAGTTCCTTTATTTTCATATACGGGAGATTGTTTTACATCTGTACTGTATTCCAAATTGCGCGTGTTATTAAAGTTGATGGTATTTAATCCATACGGATATACAATTTTATATTGCTGTATATGCTTATTTTCCTACCAAAGTCTTTCGCTATGATCTTTTACAATATCAAGAATTGTTATTTTAACATTTTCAAAACCGTATTCCGAAAAATGGTTTAACTCCAATTTGGTATCAAAGGTCGTATTATTTTTCACTTTATTAACTTGACTCCGATGCAAATTGATCCTTATATTGAGATTATTTTTGGTTTGTCCTATATATTTCATGCCACAAATACTGCAGTATAAGCAATATACGCAATTATATACTTTGCGGAATGTTTTATATTTGGATTTGTCAAGGGTGATTTGTCTGGAATCAGCACTAGGACACAATTTACAACGTTTAGATTTACAACGTAGATATTTAAAATCTGTCATGTTCTTATAATAAAAAACTTTATCGTTGGAGGTATTTGTTTTCAAAGTGTTATTTTTGTAACACTTGTCGTTTATATCTATAGGTAATTCACACACGTTATTTTGTTTTTCCACTGCATCAATTCTTGCAGGTTTGAAGTATCGCAGTATAGAGTTCATTTCCAAAGGTCACTTGATTACGATCCTACAGCTACCTTTATTGCTGTATTACCGGTCCATTGTAAAATTATTATTAAAATTATTATTCACAATGTTGCCAGTCGCTAAATATATAGGTTGTACATATCATATAGTTTAAGGAGTTGAAAGTGAATTTTATGCTTTCTCAGTATTTACATACCATATCATTGTAACTTTTATCAAATACACATCGTGATTCATTTTGCTCATGACTCATATAAATCCAAAACCATTCCTTATTCTGCGTAGACGAGTGGAAAATTTTTACAATATTTAATAGTTTTTTTGTTTCAATATACACGTTCTATACTATAAATATATAACATATGTAAAAGTGTTTAAAATTATTTGATAGAGACTTTCAGAAGCTTCTCGTCATAGACATTAATACATTAAAACATATATACAAAACATCTATGTTATAAAAGTATAAAATGTAACTAAGAGGTAGGTTAAAATACAGATGCAACATTATATGCTATTGTCATAGATATAGCTTAGTTTCGTGAGATCAAAATCTCAAAATGTTTCAGTATAACTATACACCCACTAAGTGTACAATCACATTTAGATGTCGGAAAGTACAGACTTAAACCATAAACTTCAATTATGCATTGCTAGTTCGACATACGGAAGACCCTCCAAGCACGTTGGCTGAATCTTTGCACATTCATAATATCGCCTGCTGTTCAAAACTGAATCTTCAATTTATCACCCTGGAGGCGAAGATACGATTGGTTTTGAAAAGAATAAAAAAGTATTTTCAGATATCCAGAAGCGTCCTGGGTGGTCTAGGATAAATAGTTAAGCTACAGTAAGCCTTCGGGTCTGTCGTGTGGTCTGGGGTTTTCACACTAATAGTTTCGACCAACGGACGGAATTTAACGTAGCTAGATTTCTGATTAATCCCCCACAGGCATAGAAATAGGGCTTTTATGTTATAGACCACCGGACAGAAATTAATATAGCTGAATGTCTGATTAACCCCCAAGGCGTACGAATAGGGCTTTATGGAATCGACTACCAGACCGAACTTAACATAGCTGGATTTCTGATTAACACCCCTAGGCGAAGAACTTGGGCTGTAAGACCCCCCCCCTGAATCTTGTACGAATATAAAAGTCTGGAATTCGTCCTCTGGGCAGAATCTGAATGGACCATTTTTTAACTGGAATAACTACTTTTGACTCTAAGCATCATATATTATTAAGCAAAATAAAATTTACTAAAAGAGTTGCAGCTTAATTTTCAAGAGTTAGTTTTAATCGCTGTGATAGACTTAAATGCCTATTCAGTATACTTATACAGAGCTATCCATCCGCGCATGGAATTAAAGCCTGAATTCTATAGATTTAAAAACCAGAGAATGTATCATTTGTCACATGTGAGCCTTCAAAGTACCTGAAAATAAACAAAATGTAATTTTTCATGATAACAGTTTGGACCTTTTCATCAGAACAGTACTTTTATTTCTAATTGTATCCAAAGACAAATATAACCAACTGTTTGTAAAAAACCCGTAGTTCACATACAATGGAACCGATTTCTTTATTTCTATTTAAGCTCTAAAGGACACGAAGCATCGATTTTAACGGAAAATTTTCGGTAACTGAAATCATATTTCAAGAGAAAATGTTTGTTTAAAGGCCATCATCTCAAGCAGGATTAGAAGTGATAAATTGTTTTTCAAATTTTCACCTGATGGCTTTTACGGGGGACATCGGAGATAGGTTGTTCCCATTAGCGATATTATTGGAGAAGTTTTTACGGTGCATTTTCCATATTTCGTTTTAAGACAAAAAAGTTAAAATATTTTTTATAAATTTTATTTTGGCACGGTGAGATGACTAATGGTGTTATACTTTTAAATAT
This sequence comes from Amaurobius ferox, assembly GCA_951213105.1. Classification (NCBI taxonomy): domain Eukaryota; kingdom Metazoa; phylum Arthropoda; class Arachnida; order Araneae; family Amaurobiidae; genus Amaurobius; species Amaurobius ferox. The sequence continues at coordinate 30,122,602 of OX578143.1, forward strand.
TTTAATTTCGTAATAAACTTATATTTTGCCACGAAATGTTCAGATTTAGAAACAATATGGCGGATTATCTTTCAATTGTGTCTTTGGATGTTTTATTAATAGATTAGAAAATGTACCCGATGTTACTTAGGAGTTGAAGTCGGGGGGTAATTGCATTACCAATTCCATAACTGGTGCCATTACTATATATATATATATATATATATATATATATATATATATATATATATATATATATTAAGACATCACAAAAATTGGTCTACTACTCGTATGTATTTTGTTCAAAGTTCGTCTGAAACAGAATTTTTCGATTTTTCGAAAAGTGTTAAGATGGAAACTCAATGGAAGTATTTTCAGTTGCAAAGAAAATGACGTGCGTGGAAATGGCTCAGAATCGCGCTAAAACGTAAAATAATTGAAGACTAATTCAAATTGATCCCGGTTCTAGCGTATACGTGTACCAAATGTCCCGGTTCTAGCGTACCGTACATTGTATGTACCGTACAAATGTACCGTACATTGCTTAGATATTTCTCTACAGATGACACAGGCGAACAAACAGATATATTTTTTTATAAAGACAGATCTTTTACTAATGTATTGCATTCTAATCTGTTATATATAATAATTTTAAATTTTCAAATATTAAACTTGCATTTGAATCATCATGGAGCGTATTTTTTGATTATAAATGCATCTATCAGTATTGCGGTCACTGAAATTACTACTTACGACGAATTCGAATAATTAACATCAATAATATAATATCAATATAATTTCTTGTTCGTTCTGAATTATTCATTTTAAAAATTGCGTATAATTTATATGGTAACTTATTGTACTTTGACGTCTGACAATTTGCCAACAGTCATTTATAGTATATAAGAAATGCTCTTCTTTCGTTTTTCTGTAACGCTTGGGGGGTGATCAATTTGGCAGAGTTGGCTCATTTAGGCAAAATATCAGAAATTCGATGATATTTCGTACCAGATTAATGAAAATATCATTAAAATTGCAAAAATGACGCTAAATTAACGAAAATGACCATAAATTTATTAATTAATTACTCAAATATTTTAATGTATGAACTCTACAGGTTATTGCAGATGATATCAATATTGATAATTACCAATTCAGTGTTCCGTAAAATATAATTTATTGGACACTTCGAAATAGTTTTCCATGTTATCCTTCTTCAAATGCACAACTCAACATTAAATGTATTGTGCAGTCGTTCTTATGCATCATTTTTTCAATGTAAGAAAATTAAATCCATTGCATTACATAGGGAAATTCATGTGCTGCCCACATCAGAACATTTTCCCTTAATCTATTAACTATTTAATTCACATTTCTATACAGTAAATAATTAAAGTAAATTAATATGTGATAGGGAATGGGTCGATTCACTAAGTTAAGTGGAAAAGAAAATAGTGAAAGGTAAATTAAGACATTATGACAACTATACACAATATGGATCATAGTCGAACATGTGTTTTTACAGAACGTCATTTCGCCCTTAATGTATTCTATCGTCATAATTTCTTAATTAGCTTACTTTGTACTTTGTTTAAGTTGTGATGATTTTTCTGATTTTAATGTTGTTGTTGAGACCCGGACCGTCCGACCTACCAGAAAGGTGTAAGGTAGCACTCTAATTTTAGTGTTGTTGTTGTTGAGACCCAGACTGTCCGACCTACCAGAAAGGTGTAAGGTAACAGTTTGGACGGCCGGGAAGTGTCTCCCAATTTGGACCGGAATCCATTGTGGGAGGCATCCACAGGGACCGTACCATCCTTCCCCTTCCACCAACCTCTAGGAAGGACTTACGGACCCACATGTTTAACGTGATCGTACTCCGCGTGAACACGGCGGCAGTTTTGGTAGTGGCTAGAATCGAACCCGGGCCTACCGAGTGCAACTCCAGCGCGCTAACCAATGGGCTTCTGATTTTAATGTTGTTGTTGTTGTTGAGACCCAGACCGTCCGACCTACCAGAAAGGTGTAAGGTAACTGTTTGGACGGCCGGGAAATGCCACACAATTTAGACCGGAACCCATTGGGGGAGGCATCCATAAGGACCGTACCCTCCTTCCCCTACCACCAACCTCTCGGATGGACTTACGGACCCACATGTTTAACGTGATTGTACTCCGCGTGAACACGGCGACAGTTTTGACAGTGGCTGGAATCGAACCCGGGCCTACCGAGTGCAACTCCAGCGCGCTAACTAATGGGCTACCGCGCCTCTTCTGATTTTAATGTGAAATGCCCAGACCATTCGGCTCGTCCAGGAACTTAGAGCAGTAAGTCTTAGAGCAGTAGTCTGATTTTGATGTGTCATAGTTGAATATTTACGAACGATCACCATAAGTGCGCTGAAAATATTTTATGTCGAGGGAATTAATTTAATTTGTTAGTTAGGATTATGAAAATGAAGTTATTAAAATCCGTATAGTGATTATCTGAGTGATGCGTTATGTAGAAACTAACCTTACATTTTCTTACAGTGGAATTACTTACCTAAATCATAAAGGAGAGAAATTAATAAAGAAAAAAAAAACTAATTTTTAGCTCTTTCAAATTCAATTATGAATTTGTTAAATTTAATTGTACATTTCGATTAACAACAGTATTTAATTCAAATAATTGAACTTGTCTATGAAATATGTGAGGCCCAGATCTTGTCACCGTGAGCCCACTATTCTAGCATTACTTGACCAATGTCAAATACTTTGAGACTAGACGGGCGCTCGGCATTGCTGAACAAAAACTATAAAAGTATTTAAATACGACGAATAAATTTCTAGATATTCGTATATACCTACAACTGCAGGGGATTTGTTGACAAAATTACTTAACTGCCATGACATTTACAAGGCTTTAAGTCACACAATTTGAATTTTTTACGAATCTGTTTGCTCCTGTCAGAGTTTAATAACAGAATATTATCTGTTCGTCTTCAACTTTTGCAGCATTTGCTCTCTCTAAATTGGTGATTGAACACTCAAGACTCAAAAGACGAAGCCATACTCAAAAGACTACATCTGCAGACACAACTTGCTAATTCTAGAATATATTTTTAGTTCTGATACAATTTTTAAACATGACTTCAGTGTAGGCCGCCTTCATGAATCCGTGGTTCTTACAGGTTGCATCTTCGTCCACCATCACTCAGAGACGCAGTTAAAAAAGCTGGTCCTTGATTGAGCGCTGGCTCCCTTTATTAGATCCAGGGCTGGCTCAAGTCATTTTTGTTTCTGTCCGTGATTGCATTTCATTCATAATCAGTATATTCATTGGTCATAAGCAAATGTTCAATTTACTGTCATTGGAGACATCATTTTATCTCGCCTGTTAATCAGCTCAATTCACCACTAGATTCCTACAGTCGTTTTAATGTTCTAATTTCGTCCGAGATTAACAAATAAATGTGTTAATAAGTCCAAATTGTGTGACTCAGGGCGAAGGCATAACCATTGCGGTAAAGCAATTGTGTGGTTGGGTATATGCACGAAAATCTATAATCTCATTGTTCCAGTTTAAATAGTATTTTTTGCAAGGCTGATCACTACTTTTCTCTCGAAATGCTTGATATTGGTTGAGTAATGCTTCTATTCTGGTATGAAAATGACAAGAGCTAGCTAGGTCTAGTATTTTTATAAATAGACTTAATTTTTGGAATTAAATATTGTTGTAAAGGAAAATGAAAATGAAAGTTAATATATAAAATATGATATTTGAAAATTGCAAACAGGAGTTTTCACTGTTCAATTATAATCTTTCCTTTTCAGTTTGAAGCATTCCCATTGTTTGAAAATGACGAATTATTGTTTACACAATGTCGGCATGCCAAATGAATCACTATACGAATTTTAATATATTTATTTTATTAATCACTACTCATAAACTAAATTAAGTACCATATCAACTAATATTTTTGGATCCATATATATATATATATATATGGTGCTCGTTGGTAAATATTTCACCAGAACAGACTGTACAATTACTTCCTTATACGCAGAAATGAGAAAGTATTGTTTTCAATAAGATTTTCCATTTCGAGATTTTGATGCCAATATATATTTTAAGATCTTCTGGACACGATTTGATTAATTTTGGAATGCCTTTGTATGTCTGTCTGTGGTCGAATTCTTGTGGTCACGATAGCAGATACAAATATTAATGGATTTCAATGAAAATTTATAACCGTCATTTTGATATTAAACAATCTAAAACTTGATAGAATTGTTTGAAATCCGATAGAAAACGTCGAAAATTATCCCAAATTTTATATTTCTTTAACATGGCAGCATATGACAAAATTTGACATATTCAAGAATAAAAGGGTTTATCCATGACTCAATGAACGCAATACAATAGTTTCAACTCTTGAGAAAAATATCCACGATATAATAGTTTCAACCCTTGAGAAAAATATCCACGATATAATAGTTTCAACCCTTGAGAAAAATAGCCATGATACAATTTTTTGTTTGACATCTCATTACCCCCTTGGGGGACAAGTTATTCCCGCGGGAGTAAATTGACAAGTATGGTAACAATAGAAAGATTTGAGAGATTTTGATACCCTTAAAATGAAGGTTATAGCTATAAGCATTTTGACCCACGATACCGATTTTTTACATTTTTTGTTGGGAAATTTGAAAACAAAAATGGATTTTAGTATGAGAAAGTCGAGTTGAACTACTTCCCTGTTAATTTATAACTAGTCACCTATTGCAAAAGTATTGTATAGTTCTTGAAAGAGAAATTTCTATGGATTTCTCATTGTATTCGTAAATTTACTCTGGAACTATATTATCCCGATTCAAAATTACTCTGTTAGAATATCGATATCTTATAAATCAGAATTAAAACGCTAAATCCTAGCACTGAAATAAGCGTAACATTTCGCATAACTTTCTATCCTTTATAGATAAAATGCGATTTTTAACCTACGCCATCTCTATCTACATTTTTAAGTTCCCAAACTATCTACCAGTAGAGAATTATTTCTTATGAAAATTCTTGATTAAAGTCGACTCCAAAGTTGGAAAACAAACATTATTTTTCTAAAGTTCTATCAACTAATAAAGAGCCAAGTAACATTTGACGACAACTTCCAATTTCTCCACGTACGTTAACTAAAGTAATTCTAAGATTGTAATTTATCTATAAACTCTGCGCAGTACATAAAAGGAATTAATCTCTAAAATAAAGAATGTGATCTCGAAAGATGTAAGGTTCCTTTCATCAAAGTTTTAATTAAAGTCTAGTAACTTTACTCTTAAGGTCTGACATATATCAGGACTTTCCGAGGATTATTTTAAATGTATGTATATTTCTATGCAAGAAAGCAAATGCGATACATTTTAAAATATACTTATATTATTATTTAAAATATATTTAATAAGTGTACTTATGTAACTGCGATAATTATCAAGAAATAGCTATTGAAATATAAATTGTTTGATTAAATGTGTAAGGAATAAAGTTCATTGTTAATTAAATTAGTTCATCACAGAGGATACATATTAAATATATATTTCTTGAATCGTGTAATAATTAATTATTGAAAGCAACTGAATTATTCTTTGTGTTAAATTAAATATTTAGTTCAATTTGACATTTCGTTGGACATATCGTTGTGTTGTTCTGCAGAATCCACTGTTTGCTCTGCATTTTAGATATACATCCTAGTAACACAGAACTTTTGCTTAAAAATCGCAATTAGATTATGCAACAATGAGGAAGAAATTAGATTTAAATTTAAAATTATGTATTTAAAAATACCATTACTATTGGTACACTTGCAGCTCAAACTGGTGCTAAGGAATATAATTAAACTAACTTCTTTCTTGTACCATGTTATAATTAATTATTACAGGTAATCGAATTATTGCATACTTATAGAATTATGAGATTATCATATAAAATAAAAGTAAACGTATCGACCAGTTTCGAAGACAAAAAATATCTTTCTTCGTCAGTAAGAAACACATGCAACTCAAAATGTTGCTAAGTAAGCTGATTTTTTCCTTTGAAACATATCGATACGTTTAGTTTTATTTTACATGCTACATTTAAGGAAGTTATTTTAATTATATTACTATTTGTATTTGATCACAACTTCAACCTTTAAGAATCACTTTAATACAATATGCATCATGGAGTTAGAAAGAAAGAGATGGAGTTCCAATGGATGAAATTCTTGAAAATGCCATAATGCCTTAAGAATTATATATAGGTGACGCTTGTGTTAGTAAAGTAGCTGCAATTGTTAGTTGACACAACACAAAGGAGTAGTATTTACTATATGCTGTTTTGATTATTTTTAGATTAAGTGTTCCCTAATTATGAGTATAATAACCAGCAGTTTCTCATAATTTTAGGATAGAGTATAGAATATATGGATATAAACGTAAATGGCAAGTTAAAAGAATTTTGAATACGTGGGAATATTTTTTATTATTACGAATCTTCTTTGTATTGCGTTAACAATTTATTACTATAAAATTAATAGTTTAAATAAATATATTAGGAATTTTGCCATAAAATGCATGTGATGCTGGACAATTTACTTATCCCAGCTCCACCTGAATTATTGTCTCAAACGGTATTGGCGTTTTCTTAATATAAGGTTTTAACGACTTACTTTTGCATCCATAATATGCATTATACCATGTTTATATTACGTTGTTAACAGATTTCTAAATGTTCTTATAAATTTAGGGATGTGATATATATAATACTGAATGAGCTCCAGAACCACCGACATCCCGCACTTCAAGTTTGAAAAATTAAAAAAAACATTGTAATATTATCATAAAATCATGCAAAATGTAAAAATATGATGATCATTTATTATCTCGTTTTTTATTTAGATATTAGAACGATCAACCCGACGTTCCATAAATAAGTGCCCTTTGCTTAACTAATACAGACAACACAATTTAATATTGAAAAGCACGCTATTTGCAAATTAAAAAAAAAAAGACAAATACTCGCTTTCTGCGAAGTAAAAAATAAAATAAAGGTTTCAAAGTGGGATCCTTTCTAAAGCAGAGGCTTTAAGCGCATAAGTAGTAAGATGCAACGCACTGCAAAAGAAACATCAATACGTGGGTAGCTGATAAAATTCATCTGTTGCTAATATGAGTTCGTTTTAGAAAATCACCAAATATTAAGTTACGTATTGATTCAAAAACAATTTTATTGTTAGATTGCGATGATATGCACGTACATTTTTTATAAAACTTTAGATGTGTGCTAATGTTTTTTTTTTAATAATAAAATGTCTAAATAAGCATCAGATAACCTAAAAAATGATGACTTCCATGTATTTAAAACAAATAAATATAAAAGCGTTATTCTACGACTTCGTGAAAACATCGTTAAAAAGAACGTTAGTAGAGGGAAAACAAGTGTCCTGCCTCAGAATGGGCAATAGGGCAATATCCGCAGGGGCAATAGGGCAATATTTCCCCTGCGGATAACGTCATGAGGAGGGTGACCTTGGAACGGCTTATCTTATCGGTTCAACTTCAAGGGAAAGATGTAATGTGAGAATATTTGGATATTTAATCTGATAATAGATAATGTGACCAAGGGATTTGGACTTTGGAAGATGTTGCAATAAGGGAAATAATTGAATAGCTAATATGATCGTGGGACCTTTTGGCCTAGTGAGTTGAACTTTGGACGATGACATCATGAGACGACCTTAGCTGACATCTGAAAGAATTTTGAAAATCCGATCGGAGTGGCGTCATCTAGTAGCAACTTTAAACATGTCACAGGCAGAATGTAAAAGGTTATATTTCCGTTTGGAACTAGCTGGGATTGGATTTCGGAGCTGTGGGATGGTAGACCAACGTGGTAACCATTGTCCTATCACGAGTTCATAAGATATGAACATTGGGTGATATCTTTCCTGGAAATTTGAATATAGAAACGAGTAGAGGGTCTTATTCGATGTCTTGGGAATTCGAATGAAGATATGAAAGAGGGTTATTAAAAGGAATTATATATTGGTAAAATGATATTTTTAGTAGGTGTTAATGAATACCGAGCTAAATTCTTAGATTCCTAATTAATTTTTCATGCGTACAAATGCATGCGTGTGTGATCGTGTTAATGATGTTAATTAATTTTTTTGTGATAACGGTTTAATTAATGTTTAATTGGATAATGGATCTACTAGCAAAAACGAGATTAGCGAATTATCTTACTAAATGTTCAGGGAATGCAAGAATTTTCTGCGTTAATGATTTTACGAGATTTTAACACCACGATTTAGTATCTATTGAATACGTTTCCACTATTTTTAGACGGATATTAGTTTTGTCTAATATGTGAGATTCTTTTTATAGTACCACCTGAAACCGTTTCGACTATTCTTTTAGCTCCGAAGTATTTAAAATTAATTTTTTTAACTTGCAAAAAAGGCTAAATAAGCAAGAACGAGTATTTTCAAACCTACCACAACTACATATTTGATATTGCAAGGGTGTAGGACATTAAAATGTCATTATTTTACCATAAGGGCATGATATTTTTGAGATTTAGCATTTGTTTTGCAACTTAAAAAAATAATTTTAACTACTCCGTTAAACCACGAACAAAAGATGGAGTCTTCCATTTTTCAACACTCCAAAACACTCGATCAGTCTATTTAAACGCTTCATTTTTAAAAATAGTAGACACGTATTCCGAGGTTCTAAAACATAGTATTAAAATTCGTATGTTAAACAAAACTAACATCCGACTAAAAATAGTTGAAACGTATTCACTAGGTACTAAATCGTGAATTTGTGTTATCTAAAAATTAGTCGAAACGGATTCAGGTGGTACTAAATGTGGTGTTAAAATCTCATATGGTAGATAAAACTAATATTCGTCTAAAAGTAGTTGAAACGTATTCAGCACGCACTAAATCGTGAATTTTTGATAGCTAAATAAATAGTCGAAACGGATTCGGGTGGTACTAAAACGTGGCGTTAAAGTCTCACATGGTCGACAAAACTAATATCCGTTTAAAAATATAGTATTCAGTAGGCCCTAAATCGAGGTGTTAAAATCTCATAAACAGGTTAACACAGAAAATTCTTGTATTCCCTGAACATTCATTAAGATAATTCGCTAATCTCGTTTTGGCTAGTAGATTCATTATCCAATAAAACATTAGTTAAACCGTTAACAGAAAAAAATTAATTGACATCAATAACACGATCTATTAGTGCACACACGCATGCATTAGTACACATCGAAAATTCATTAAGAATTGAAGAATTTAGCTCGGTATCCAATAACACCTATTAAAAGTATTAATTTTACAAAATATAATTCCAGTTAATAACCATCTTTCATATCTACATTCGAATTTCAAGGGCATTAAATAAATTCCTCCACTCATTTCTCCATTCAAATTTCCAGGCAAGATATCAATCAATGTCATATCTTATCAATTCGCAATAGCACAGCGGTTAGCGAGTTGGCCTACCATCCCACAGCTCCGAGATCGAATCCCAGGCAGTTTCAAGCGGAAATATATCCTTTTAAATTATGCCCGGGAGATGATTCAAGCTGCCACTAGATGGCGCCACTCCGATCGGATTTCCAATATTCCTTCAGATGCCATCTCAAGGTCGCCTCATGACATCATCGTCCAAAGTTCAACTCACTAGGCCAATAGGTCTCACGATCAGGTTAGGTATTCAAATATTTCCCTCTTTGCAACATCGTTCAAAGTCCAAATCCCCATGCCACATTATCTATAATCAGATTAAGTATCAATATATACCCTCATTATGTCACCCGTTAAAAGTTCAACTGATAACATAAGCCGTTCAAAGGTCACTTTAATCGTGACGTCATCCGCAGGAGCAATATTGCTATATTGCCCCTCCTGAGGCAGGACGCCTGTTTTCCCTCTACTAACGTTCTTTTTAACGATGTTTTCACGAAACAGTAGAATAACTCTTTCATATTTATTTGTTTTAAATACATTGAAGTATTCATTTTTAAGGTTATCTGATACTTACTTAGACTCATTCAAAAAGAATGATTAGCACACATCTATATTTCTATAAAAATGTATGTGTATATCATCGTAATCTAACAATAAAATTGTTTTTGAATCAATACGTAACTTAATATTTGGTGATTTTCTAAAACGAACTCATATTAGCAGCAGATGCATTTTATCAACTACCCACTTATCGACCTTTCTCTTCTTTGCAGTCCGTTGCATGTTACTACTTATGCACCTAAAGCCTCTGCTTTAGAAAGTATCCCACTTTAAATCTTTTATTATATTTTTTACTCCGCAGAAAGAGAGTATTTTTTCTTTTTTTTAATTGCAAATAGCGTGCGTTTCAATATTGAGTAGTGTTGTCTGTATTAAATAAGCAGAGGGCACTTATTTATGGAACGCCGAATAGATCGTTCTAATATCTAAATAAAAAATTTGATGTGGGCAACACATGACTTTCCTTATATAATGCAATGAATTTACTACTTTTACAGAAAAAAAATAGGTTTTTTCTTATGGTAGATACTTATATCCCTTCCAAGATATTGAAATTTCGTCAATTAGTCGTCATTTTCATTGATTTAGCGTCATTTTTATCCATTTGGCGAGATTTTCGTTAATTTGTCAACATTTAAAAAAGTCGCCAAGTTGGTGACACTTTGCAAAATCTCGCCAAACGTTATAAATGGAGAAATAAGTTATTTTTATAGCAGATAAATGCCAATTGGTGTTCAAATACCAAAGTATTACTCAAAGTATATTTCTCATGAACAGAACGAGCAAGATCCACGAGAATGATGTCACCAAATTTATCGCATGATATTACATATGAAAAGTTAACTGGTTTCTCAACAGTTAATATATATTTTTTTTTATGGGATTTTTTGATAAATGTATTTAAAAATGTACAATATCTCGAGAACGGTTCATGCTACCGTTCCAAAGTTTATGTCAATCGTTTTCAAAGGAAAAATCCCATAAGAAGTGTCTATTTCCTTAACTTTATTAAAGGTTTTGATTTCTTGATGATTTTTTCAATATTTCACTCGAGAATTTAAGGGGGTTCTGTACATTTGACAACGTTTAGAAATAATAGGCTTCCAGAATTTACGGATTGTGATCTCTGTACCAAATATCATTCTAGTCGCTCTATTCGTTCGTGAGATATTGTCTTCACAGGCTCACTGACACACACATACACACACACACGTACTTTCACACACACACACACACACATATTTTCACACACACACACAGCCATCACCTCAAAAATATTTGATTAGTGATCAGGGATGCTTGAAACGTGCTTTCCCGTCGAAAACTCGATTTCGAATTTTCGACCCCGTCACAATACTTTCCGTATACATTATATATATAACGAAAGTAAAATGAGATAATAAAGGAACATGGTATTTTTACAGTGAGTATGAATTAATTAATTATGACAATATTACAATCTTTTTTAATTTTTCAAATCTCAAGTGCGTACTGTCGGAGGTTCTGGTGCTCCGTTACTCTCTACATTGAGTATTTTCACATCCCTAAACTGATAAGAACATTCAGAAATTTGTTAACAACGTAATATAAACATGGTATGATGCATATTATAGATGTAAAAGTAAGTCGTTCAAATCTCATATTAAGAAAACTCCAATATCGTTTGAGACAATAATGCAGGTGACGCTGTGGTAAGTTAAATAGTCCTGCATTGCATGCATCTCTATGGCGAAATTCTTAAAATATTTATTTAAACTGTCAATTTTATAGCAATAAATTGTTAGCGGAATGCAAGGTAGGTCTGTAATAATAAAGAATATTCCTACGTGTTCAAAATTATTTTACCTTTCAATTTATTTTTATCTCTCTATATTCTATACTCTATCCTACAACTACGAAAAACTACTGGTTAATTATACTCATTATTAGGGAACCCTTAATTTAAAAATAATTAAAAGTACATATACCAAATAATACGCATTTGTGTTGTGTCAACTTAAATTTGCAGCTACTTTACTAACACAAACGACGCCTACATATAATTCTTAAAGCACTATGGCATTTTCAAACGTTTCATCCATTAGAGTTTTATCTCCATTTTACTATCTTCATGACTCATGTTGTATTAAAGTGATTTTGAAGGTTAAAGTTGTGATCAAGTACCAATAGTAATATTATTAAATATGTTTCTTAAAAGTAGCACGTAAAACAAAATTAAAGGTATCGATATGCTTCGAATGAAAAAAGCAGCTCATTTAACAACAGTTTGAGCTGTACGTGTTTCTTACTGTCTAAGAAAGATTGTTTGTCTTCGAAACTGGCCGATACGTTAAATTTTATTTTATATGATAACCTCTTAATTCGATAACAATGTAATAATCCGATTACCTGTAATAATTAATTATTACATGCTTCAAGAAAGAAGTTATTTTACACATTTGCTTTTTTGTACAAAAATATACATGCATTTAAAATGATCCCCGAAAATTTCTGATAAATTCATTTATATTCTGTAGCAGCCTTTTGAGCTGTACGAGTACCAACAGAAATTTATATTTAAATACATAATTTTAAAATTAAATCTTATTTTTTCCTTTTTGTTGTATAATTTAATGCTGTTTTTCAGCAAAATGTCTGTGTTACTAGAATGCATATCTAAAATGCCGAGGAAACAGTGGGTTCTGCAGAACACCACCACGAGATGTCCAACGAAATGACAAATTAAACTAAATATTTGATTTAACACAAACAATAATTCGATTGCCTTCAATAATTAGTTATTACACGGTTCAAGAACATATATTTAATTTGTACCTTGTGTGATGAACTAATTTAATTAACAATGAACTCTTTACTTCTTACATATTTAATCAAACAGTTATATGTCAGTAGTTGTTTCTATATAATAACCAAGTCAGTTACATAAATATATGTAAAAATGTATCACATGTGCTTTTTTGTAAAAAAATATACATACATTTAAAATGATCGCCGAAAAGTTCTGATAAATTTCAGATCTTAAGAGTAAAGTTACTAGACTTTAATTAAAACTTTGATGAAAGGAACCTTACATCTTTCGAGATCGCATTCTTTATTTTAGAGATTAATTCCTTTTATGTACTGCGCAGAGTTTTATAGATAGATTACAGTCTTAGAATTACTTTAGTTAACATACGTTGAGAAAATTGAAGTTGTAGTCAAATGTTACTTGGCTCTTTATTAGTTCTGAGGACTTTAGAAAAATAATGTTTGTTTTCCAACTTTGGAGTCGACATTAATCAAGAATTTCATAAGAAATAATTATCTACTGGTAGATAGTTTGGGAACTTAAAAATGTAGAAAAAGATGCCGTAGGTTATAAATTGCATTTTATCTATAAAGGATAGAAAGTTATACGTAATACTACATTTCAACGCTAGGATGTAAAGTTTCGATTCTGATTTAGAAAATATCAATGCACTAACAGAGTGTTTTTGAATTGTGATAATGCAATATCAGTGTAAAAATAAGAATGCATGTTTTAATGTGAAATCATTTGAAATTTCTCTTTTAAGAACTACATTACTTTTACAACAGGTCACAAGTTATAAATTAAAGGAGTGTGGCTCTGCTCGAATTTCTCTTAACTGAATGCATTTTTTTACACATTACAAGAAAAAATTTAAAAAATCGGCATCGTGGGTCAAAATTACAGCTTTTGTGCTGTGTCAACTAACAATTGCAGCTACTTTACTAACACAAAAGACACTATAATTCTTGAAGCATTATGGCATGTTCAACCGTTTCATCCATTGGAGTTTTATCTCCTTCATTCTATCTCCATGATTCATTTTATGTATTAAAGTAATTTTTGAAGGTTAATGTTGTAATCAAGTACCAATTGTAATATTATTAAAATATATTTCTTAAAAACAGCACGTAAAACAAAATTAAACGTATCGATATGCTTCGAAGGAAAAAGCAGCTCATTTAGCAACAGTTTGAGCTGTACGTGTTTCTTACTGACCAAGACAGATTGGTCTTCGAAACTGGCCGAAACGTTTAATTTTATTTTATATGATAACCTCGTAAGTCGATAACAAAGCCATAATTCGAATATCTGTAATAATTAATTATCACATGACTCAAGAAAGAAGTTATGAACACTTTACAACAAAGTTGAAAAGTGTTTATGACTTTGTTCATTCTGTCTGTCTGCCCGTTAGCACGATAACCGCCGTAAAAATGACTTAATCAAAATGAAATTTTAGTATGTTGTTCAGACGGTCTGTAGGACCTATGGGAATATAAATAAATAATATCACCCAATTAGTTTTGGATTGAACCCGTGTTGAAAAAATGAAATACATTGAACCCTATTGGATCTAATTTTTCAAACATTTTTTAAGCGGATTTAAAATTTACAAATTGCTTCGAAAATTTTAGGTAATATTCAAATTGTTCCATAAAATATATAAAAAAAATTCAGCGAAATATATTCAGTATTTTTTTAAATAAAAATTAAAATAATAATTACACCTCTTTTATGAAGCGATCATGTGACCATGATAAGAAAAGATCACGTGACCCACTTCAAAATGAAATTTGGCATCCATCTTGTCTCAAAATCGTGATTTTTAACGTCTTTTTAATTCATATTGAGTGTTGTATCCGTCCTAAAACCACTTATTTTTGCTTAAATTCTGTGCATCTACATACAGAAACAACGCATTTACATTATATTTGAGTTTAAATGATCATCCAAATTTGATTATTTTTACAACGAAGACTATTTTTCACTTATGTAAAATGCAAACAGCAAAATATGTAGAATGAGTTGTATAAAAATTGCTGTATTTTTTAACGCAAAATTATTTAGCTCAAGGAGTCTATATAGCTTATATGAATGAAATATTCAATGATTTTACAGAGAGAAGGACAATTTTTTTCGATAAAGTTTAAATTATAGAGTTTAATTACTTGTAGCTTCATGGTCTTAATTTTTAAATAAAATAAATTATTATAGTATTGTGATGAATGAAATGAATGGGGAAATGTTATGAATGAAATGCTGCTTTTAAAGAGAGGGCTAGGCGTATTATCTTTTCTATGACGTCATTTGAATGAATTTCAGTTGTTTTCGATGAAGTTTCAAATATAATAAATTATCGTAATATTATGATAATTTTAAAACTATTACCGAGGAATGTATCGCATTTTAGAGATGTTTAATCCGCATTTTAGACATTTTATATTTCAATGCTGTCATTTGAATGAAGTTCATTTTTTTCGATGAAGTTCCTTTTTTCGATGTTCATTTTTTTTCAAATATAATAAATTTATGTATTATTGTGATAAGTTTTAAAATAGTCCCAAGGAACGTATTGCATTTTAGAGATGTTTAAATAAAATTGCATTGGAGTTGGAAAATGTTTTATAATCAATGCTTTAAGCATGATGTAAAATGTAAACAGCACATGATTGATCTTTCTTGTTTTAATTTTATTCTGTAGCAGCAGTTTAATCTGTACGAGTACCAATAGTAATGGTATTTTTAAATACATAATTTTAAATTTAAATTTTATTTCTTCTTTTTTGTTGTGTAATTTAATGCTATTTTTAGCAAAATTTCTGTGTTACTAGAATGCATATCTAAAATGCAAAGCGAAAAGTGAGTTCTGTAGAACAACACAGCGACATATCCAACAAAATGTCAAATTGAACTATATTTAATTCAACACAAACAATAATTCGATTGACTGCAATAAATGATTATTACACGGTTCAAGAAACATATATTGTATTTGCATCCTGCGTGATTAAGTAGTTTAATTAACAATGAACTTTACTCCCTACATATTTAATCAAACAGTTATATTTGAATAGCTGTTTTTTGATAATTAACTATTCAGTTATATAAGCATATTTTAAAATGTATCACATTTGCTTTTCTGTATAAAAAGATACATACATTTAAAATTATCCCCCAAAAGTGCTGATAAACTTCAGACCTTAAATGTAAAGTTTCCAGACTTTAATTAAAACTTTGATGAAAGGAACCTTACATCATTCGAAATCACATTCTTTATTTTCGAGATTAATTCCTTTCATGTATTGCGCAGAGTTTTATAGATAGATTACAGTCTTAGAATTACTTTAGTTTATATACATGAAGAATATTGAAGTTGTAGTCAAATGTTACTTGGCTCTTTATTAGTTCATGGGACTTTAGAAAAATATTGTTTGTTCTCCAACTTTGGATTCGACGTTAATCAAGAATTTTCATAAGAAATAATTCCCTACTGGTGGATAGTTTAGGAACTTAAAAATGTAGATAGAGATCGCGTAGGTTTTAAATTGCATTTTATCTATAAAGGATAAAATGTTATACGTAATACTGCATTTCAATGATAAGATGTAACGTTTCGTTTCTGATTTAGAAAATATCAATGCACTAACAGAGTAATTTTGAATTGCGATAATGCAATAACAGGGTAAAAATAAGAATGCATGTTTTAATGTGAAATCATTAGAAATTTCTCTTTTAAGAACTACATTACCTTTATAACAGGTCACAAGTTATAAATTAAAGGAGTGTGGCTCAGTTCGAATTTCTCCTACCTGAATTCATTTTTTTTTCAATTTACAAGAATAAATTTGAAAAATCAATATCGTGGGTCAAAATGATTACAGCTATAGCGTGTAACTCTTCACTTTAAGGGTTTTAAAATATTTTTATTATTACCATACTTATACAATTTACTCCCAAAGGGGGTAACTTGCCCCCCAAAAGGGGATAATGACGTCTTGAACAAAAAAGTTATCGTGGCTATTTTTCACAAGTGTTAAAAACTATTGTCTCGTGTTCATTGAGCGATGAATAACTTCTTTTATTATTGAGTAGGTCAAATTTTGCAGTATGCCGTCATGTTAAAGAAATATAAAATTTGGAATATTTTTCGAAGTTTTCTATCGAATTCCAAACAATTCTATCAAGTTCTAGATGTTTTAATAACATAAAGGCGGATATAAAATTTCGTAGAAATCCATAAATATTTGTGGCTGCTATCATATACACAAGAAATCGGCCACAGACAGACAGACAAAAATCACTAAAAATTTAGCCAAAACGCGTCCGGAAAATCTTAAAATATATATTGGAATCAAATTTTCGAAATCGAAAAATCTTTATGGAAACTATACTTTCTCAATTCTTCGTATGTGAAAGTAAATGTACTGTCTGTTGTAGTAAAATATTTATCAACGAGCCCCATATGTGGCCCCAAAAGTATTTGATGACATGGTAATTAATTTAATTTCTGATTATTTATAAAAAAACTGAAGTTATTAAAATTCGTCTAGTGATTCCCTGAGCTCACTGTAAACAATAACTCGCTATTTTCAAACAGTGAGAATACTTACTTCAAACTGAAATGGAAATATTATTATTGAACAGTAAAATTTCCAGTTTAGAATTTTCAAATTTGATATTTTATTTATTAAACGTCATTTTCATTTCCCTTTACAACATTATTTATTTCCAGAAATTAAGCATATTTATAAAAATACTAGACCTAGCTCTAGTCATTTTCATACCAGAATAGTAACATTTCTCAACCAATATCAAGCATTTCGAGACCAGAGTAGTGATCAGCCGTGCAAAAATTAACTATTTAAACCATAGCAATTAGATAATAAATTTTCGTACATATACCCAACTAGATGGGATTTGTTGACACAATTGCTGTACCTCTATGTCAAGGGATGCGCACTGAGTCCCACGATTCGCACTCTTTAACACATCTGTTCGTTCATTTAGGACAAAATTAGAACATTGAAACGACTGTAGGAATCGAGTGGTGAATTGAGCTGAGTAACAGGCGAGACGAAATGGCGTCAACATTGCGAGTAAATTGGACATTTGCTTATGACCAATAGATATACTAATTATGACTGCATTGCAATCGCGCATAGAAAAAATAATGACTTGAGCCAGCCCTGGATCTGATAGAGGGAGCCAGCGCTCAATCAAGGACCAGCCTCTTTAACTGCATCTCTGAGTGATGGTGGACGATGATGCAACCTGTAAGGACCACGGATTCGTGACACCCTAAAGCCGTGTTTAAAAATCGTATCAAAACTAAAAAGGAATCCTAGAATTAACAAGTTGCTTCGGCAGATGCAATTGGTCTTTTGAGTGTTGTTGCGTCTTTTGAGTGTTGTTGCGTCTTTTGAGTGTTGTTGCGTCTTTTGAGTCTTGAGTGTTCAATCACCAAATTAGAGAGGGCAAATGCTGCAAAAGGTGAAGACGAACATATCATATTATGTTGAACGCCGAGAGAAGCAAACAGATGCGTAAAAAAGTTCAAATTGTGTGGCTTAAATCCTTGTAAATGCTATGGCAGTTAAGAAATTCTGTCAACAAATCCCATGAATTTGGAGGTATATACGAATATCTATAATTTCGTTGATATTTAAAAAGTTTATGTTCAGCAAGACCGATCGCCCTTCTAGTCTCGGAATACTTGACATTACTCAAGCTACTACAATGCTACTACAATACTACTACAATGCTAGAATTGTAGGTTCACACTGAAAAAAGCTAGGTCTTACATATTTTATATATAAGCACAATTTTTAAATAATATTGTTAATGGAAATGTACAATAAAACTTGATAAATAAACGATTAAATTTTAAAGGGCTAAAATCAGTTTTCATTGTTCAATATTAATCTCTTCCTTTTTGATTTAGTTAAGTATTCCCACTGTAAGAAAATGTGAGATTAGTTTCTGCATAACACATCAATAAGGCAACCACTATACGGATTTTAATAACTTTCTTTTCTTAATCACCACTGCTGACAAATTAAATTAATTCTCTCGGCATAAAATATTTTTAGCGCCACACATGGTGATCGTTCGTAAATATTCCACCACGACACAGTAAAATAAGAAAAATCAGCACAACTTAAACAAAGTACGAAATAAGTTAATTAGGACATTGTGACAATATCACAAATTAAGGGTGAAATGACGTTCTGTAAAAACACATATTCTGCGATGATCAATATTGTGTGCTATTGTCATAATGTGTTAATTTACTTTCCACTACTTGCTAAAACTTTTCTTTACTACATAACTTTGAATTTATCCATTTCCTATCACATATTGATTCACCTTATTTATTTACTGTATAAAAATGTGATTAAATAGTTAATAGATTAAGGGGAAATGGTCTGATGCAGGCAGCACATGAATTTTTCTATATAATGCAATGCAATTACTTTTCTTACATTGAACAAATTACGTATAAGAACTACGGTACAATACATTTAATGTTGAATTGTGCATTTGACGGATGCTAACATGGAAAACTATTTCGAAGTGCCCAATAACTTATATTTTTCGCAACACTAAATTGGCAATTATAAATATTGGTATCATCTGCAATAAGCTATAGAGTTCACATATTAAAATATTTGAGTAATTAATTTTAATCAATTTATGGTCATTTTCATTAACTTTTTCAATTTTGCAACTTATTCAATTTTGCGTATTTTCATCAATCTGGGGCGAAATATCGTCGAATTGTTTATATTTTGCTAAATGAGCAACCAATTTAGCCAAGCGCTGCAGATAAACGAAGAGAAGAGTATTTCTTATATATTGTAATTGACTGTGTAAATGACTGTGTAAATGACTGATGTATCTGACTAGTGTAAATGACTGATGAGCAATTATCCGGCGTCAAAGTACAATATCATTATACAAAGTATCTTATGAATGGAACGAACTAGATCCAAGATACTGATGTTTATATATTTACTGTATAATATTACATATGCAAAGTGAACATATTTTAGAGAAGTTAATATTTTTCAATTTTATGTTATTTTTTTTATAAATCTATTTGAAATACGTGCTTTATCTCAAGAACGGTTCAACTGTTTTCTAAAGGAAATTGCATAATGAATGACTATTTAAGTAACATTATTAAAGCCTCTAATTTCTTAATACTTTTTCAAAATTTTATTCTGAAATTTAGAGGTATTCTGAGCATTTGATTGCATTTAAATGCACACAGACATAATTTCAGAAAAGATCGATTCGAGTTCAAGGATGCTTGAAACGTCATCATACGTCAAAAAGTGTAATTCGAATTATAGATCCCATCACAACACTTTCTGGATATATTATGCTGTGTATATATTGAAAGTAATTCGTACAACGGTTATTTGTCATCCACTGTATGAATTTTAATACAAATATCAATGATATTAAGAGTTCTTCATAGAATACAAAATCAGTTTTCGGGAAATGCTTTCATTATTTCCATCATGTACATGTAAATATTTTTTAATGAAACATTAAAAACTTCCTATCATTAGAAAATTTAAATATTAGAAAATATTAGTAAGAATAGTACATAGCAATTAAAATAACAATAAAAATAATTTTAACTCCATCTCCATAATGTTAAATAATGAAAAACGTGACAGTTTCAAATCATAAGCAAATACATATTAATTTTCAATTTTTTGTTGATACAGATTCAAGGTTTGGTCTCTCTAATTACTTTTAAAGATATGATTTTTGCAATTAAATAATGTTTGATGACATTTTTTCGTAAAGAGCAGAAACAACATATGCAAATTGTTCTGATGAGTTATAAGTTTTTTTAATGTAGTCGCATAGTACACGCGCCGTGAGAAAAATTTATTTAATTGTTTCACTCAAATATTCAATATTTTTAATAACAAACGCATTATTCTGAGATTTTATTCTAATTTCCAATGCAGTATTGAAAAAAATAATTGGAAAACAATTCTTATATCTCTATATTAAAAATAAGTAGCTGATGCCGCTCTTTGACAATTTTCTCTTTTCTCGAGATTCTTTGCTTCGTACCGCAAAAACTATATAAAAAATCTGATGTGGGCAACACATGACTTTCCTTATATAATGTAATGAATTTACAACTTTTACAGTAAAAAAATAGGTTTTTCTTATAGTAGATACTAATATTCTTTCCAAGATATTGAATTTTCTACAATTAGTCGTCATTTTCATTGATTTAGCATCATTTTTATCCATATGGCGAGATTTTCATTAATTTGGCAACATTTCAAAAAAAGTCGCCAAGTTGGCGACATTCCGCAAAATTCGTCGCCAAAATCTCGCCAAGCGTTATGCACTAAGAAAAAAGTTATTCTTACAGCAGATAAATGACTATTGGCGTTCAAATACAAAAGTATTATTCAAAGAATATTTTTTCATGAATGGAACGAGCTAGATCCACGAGAATGATGTCATTCAATTTATCGCATAGTATTACATATGAAAAGTGAACATGTTTCTCAATAGGATTTTTTTTTTATGTGACTTTTTCATAAATTTTTTGAAAAATGTACAATATCTCGAGAACGGTCCATGTTAGCGTTCTAAAATTTATGCCAATGGTTTCCTAATGAAAAATTACATAAGAAATGTCTATTTGCGTAACTTTATTAGCGGATTTGATTTTTTGACGATTTTTTCAAAATTTCATTCGAAAATTTAGGGGGGTTTTGAACATTCCATTCCATATAAAAACAATAGGCTTCCAGTGTTTACGGATTGTGATTTTTTTACCAAATTTGATTCGAATCGGTCCATTCGTTCGTCATTTATCGTCTCCACAGACTCACTGACACACACACATACTTTCACACACACACACACATACACACACACAGACATCACTTCAAAAATGTTTTATTCGTGATCAGGGATGCTTGAAACGTCCCGTCGAAAACTCGAATTCGAATTTTCGACCCCGTCACAATACTTTCCTTATACATTATGTATATAAGGAAAGTAAAAAGTATGAAATCTGGTACACTTATAGAAAAAGCTTTGGGAAATACGCTGAAATAAACCGTTTTTTATATACATTGTAGTTTAAGAAATATTTAATGTCGGAGATAAAATATTTGAGCTGCGAGTTCGGGTAGCTTCGTCTCCGACTCGCTAATGTTCGCTGAGCACCTTGCTTCTGTGTTCGTGTTGACTGCCGTCTGCGCATGCGCGCCTTCGCTGCATGTTACTGCTGCTGTCTCTTCTGTTCCTGCCGGACATCCTGTGCTCCACGTCTTCCTTGATGACCACTTGAGTGCCGATGACTCGCCTGTTCTGAAGCTGACCTATGTCTTTCTGCGCATGCGCGTGGATTTGCCCCCGAAATATGCCCTTCGGGCTCGCCACTGTTAGCTATGCTCTCCAACTCCTGTAACTCGCTTCGCCAGTCACAAGGCTTAGTCTCCCACTCACTAACGTTTAGTGCCACCTGCTGCGCAGACATAATACGCCTGATGGGAACTGAAACTACGCCCGATGGGGACTGAGACTACGCCCTATGGGGACTAACAATCACCAGACCTGGAATCCTCTTCACGAGTTGTTTCATTCTGGCCGGCTCACACGACGTTTTACGCGTTCTGTGTTTACTGACGCTATCGCCTCTTGTTTATCAGCATACGTGACTTGCTTCCCCTTTCTCTCTCTAAAGCTTGCTGATCTGGTTTCGCGAGCACATTAGTATTGCCTGCTACAAGCCTAATATGCCCGTTGGACAACACCCCCAGCTCGCTAAGATGATCGCTTCACGAGACCTTTGGTGCCACCAGCATGAAGGCGTAATACGCAAGTTTGGTCAGGTGTTATATGCCTGTTTGGGCTCCGGCCTGTTTCGTTACGCTCGCAAATCTCTGTAATACGCTAACGTTCTCATTACGGGCATTTTAGTGCCACATGCTATACAGGCGTAATACGCCCGTTGGAGGCCGTCCCTCATTAATAGACATTCACCAACTCTGAATCTCGCTTTGCGAGCTATTTCAACCCGGCCGGCTCACACGACCCCCTCTGGTCCTGTGCTCGCTAACGCTTTCACAACTTTGCTCGTTACGCGCGCCAGTACCCGAGACTCGCTGAGCGAGAAGGTAGACTTCGGCTTTTACTCACTGAGCTCGCTTTGCGACCACTTTAGTGCCGCCTGTTATAAACCGTCTCTCTTTAACTGACATTCTCCAGCCCTGCAGCTCGCTTAGCGAGCTCTTTCACGCTGAATAGCGCAAACGACCGCCTACGGGTACTGGGCTCGCTGGAGCTCTTAAACCTCCAAGATTACACACTCCATTCCTGCCCTTTATTAACGGGATCTCGCAGCAGTCGTGATGCACCAGTTGGTACTTCGTCCCCTTATTAGCTGACGTTCACCGTAACACGATTTAAGAACAATTTCATCAAGCATGTGCTCCTAGCTCGCTACGCCCGTTTCGTGAATTGAGAGACTTCGTCTCCTACTTCATATCTATGTCGTACCGCCTGCTTTTAAGAACCATTTTTTGTTGTATTACGAACAAACGACAACATTTCATATCTGTATATTTTGTTGTTTGATCGTAATACAGTGACACAAAGTCGAGTTCCGCTTTCAGTATAGGCATATTTACAACAATGAAACATATAATTGTTGTGAAATATAAGAATTAAATTGTAATTTTCATGACAACAATAGTTTCAAATCTTTGCCAGTAAAGACGAAAATTCTACCTTATAAAGGGCATAAAAAGTTGAATAACTGATTAACAAAATCGAAATTTAAATAAAGGGATCCGTCCTGCAAAAATTCAACTATGTAGGTATACGCCACCGAAAATTCGAGTTCTTGCTATTTCTAGTCTGTCCAGTATGCGAACTCGCAGCTCAAAAACTCTTCTATTCATTTTGGCATAAAATATTTTCTAAACTGAATTTTAAAACGAAACCCGGTTTATATCAATGTGTTTCCCTAGTAGATATCTACAAATGCACCAAATTTCATATATTTGTATGCTATAGATTTTGCACTAGAGAGGAACTTGGGAAACGCGAAATTTGTCAAACAGCGGCTGCGGTATCATCTTTTTTTTATATAGAGAAAGAACAAAATATATAGTACTGGTGCACCAATATTTCACTAAGGAAAAAGTAAACATATTGAGCTGCAGCACTAGTGAAAATTTAGTCGCACTAGTCCACATCCGTTGAACGTTACTTTCCAAATTCAGAAGATTGCTGGAACGAGGCAGCTGGCGTTTCAACTGGTTCCACACATGCTCGATAGGGGACAGGTCTGGGGAACGGGCAGGCCATGGAAGTGTCTGGCCATGATTCAGGCAGGCCAGGGAGATCCAAGCCGTGTGCAGTCGGATATTATCCTGCTGGAATTGAGAACCTGGAATCCCAGCAAAGAATGGGAGCGCATGGGGCCCTAGAACCTCATCCACATATTCCTGGAACCTCAATGTTCCAGGTACCACTACTAGAGCGGATCGGTGGTCGTAAGCTATGGCTCCCCAGCCCATGATGCCTGCAGTGGGGCAGGTGTGGCGCTCGATAACGAAGTTGGGATTGTGGCATTGTGCAGGGGACCTACACACCAGGACACGCTGATCATCGGTCCCCAAAACGAAGCGGCAGTCGTCCATAAACACCACACATCGCCAATCTGTGGCGCTCCACGTTGCTCTGGCCCGGCATCACTGCAAACGGAGCCACCGATGTTCCCATGTTAACGGCAGCACACGTAAGGGACGCTGGTATCGCAGACTAGCTTCCTTTAGGCGTCTAGATATGGTTCATGGGCACGCTGGATCCGTTACGTGTGCCTGTATCGCGGATCGGGTCGCCGTGGGTTCTTTACATGCCTGCCGCACGATCATTCGATACTTTCTAGTCGTGGTATGCCTGGTTCGTTCAGAGACGGTTCTCAGTGTCTGGGTGGCGTCCCGTGATCAGTGCTCCCAACAACGTCGGACGGTATATTCCAAATGATCCACGTGACGGGCTATCCGACGCACGGACCACCCTGTGGTTTTCAGCCCGATGATCAGGCCTCTCCCGAAATCCGTCAGTTGCGTATATAGACGTTTCTGGCATCTACTCAGCATTATTTTCTCTGAGTACTCCTGCTTGCGTCGGCCAAAGCTGCTCGCATTAATGGAGAGTCGACTATACGTCGGTTTATAAGGCCGCTGTCTCATGCTTGCTGCTTCAGTCACAGGTGTACGGTCATGAGCAATCACACCAGACTGGGATCATTTGCATACCAGCCGCCCTCTAGCTATTTCCATCATTTCGCGGTTGTACCATGTGTTGTTCGTGGTGCGCAAGTTTCATTGTCTGTGATAGTGTATTATGCTACAATAAGATATGTTCTTTTTGAGATATTAAATGTTTTCAATCTAAAGGGAAAATTTATTAACATATTCGCGAAACATAGTGGACATTTCGGTATTGTATAGTTGCGCATTGCGCAAAATAGTGGACATTTCGGTATTGTATAGTTGCACATTGTGCAAAATAGTAGACATTTCGGTATTGTATAGTTGCACATTGCGCAAAATAGTTGACATTTCGGTATTGTGTAGTTGCACATTGAGTATAATAGTGGACATTTCAGTATGTCCACGATTTTGCACAAGCCCGTGAACTAGAAATAAATAGATGTAACTATTTTATAGTTATAAACCGTTCTCTAATTATTATAAATAATATTTTTCCACCAGCCACCACAATCTATATAAATAAAAATGAAAATCTGTCTGTCTGTCTGTCTGTCTGTCTGTCTGTCTGTCTGTCTGTTTGTCACACCATCACGGGAGAACGGCTGAACCGAATTTGATGAAATTTTGTGGGTAGCCCAGAAATAGCCCCACTTAAAATTATATCCGTGTTTTGTGTTTCTACGACCAGTGGTTCCCGAGATATTAGTAAAAAACGAATATTTCGTTTGTCTCATCGTCACGGAAAAACGGCTGAACCGAATTTAATGAAATTTGGTGAATAGCCTTGAAATATCCCCCCATAAATTTTGTCCAAGTTTCGAGTTTCTAAGACCTGGGGTTGTCGAGATATTAATGAAAAACGGAACTTTTTCCTAGGAGTTCTACTCCCTAACTCCGTGGTTTATCCAAACGAAAAGCTTGAAAATCGTTTGAAAGTGAATTAAATATTAATCTCTGAGTTTGATGGGAGATTTTTTGCGTTAATTAGTCACTTTCTGAAAACATGAATTGTTGGAAACATGATTTAAAGGGGAAATCTATCTCCATGGTTCATGGTTTATTTAAAACAAGCTTTTACGGAACAATGAGAAGTATAGAGAAATCAAAATCGTTATTTAATTTCGCAGTTTATGTTATAAGACATGACATATTTAACATGTTATAAGATTCTATCTTATATCATGTTACTCAGAAACGCAATTAAATTAAATCTGTCTGTTAATTTTAATAATTATTTTTTCGATTTGAATAATAAATAAATGGATATAAAAATATATTTTAGAAAAGAACGATTTGATTTTTCTTATAGCATTTTTGACTGGATAATATCAATTACGGTCTTCAGGTTTAAAAATTATTATTATTTATATTTTCGGGGATTATTGATTCAAGGATTATTGATATTTTCAAGTTATTATGCAATTATTTTATTATGACAAAAATTGTTTAAACTCATATATTGTATGATGTACGAATCTTCTACAAATACACGTGTATATCTTTTAATCTACGAGAATATAAGTAGTACAGGTATATTGACATATGTTTTGATATATATTGGCATATATTGGAATCAATTACGACCTTCTGGTATAAAGAGTACGGATATTATTGATGTTTTCAATTTATTACGTCATCTCTTTTATTTTGGCAAATAACGGGTAATCTTCTACTAACACATTGGCATATTTTCTGATCTGCGACAATATAATTAGTACGGGGTTGCATATATTCATTCCATTCCTATTTTTTCTTCTGTAAATTTGCTTACAAAAGGGGGCAGGGTGTTTTATTCTTCAGATCTGATCGTGAAGAAAATTTTGCATAGTGAGAACATATATTCTTAAACTTCTCTTTAGGAGCAATAAATTTAATATTTTAACAGAATTTGCACATGATTGCGAACTTTAAGTTTCTTTAAATTATACACTCCGTACGAATAACGGGTGTGCTGTTAGTGGTTAATAAATTTTAACATTTTAGGAGGATATATCATGTTGCTCGGCATCGCAATTAAATTAAATGTGTTTGTTAATGTTTTTATTATTTTTTTTCGATTTAAATAATAAATAAATGGATAAATGGATATAAAAGTATATCTTATGAATGGACGGTTTGATTTTTCTTTTAATTATATTAATTGCTGACTGCGTACATCAATTTCATTTATTTTGGCAAAGAGTTTTCAAGCTTATATCGTATTTAGCTACTAAACTCATATATTGTGTTTAGCCAATAAATTCATATAGCCGATTGTTGAAACAGAGAAAGAGTAGTGCGGGTATATCTTCTAATACAATTGTAGTGTTTTCATTTAGTATATTGAAACGGGATAAGAATGTTTCATTCAGATCTGCAAATTCAAAGCTACGAATTTGGAGGGATATCGCTAATTTGACAACTTTTCTTAAACTTTGCCAAATTGACGGAAATGTCGCCAAATTGATATAAACGACACACAAACAGCTGCCATAAACCTTCGGGTTGGTCGTGTGGCTTGGGTCTTCTACATATCAATGATTTTTTTTTTTTGTTTTGTTAGAAGAGAGTACTGAAATGATGTTTGGTTAGCATTTATCTGTCAGACCAACCATCCTACTTAGTAATACATTTAGCGAATTTTTAAAATGTTACCAAATTGATAAAAATGTTTTCAAATCTATAAAAATATCTTGAAATTGATAAAATTGCGCTACATAAATGATATTAATTATTTTTTGTTAGGGGATAGTATTGTGATGATATTTCGTCAATTTGTCGCAAAGTGGAACTGTCAGTTCTACAGTCCCACTTGGCGATAAATTTGGCGATTTTTTAAAATGTCGATAATTTGACGAAACTGTCGCCAAATGTTCCATAGAAATATAACTATTTAGACGATATTTTTTCTACCAATTTATTTGAAGCAAATGATATCATATCGCTTAGCAACGGATTTAAATCCAATGTGTTTATGCGGCAGACGATTTTTATTAAATCCTTTCCGATTTGAATAATGAAGATATGTATATAAAATAAATTTCATTGCCATTTCATTTTGGACTGGATAATATCAATTATACTCTTCAGGTTTAAACATTATTATTATTGATATTTTCCGGAATTATTGATTCAGTGATTATTGATATTTTTAAATTATTACGCCATTGTTTTATTGCGGCAAAAATTGCTGACACACGCATATTGTACGTTGTACGAGTAATCTTCTAGGAATGCACGGGTATATCTTCTAACCTACGAGAATATAAGTAGTACAGGTATATTGGCATATATTTTGACATATATTGGCATATATATTGGAATCAAGTACAGTCTTCTGGTATGAAGATTACGGGGATTAATTATATATTCAATTTATTACGTCGTCTGTTGTATTTTACCAAAAAACATTTGAGACTCATATTGCAAAATGAGTAATCTTCTACTAATAATCGGACATTATAAGTAGTACGTGTATATCTTCCCATATAATTTTAGCACTTTAATTTTGACATATATTGGAATAAATGACTGTCTTCAGATTTAAAGATTACGGGTTTATTGGTATTTTCAATTTATACATGTAATCTACTAATACAGATTATATTTTCTAATATTCGCGTATATAATTAGTACGGGTCCCATACAATTTTAACGCTTTTATTTTGCATATATTGATTCAATTCCATATTTTTTTTTTATATTTGCTTACATAAGGGGTCCAAGATGTTTCATTCTTCAGATATGTCCATGAAGATAATTTTATATAGCGAGAACAGAGATTCTTAAACTTCTTTTTAGGAGCATTATATTAAATATTTTAACAGAATATTTTGATTAAACATGTCATTTAGTATACTATAAGAATTTGGGCATGATTATGAATTTCAAGTTTCATTATATTATATACACCGTACGAAGAACGGGTATGCTGCTAGTATTTTCTAAAATAATTAATAGAATTACGTGAAGATTATTTTAATCTATAAGGCGATGAACTTAATGCCCTTTCAGCATTATCTACTTATAAAAAAGCTCTAATTTCAGGTATTGTTACCTCACAATACCAACATTTGGTTATCTGTAGAGAAAGATATATGCTGTGCACATATGATTTCATTTTCTACATTACAAGTTAAATTCGTTTTCACTATTTGCAA
The DNA here is from genome assembly GCA_951213105.1 of Amaurobius ferox. NCBI lineage: Eukaryota > Metazoa > Arthropoda > Arachnida > Araneae > Amaurobiidae > Amaurobius > Amaurobius ferox. The sequence continues at coordinate 30,151,846 of OX578143.1, forward strand.
AAAACTATAATTACGCATATGTATACAGAAAATCACATTTAGGTTAACATTGCTATCAAAGTTAAAATTATTTTACGCAAAATTATTTCTTTGCTTACTACATATTTATTTTAAATTCTATATTTCGGATATTTATTGTTTTTAACAAATTAAATTTTTTCAAAAGTCAGAAGCAGGAAATGAGAATATAAATCAATATCAGATTTAATCACTGGGGAACTCCAATCTCCAGAAACTTAATAAATAAAATCTTGCGACATTCTTTAAATTTGCATGTACATTTCCTTTGTTGAATGAAATTTGAATTTATTTCACTTTCTAATTACATTTCAAGAATTGATTTCTGTAATTAAACAATGTTCGATAACATGTTATTTTAAGGAAACGAAATATGAAAATTAATAAAATCAATTTTGGTGTGTAAAAGATAAATGAATAAAACTGAACTAAAACTGAAAAACTGCTTTTTTTTTTAAATTTCTTTAAATTTGAATAATATATGATTTATAAATGCTCTGTGAAAAACATGATTTATATTATTGATCTGTGATTTTCAACTCGGTTTATAAAAAATAATGGCAAACGAGTTTGAGTTCAATATTCGTATTATTATATTTATTTAAATAAAACTGTAATGCTAGGTGTTTAATCATTGAGTGTTGTTGTTGTTGAGACCCAGACCGTCCGACCTACCAGAAAGGTGTAAGGTAACTGTATGGACGGCCGGGAAGTGCCACCCAATTTAGACCGGAACCCAGTGGGGGAGGCATCCACAGGGACCGTACCCTCCTTCCCCTACCGCCAACCTGTCGGAAGGACTTACGGACCCACATGTTTAACGTGATCGTACTCCGCATGAACACGGCGGCATTTGTGGTAGCGTGCAAATCTAGCGCGCAAACCACGAGGATACCGCACCCGAGATGGCCAACAGCACGCGGTGTTCCGAGGTGGTCACCCACCAAGTACTAACCGCGTCCGATGCTGCTTGACTTCGGTGATCTAACGAGAACCGGTGTTTTCAGCACGGTACGGCCGTTGGCTAATCATTGAGTGTGTAAAAACTATATTGTCATTGAATTGTTAATACGTATGTGGGTTATTACATATAACAATATGGACATTTAATCTATATTTTTTCATTATTCTATTATTCTGCGACTAATATTAAAGGCAATCATAGACAGAGGAACTAACATTCAGAAATTAAGTTGCAACTTTTGATAAGTTCCTAAGACTTTACAACCTAGTTGAAAGACTTTATGACTTTGTTCATTCTGCCTGTCTGTATGACCGTTACCACGATAACTGCCGCAAAAATGATTTATCAAAATGAAATTTTAGTACGTTGATCAGAGAGTCTGTGGGACCTATGGGAATATAAATGCATAATATCACTCAATTAGCTTTGGATGGAATCCGGGTTGAAAAAATGAAATACATTGAACCCCATGGGATCTAATTTTTCAAATATTTTTTAAGTGAATTTAAAATTCACAAATTGCTTCGAGAGTTTTAGAAAATATTCAAATTATCCCATAAAATATATAAAAAAATTTCATCAAAATATCTTCATTAGTTCTTAAAATAAAAATTACACCCTTTATATAAAGATATTATGTGATCATTATATGAAGAGATCACGTGACCCACTTCAAAATAAAATATGGCATCCATCTTGTGTCAAAATCGTGATTTTTAAAATTATTTTTAATTTATATTTTGTATTGTATCCGTCCTAAATCCGCTTTATGTTTGCTTAATTTCTGTGCATATGTATTCTGAAACAGCACAATTACAATATATTTGAGTTTAAATGATCAATGCCATCCATCTTGTGTCAAATTTGCGATTTTTAAAGTTCTTTTTAATTTATATTTAATATTGTGCCCGTCCTTAAACCACTTTATTTTTGCTTAATTTCTGTGTATCAATGTTCTGAAACAACACAATTACATTATATTTGAGTTTAAATAATCATCAAACGTTAATTATTTCTACAACGAAACCTAATTTTCCCTTATGGAGAATGTAAACAGATTAGGCTGTAAGATGAGTTGTATAAAAATTGCTGAATTTCTTTAACGCAAAATTATTTTGCTCTAGAGTCTGCAATATAGGTGATATGAATGAAACATGTATTGATTTGACATTGAGAAGCAAACGATTTAATGACAGACTTTTTCGTTAAAGTTTTATGCATAGAGTTAAATTACATTTACCTCCATGGTTTTAAGTTTTCAAGTAGAATAAATTATTGTAGTACTGTGGTGAATGAAATAAAAATGTATGAATGAAACATTTACTGCTTTTATACAGAGAGCCAGGCGATTTATATTTTGATGACGTCATTTGAATCACGTTCGTTTTTTTCGTTGAACTTTTAAATTTTCAAATATAATTAATTATTGCAGTATTGTGATAATTTTAAAAATATTACCACTGAATGTATCACATTTAAATATGTTCAAATACAATTAGAGTTGTAAAGTGTTTCATAATCAATGCTTTATACACCATTGACCTTTCTCGTTTTTATTTAACAGTGTATGTCACATAGCGCTTAAAATAGTCATTACAGTCGAAATTTAAGGAGTTAGGATATAACTAGTATATAGCACTTACAGTATTGTGGTTGATGCTATAAGTGTGCAACGTTTTTTAGTCTTCATTGTCGCCGTTGCAATTTTCTAGACAATGGAGAGTTTTTGACTCTAAACCCTTACTTTATCTGACACCAAGATGGAGCAGATTAAAATCTGGCTTCATTATGGATTTGACACGTGGTCTATACAACAAGATAAGTGTGTAAACATTCATCTCTCTACATAAATCACCAATACAGAGTACTTCTGGTTTGCAAAGTGTAGTACAATACTTGTACAACATGTTGCACTCCCAATTAAGAATGCCAAGAAAGATAATGAGCAATCCAAATGCAGCAGAGGAAATTTAATTGGAACACAATCATAGATATACAGTGTTCATCCCCTTCTGCATCAACGACAAATGGGAGTAGTGGTATGAAACCAAAGGGGGGAAATAAAAAAGAACCCAAAATTTTGTTCCAGAAAGTTCAGCAGATCTGAATTTTGGACAACGAACTAACAACATGTCTCTTGAGTTTGTGCAAAAAATATCTACTGGAGCGCTAAAATAAAGCGTGGCTCAGAAGTGTGGTGTGCAATAGAATCTTACAGCATAGTGATTGCGCGAATAAGTATTGAAATGCAAGAAAGCATAAGTATTTATGTATTTCACTTGTCACTAATCATCGCGGAAGGCACACATTTAACGGTTATCTAATAATGAACAATTATTTCATACGAATCTATGTCGTAATAACGACTTCTTGTATTTTAAACTAAAAGAACTATTTTGAGTTTCGGTAAACTAAAAGAAAGTGTCTAAATATATGTATCAATTATATTATGTGTGTAAATATGTTTATTAATGAAATATTGGTAGCGCTATAGATGTATTATAATAATGGATTTATGAATAGTATTAATAATCAAGACATAAATGGATATCTGTAACTTAAATATTAAATAAATTGGTCAAATTTAGATAAGTGTGTTTATTTATATCTTGTGTATTTGTCTCTCCGGCTTGAGAACCGGGAGTTTACATGCTCCACCCTTAGTGAAGGCATCAAAGGTAAGTCCTAGTATAATAATTTTGATAAGGACAACTTGACCTTATGGCACAAAGCTTTACAAAACCGCCTCATATCTATCAATTTCCCGCGGGGGAATTAAAAATGCTACTCCTTTAGGTACTTTTCAGTAGCATATATACTGCCAGTAAATAAATCTATGGCGTGCTTATCTAGGGTCTGCGAAAGCATTTGGAAAACACCCTACACAGCTTTACAAAACAGCCTCATATCTATCAATTTCCCGCGGAGGAATTAAAATGCTACTCCTTTAGGTACTTTTCAGTAGCATATATACTGCCAGTAAATAAATCTATGGCGTGCTTATCTAGGGTCTGCGAAAGCATTTGGAAAACACCCTATTCTTTTGGTCGCTGGAGGGAGGAAATTGAAAATCTAGGTTCTTTAATTTATTTCCCAAGATCTACAAAGCATGTTTGCAAATATTTATCCTTCTAGCAAATGGTAGTGCTTCAAGGGAAACCAAAAATACTTTATGAATCCCTCCAATCTAACCTTCTTAGGCAGGCATAGAATATTAGTCTTCTTTTTGTTTTCTCTTTTAGCGAATACTATAAATGTGAAAATATTGTCTTCTAGGCTATCTAGTAGCCACTGAGGATTGTCTAAAAATGCAAAAACACGATAGATCATTGTTATATAAATTACTTTTTGAATATCTAATGATAATTAACATGATAAGTGGCTGTTTTACGAAACGGATCTCAACATAATATATTAAACACTCCAAAACGGATAGACGATACACACTCAGTTTCAATTTATATCTGCAACGACGGTCATTTGCAAAGTGCAGGAAATTGCACTTTGCTGTTACGACTGTATATTGCGTTTTAGATTTGGTCACATCATAATAGTTCTAAGAGTATACCACAGTTATTGTGCATTGCATACTTTCAAAGTATAGCATAGTATTGCATTCTCCCCATACAATAGTATAATGCAGAGGGTATTGCGATGTATTGCAATGGGTTCGAAAATTCGAATTCGAGTTTTTGACATGAAAGTACAATCCAGGCATTCCTGAACTCGAATCGAACATTTTGAAAGTAATGTATGTATGTGTGTGTATGTATGTTAGTGAGTGTGTATGTATTTATGTTAATGTGTGAATGCATGTGTGTGTGTTTTAATGAGTCCGTGGATGAAGTATCTCACAAAAGGAGTGTTTTGAATGTAATGCGGTACGCTTATTATGATCCTTGGAAACGGGAACCCTATTAATTTTAAACGAAATTCATATTTCAGATGATTCTCACATCTTTGAATTAAATTTAAAAAAAAAATCGTGAAATAAATCAGAACATTCAATATTGTTAAATAAATAAATTTTGTATCCGTAATTTTTAATTCTAAAACGAATGGCACACTTTGTAACGCCAGTTTCAATCGTTGTCGAGATATTGTACGTTTTTTAATTAAATGTATCTGAAAAATTATATAAAAATCAACTGTAGTAAGAATCATAAAATATGTAACACTGGAGATAAATTTGCCGATATTGGCAACTGATTTAACGAGATATTACGATCACGGCAACATTTTAATATGGTACCAAATTGATGAAAAAGTCCCCAAATTGCCCAAATATGACGCTAAAGTTTAGAAAATGCAGAAAATTGATTAACTTGTAATTAACATATTTCTACAATATAAAATATATAGCTTAGCAGATGTTAGCAGTATTTCCAATTGTGAAGTTATATTTACGCGAAATATAACTTAATTTGATACTTCAAAATAATTGTACATACTCACAAAATATCAGTATACTTTTCAACTACTATACAACATATATTTGCAAATATTTATCCTTCTAGCAAACGGTAGTGCTTCAAGGGAATCCAAAAATACTTTATGAATCCCTCCAATCTAACCTTTTTAGGTAGGCATAGAAGATTCGTCTTCTTTTTTTTCTCTTTTAGCGAATACTATAAATGTGAAAATATTGTCTTCTAGGCTATCTAGTAGCCACTGAGGATTGTCTAAAAATACAAAAACACGATAGATCATTGTTATATAAATTACTTTTTGAATATCTAACGATAATTAACATAAGTAGCTGTTTCACGAAACGGATCTCAACATAATATATTAAACACTCCAAAACGGATAGACGATACATACTCAGTTTCAATTTATATCTGCAACAACGGTCATTTGCAAAGTGCAGGAAATTGCACTTTGCTGTTACAACTGTATATTGCGTTTTAGATTTGGTCACAGAATAATAGTTCTAAGAGTATTCCACAGTTATTGTGCATTGTATACTTTCAAAGTATAGCATAGTATTGCATTCTCCCCATGCAATAGTATAATGCAGAGGGTATTGCGATGTATTGCGATGGGTTCGAAAATTCGAATTCGAGTTTTTGACATGAAAGCACAAACCAGGCATTCCTGAACTCGAATCGAACATTTTGAAAGTAATGTATGTATGTGTGTGTATGTATGTTAGTGAGTGTGTATGTATGTATGGTAATGTGTGAATACATGTGTGTATTTTAATGAGTCCGTGGAAGAAGTATCTCACAAAAGGAACGTTTCCAATGTAATGCGGTACGCTTATTATGATCCTTGGAAACGGGAACCCTATTAATTTTAAAATAAATTTTTATTTCAGATGATTCTCACAATTTTGAATTAAATTAAAAAAAAAATCATGAAATAAATCAGAACATTCAATATTGTTAAATAAATAATTTTTGTATCCGTAATTTTTAATTCTAAAACGAATGACAAACTTTGTAACGCCAGTTTTAACCGTTGTCGAGATATTGTACGTTTTTTATTTAAATGCATCTTAAAATTATATAAAAATGAACAGTAGTAAACATCATAAGATATGTAACACTTGGAGATAAATTTGCCGATATTGGTAACTGATTTAGCGAGATATTATGATCACGGCAACATTTTAATATGGTACCAAATTGATAAAAAGTCCCCAAATTGCCCAAATATGACGCTAAAGTTTAGAAAATGTAACAAATTAATTAACTTATAATTAACATATTTTTACAATATAAAATATATAGCTTAGCAGATATTAGCAATATTTCCAATTGTGAAGTTGTATTTACGTGAAATATAAGTTAATTTGAGACTTCAAAATAATTGTACATGCTCGCAAAATATCAGTATACTTTTCAACTTTAAAACCTTTGCGCCGTGGATCTTGTCCATTATTATTTCGCATCGAAAGAAGTCCATTACTATTTTGCATCGAAAGAAGTCCATTATTATTTTGCATCGAAAGAAATTCATTATTATTCTTCATCTAAATATGTCCATTATTGTTTTGCATCGAAAGAAATTCATTATTATTCTTCATCGAAATATGTCCATTATTATTTCCCATCGAAAGTCGTAAAGTACCTGCATTATGTGAGGAAAATCATGCGCTGCCCACATCAGATTTTCTGCCGTTATATAAAATATAATATTTTTTTATATTTTATGGCTTTGGATTGTCTAATTTAAATTTTGTAGAAATAAGAAGCTGGTTAAATAGAAGGACTAAAATTGGCTGCTTCCATAGAAGCTCGATCAATTGTAACACGCTAATTTTTCATGTCATTTACGATATTGGTTTTTGTATTGTCACCAGTACATAATAAGAACAGGACAGGTGTATAAATGTTATAATCAGCCATGGAAACATTATTCAATGTTGATGGTGTTTACGTACAATGAATTTGACTAGTTTTCTTAATAGGCAATAACCATTCAGTTCAAATTAACGCAGATGACAATTGAAGCCATTTAATCCATAATCAGGAACAGTTTTATAATTTTACAAAATTTAGTATCGATCGATTCAGCTGTTTATAAAATATAGTTCATTAGCACAATATGCAAATTATGCTACAGATTATTAAAAAAATATCATGGGCACTAATATGTGGTCAAAATATGAATTTTTATGTATTAAGTTATTATTTTAATATTTTTAAAACTTTACGATAAAGTTGAAAAGTGTTTATGACTTTGTTCATTCTGTCTGTCTGTCGGTCTGTCTGTATGTCTGTCTGTCTGTCTGTCTGTCCGTTAACACGATAACTGCCGTAAAAATGACTTAATCAAAATGAAATTTTAGTATGTTGTTCAGACGGTCTGTAGGACCTATGGGAATATAAATGAATAATATCCCCCAATTAGTTTTGGATTAAACTCGGGTCGAAAAAATGAAATACATTGAGCCCTATGGGACCTAATTTTTCAAACACTTTTTTAAGCGGATTTAAAATTCACAAATTGCTTCGAAAATTATAGATAATATTCAAATTGTTCCATAAAATATATAAAAAAAAATTCATCGAAATATATTCAGTAGTTTTTAAAATAAAAATTAGAATAATAATTACACTTCTTATATGAAACGATCACGTGACCATGATATGAAACGATCACATGACGCACTTCAAAATGATATATGGCATCCGTCTTGTTTCAAAATCGTGATTTTTTAAAGTTCTTTTTAATTCATATTGAGTGTTGTATCCGTCCTAAAACTACTTTATTTTTGCCTAAATTCTGTGCATCTACATACTGAAACAACGCAATGACAATATATTTGAGTTTAAATGCTCATCTAAATTTGATTATTTCTACAACTAAGCCTATTTTCACCTATGTAAAATGTAAACAGCAAAATATATAGAATGAGTTGTATTAGAATTCCTGTATTTTTTTAACACAAAATAATTTAGTCGATGGAGTCTGCATGGCTGATATGAATGAAATATTAATTGATTTCATAAAGAGAAGGACGATTTTTTTCGATGAAGTTTCAAGCATAGAGTTTAATTTTTTGTAGCTCCATGGTCTTAAACAAAATGTTTAAATAAAATAAATTATTATAGTATTGTGATGAATGAAATGAATGGGAGAAAGTTATGAATGAAATCCTGTTTTTATAGAGAGATCCAGGCGTGTTATTTTTTCTGTGACGTCATTTGAATTAATTTCAGTTGTTTTCGATGAAATTTTCAAATATAATAAATTATCGTAGTATTATGATAATTCTAAAACTATTACCCAGGCATGTATAACATTTTAGAGATGTTTAAACCAGGCAATTTATATTTCAATGCCGTCATTTGAATGAAGTTCATTTTTTTCGATGAAGGTTTAAGTTTTCAAATATAATAAATTAATGTAGTATTGTGATAAGTTTCAAAATATTACCGAGGAATGTATTGCATTTTAGACTTGTTTAAATAAAATTGCTTTGAAGTTGGAGAGTGTTTCATAAGCAATGCTTTAAGTATGATTGATCTTTCTTGTTTTATTTGTTAACTTTATTTAGCTATGTTTTATTTTAATATTTTTTATTTGTTAAATTATCTTAATTTAGCCTAAAGCGTAAAAAGTCATGCGTCCGTCAAATAATCGACCAATCTGCAACGTCCGGTATCAATCTGTGAATGAACATCATTCTTAAAATATAAACATTAAAATGCAACGCTCTAAAATAATGGCACACTGCTTCATAAACTTATATATTGAAATTATTATTTGATTTCAAATTGTTAATCAGATTAATTTTAAATTTTTCTTCAGATTTTCTCTTAAAGATTTACTCACAAAATAGACATTATCAATTTATATTTCATTAATAATTAAATTTCCCAAATAAACTTTTGGAGCGAGCTGCGATGAGAGACTCAGACTTAAATTTTGATAGACTTAAGAGTCAATTTCTTAATTAAAATGGAAGGTCCTCATTTAAATAAAAACAGTAACGTTTGCGTTTGCATTCCATGTCATCTGAATGGCATAGTTGTTGTAGGTAAATCCATTAAGAGTTCCATCTGAAGTCATTTAGAATCTCTACACAGGCATATTCTCATTTCTCAGTTATACTTTTCACTCATCTTTTTATTTTCCTTATATACATAATGTGCAAGGAAAGTATTGTGATGGGGTTGAAAATTCGAATTCGAGTTTTCGACGGGAGAGCACGTTTCAAGCATACCTGATCCCGAATCAAACATTTTTGAAGTGATTTCTGTGTGTGTGTGTGTGTGTGTGTGTGTGTGTGTGTGGAGACGATAACTGAGGAACAAATGAACCGATTCGAACGAAATTTGGTACAAAAATCACAATCCGTAAACACTGGGAGCCTATTGTTTTTATACGCAATCGAATGTTCAAAACCCCCTAAATTTTGAGTGAAATTTTGAAAAAATCGTCAAAAAATCAAAACCGCTGATAAAGTTACGCGTAGACATTTCTTATGTAATTTTTCATTAGAAAAAGTTTGACATAAATTTTAGAACGCTAACATGAACCGTTTTCGAGATATTGCATATTTTTCAAAAAACTTATCAAAAAGCCATATAAAATAAATAAAAATATTTCCTATTGAGAAACATGTTCACTGTTCATATGTAAAACCATGCGATAAATTGGGTGACATCATTCTCGTAGATCTAGCTCGTTCCATTCATGAAAAAATATAGTTTGAGTAATACTTTTGTATTTGAACGCCAATAGTCATTTATCTGCCGTAAGAATAATTTTTTTTTCGTCCATAACGCCTGGCGAGATTTTGGTGACGAATTTGGTGGAATGTCGCTTTTTAAAATGTTGCTAATTTAGCGAAAAACTCGCCAAATGGATAAAAATGATTTTAAATCACTGACGACTCATTGATGATGACGACATGGAAAATGGCGATTTATTGACGAAAATTCAATATCTTGGAAATAATATAAATAACTACTATAAAAATAATCTATTTTTACTTTCCTTATATACATAATGTATAAGGAAAGTATTTTGACGGGGTCGAAAATTCAAATTCAAGTTTTCGACGGGGAGTACGTTTCAAGCATCCCTGATCACGAATCAAACATTTTTGGAGTGATGTCTGTGTGTGTGTGTGTGTGTGTGTGTTTGTGTCAGTGAGCCTGTGGAGACGATAACTGACGAACGAATGAACCTATTCGAACGAAATTTGGTACAAAAATCACAATCTGCAAACACTGGACTTTTATTGCTTTTATACGCAATCGAATGTTCAGAACCCCCCCCTAAATTTTCGAGTGAAATTTTGAAAAAATCGTCAAAAAATCAAAACCTCTAATAAAGTTACACAAATAGACTATTCTTATGTCATTTTTCATTAGAAATCGATTGACATAAATTTTAGAACGCTAACATGAACCGTTCTCGAGATATTTCATATTTTTTAAAAACAATATCAAAATATCATATAAACTAAATAAAAATATTTCCTATTGGGAAACATATTCACTTTTCATATGTAATTCCATGCGATAAATTTGGTGACATCATTCGCGTGAATCTAGCTCGTTCCATTCATGAAAAAAGATACTTTGTGTAATACTCTTGTATTTGAACGCCAATAGTCATTTATCTGCTGTAAGAATAACTTATTTCTCCGTTCATAACGCTTGGCAAGATTTTGGCGACGAATTTGACTGAAAGTCGCCAACTTGGCGACATTTTTAATTGTTGCCAAATTAACAAAAATCTCGCCAAATTGATAAAAATGACGCTAAATCAATGAAAATGATGTCTAATTGAAGAAAATTCAATATCATGGAAAGAATATAATTATCTACTATAAGAATAACGTTCTTCTTAGTTGTAAAAGTAGTAAATTCATTGCATTATATAAGGAAATTCACGTGTTGCCCACATCAGATTTTTTACTTGTCGAATTTTATCTCTTTTTAATTGTCTTGAATGTCTTCAACGCTCACTGATGGCTCTGCCTTCGTTTTATACCTTGCATGTCACATGTGTGACAGTGACGTTGTAGTCACGTGATACCTGGATCACAATGTGACATCATATTTTTGACTTCTTTGCGACGTTACGTATTAGTAACTTTGTAACTTCATTGTGACTATATTCTGTGACATTTTCACAATTTATTAACACGTAACAATGTGACAACATTACAATGGCAATTACAATGTGACGTCACAAACAAGTTAATATGCGACGTCTCAAAAGGGCATGAAAATAACCAAAATGACTACGCTGTGACCTCAATATGACATTGCCGAGACGTACTGCGATGTCCTGTGACGTCCCAAAGTCACAGTGTGACGTAAATCTTACGTCACTGTGAAAAAAAATGCTGTTAGGGTGATTGTACATAACTGCTGGCATGCTTGACGGCTGAAAGAATTACGTGCACTTCGAAAATAGCATGGGTATGGTTTTATTGCCCATCATAAATTAATTAGAATTTAACGTCAAATATTTGCGTCAGCTCGTCTGCTATATTACTAGCTGGAGGTAACATGTTATTTCACAGGCCTTGGCTTGGGCCAACGGCCGTACCGTGCTGAAAACACCGGTTCTCGTTAGATCACCGAAGTCAAGCAGCATCGGGCGCGGTTAGTACTTGGTGGGTGACCACCTCGGAACACCGCGTACTGTTGGCCATCTCGGGTGCGGTATCCCCGTGGTTTGCGCGCTAGATTTGCACGCTGCCACAAATGCCGCCGTGTTCATGCGGAGTACGATCACGTTAAACATGTGGGTCCGTAAGTCCTTCCGAGAGGTTGGTGGTAGGGGAAGGAGGGTACGGTCCCTGTGGATGCCTCCCCCACTGGGTTCCGGTCTAAATTGGGTGGCACTTCCCGGCCGTCCATACAGTTACCTTACACCTTTCTGGTAGGTCGGACGGTCTGGGTCTCAACAACAACAACAGGCCTTGGCTTGCCGCTTATGAATTCATGTTGTAGTTTGGGAGATAGATCGTGGTGCAGTTCCGGAGAAAAGTCAGTGGTTTGAATTAGGTGATAGAATAGGAGAGCATATGATGTTTTGGAGACGAATTAAAACAAAGATAACGATAATTATTTTTTATAACATTGCAAAATGTGTCATTGATAAAATATTGCAAAATTTGAACGAAAACGAACTTTGTACGAATGTAGTGGATTTTCAAAATTTATATGTTTTACAAGGATTATATGTATATATATATATATATATATATATATATATATATATATATATATATTATACATTTAGAGAGAGAGAGAGGAAATATGGTATATAATCCAATGAAGAAACAAATAAGCAGACAATCAGGTGGATTTTCAATTTTATTTATATAGATATAAAGAGAAAAACATGACAATAAAGAAGAAGGGCGGCCAAGTCAAAATGGTATTCAAGACATAAAGAATGAATAAATGAGGTGTTATCAGGTCATGTTTGTAAAAGATTGATGTTGATGAGGAGTATTAAAATCTGGAATCCGTAAAAAGTGCCCATAAGCAGGGACAACAGACTGCGGTTCCAAAAACAAAAACTTATTGACCTACAACTCAGATCAACTTATTGACCTGAGTTGCAATACCAGTTATTTTATGCCTTTTGTAATCTAAGCAAAATGAAACTGGAAGCAATACGTATAAACAACTGAAATTTACAGAACACTAGTGGTCTCTTACAAAAATATTGCTATTCCGTGATAGTTTCAATCCTTGCTGGTTGACTTTGAATGGAGATCTGACAGCGTATATCACTATTTCTGTTTTATTATTTCCAACTACTTTAATGAGCATTTTTATTTACCTGGAGTAACGATTTTATCATGCAAACTTGTATTTATGTTGTATAAACCAAATCATTGGTGAAAATACATTTTGCATAGTATTGCCTTTACTGGAATAGTATTTGAAGCATCTGTTTCTCGGGCTACAGAAATAATTTAAATGATGGCAGATGTAGATTTAAGATTCTGGAGAAAGCAAATATTTGTTAAAGATTTACTTTTCAATTCTTTTTTCTATTTAAAGCTCAAAGATTTGCATTTTCCTTGGAGCATCTATATTTCAAATTTGTCTGCAGATAGGGCTGCGAAGATAACTGATATGGATTCAAAATTAAATTTTGATGGAGGTAGAGGGATTAACTACGATTATCCACTTCCGATTCCTTTTCCATTTCAGTTTCAGTAATTTAAATGAAACATTGATTTATCAAACATTTATTTTTTGGGAATTGCAATTTTGGTTCTTCATATGTCACTTCCTATTCAAAAATTTACATTTTCCTTGGAACATATTTTTTTCAGGATCCGATGGCTAAATATATAGCAGCTTAGATGGCTTAAGAGCTATAGATATAGCTTAAATACTTTAGGAGCTGCAGATACAGCTTATGAATGTTAATATGAATGCGTTATGAACGCGTTATGAATGCGTTAAATTATGAATGCGTTAAATTACAGAAGCTGTTTGTGAGTTTCGTTTCCACTTCCGATTATAAAAATGTTACTTCAGGTTTTTCTAAAAATTCGTATGACTGTACGGAATAAAGGAGCAGAAGAATACAAATATCTAAAATTTTAGTCAAAAATTAAGTATACATATCACTTGTACCATATGAAAGCTATTTTAATAATTTCTTGTAGTACTTTCTTTTTTTATTCAGAAAACATCCAAAGCGATGTCCCAGAATATTTTCGTAATCATATAAGTTGTTGTAAAATATTATACCGAAACAATATTTTATTCACGACAAAATTTAGCAAATTTCTCAACACCCTTCTCGCCACGTTGATTCTACTTAATATGACATGCAAAGTACTTAAATTTTGCGTCCAGCTTCCTACGCCCCATTTCCTTCGACATCCTACTAAAAGCTTATATTCCTTTCAAAAATAATTTCATCACTTGGCAAAAATGACAAATACACAACATGTTTAGTTTTTCCTCTGCAGTTCTTTGTAGGATAAAGTGTTCCAGTGGATGAGTTTTGCAATCTAAATCATGTGATGAAGTGGGTTTTCTAAGTCAAGGTTAATATACTTTACTATCTAACTTGAGAAAATGAATATTATGAGCAAAGCGATATATTTAGGGATATATTCTCGTGTGTCTTCTCCAACATTTAGTGACTTCTAAAATATTTGGATGAATTATAGAATTTATTTTATGTTCTCAGAGGGTGCTTAAGTTGAAAATATATTAAAGATTTATTAAAAATAAATACTACTATCCTTTATATATATTGAGCCAACTATAATCATTTCATCATAAGTTTTCATAGAACAGTGAATCAAAATTCAAAACATTTTTTATTTATGTTCATTTAGTTTTACGACGGTAATTCAAATCGAGGCTTTGCACGTTAGGTAACTATCTTTTCAATTATCTGTCAACTCATGCCACCGATACCTCTCACTTGAAAAATCTACACTGGCATATTTTACTGGCATCACTTACTGTTTTAAACCTCTTTTAAGATAAAAAAACAACTTTTATAGATTTAAAAAGACATGTATTGCATTAATGGACGGGTATATCGCAACCTAAATTTGGCAGAAATTTAGCAAACTTGCCATTATTTTCACCAAATAAAAGACTTCTGGGCAACTTTTGTTCGAGAATTGGCGGCGTGTGATTTTAGCGAATTTCTATAATCTTCAGTAGCAGCTATCTATTAATGTCTGTAAAAATTAAAAATATGTTTAACTATTATGAATGAATTTCAGATATTTGTGTATCACGATTGAGCTGTTAATGTTTCTGCTATTATTAAGCATTTGATTTCGTTTTCATTGCATTTGGTTACTTTATAACTATCTTTAGGTAAATCT
The DNA here is from genome assembly GCA_951213105.1 of Amaurobius ferox. NCBI lineage: Eukaryota > Metazoa > Arthropoda > Arachnida > Araneae > Amaurobiidae > Amaurobius > Amaurobius ferox. Next base: position 30,167,127 of record OX578143.1, read on the forward strand.
ATTAAGTTGTTTAATAAATATTTAGTAGTTATATAGTTATATAGTATAACTATATAGTATAATTATATAGTTATGTAGTTATATGGAATGTTCTATAGTAAATATTTAGTATATATTTAGTTAATTCCTATTACGGCTTATTTTTGTTTTGAATCAAACCTTGTTATCCAAATATTTGAAATCATTCTTGAGTCCTGAAAGTATATTCATCAATCCAGATTTTATAACCGAACAGTTATAACGGTACATATTACTATCGCAATACCAAAAAATCTGATGCGAGCAACAAATTACTTTCCTTATATGATACAATAAATTTACTATTTTTGCAACAAAAAAAATCTGATGTGGGCAGCACATGACTTTCCTTATATAATGCAATGAATTTACTACTTTTACAGTTAAAAAATGTTATTCTTATAGTAGATACTTATATGCTTTCAAAGATATTGAATTTTCTTGAATTAGTCGTCATTTTCATTGATTTAGCGTCATTTTTATTCATTTGGCGAGATCTTCGTTAATTTGACAACACCTGAAAATATCGTCAAGTTGGCGACATTCCGTTAAATTTGTCGCCAAAATCTCGCCAAGCGTTATGGACGGCGAAATAAGTTATTCTTACAGCGGATAAATTACTATTGGCGTTCAAATACAAAAGTATTATTCAAAGTATCTTTTCTCGTGAATGGAACGAGTTAGATCCACGAGAATGAAGCCACCCGATTTATCGCATGATATTGCATATGAAAAGTGAACTTGTTTCTTAACAGTTAATATTTTTTTTTATTTATGGAACTTTTTGATAAATTTATTTGAAAAATGTGCAACATCTCGAGAACGGTTCATACTACCGTTCTATTATTAATATCAATAGTTTTCTCAGGAAAAATTACATAAAACATATATATTTGCGTATCTTTATTAAAGGTTTTGATTTTTTGATGATTTTTTCGAAATTTCACTCGAAAATTTAGGAGGGTTCTGAACATTCTATTGTGTTTTAAAACAATAAGCTTCCAGTATTCATGGTTGTGATTTTTGTACCAAATTTCATTTGAATCGCTCCATTCGTTCGTGAGAAATCGTCTCCACAGACTCACTGACACACACGCACGCACACACGTATGCACACCCGCACACTCACAAACACACAAGCATCACCTAAAAATGCTCGATTCGTGATCAGTGATGCTTGAAACGTGCTCTCCCGTCGAAAACTCGAATTCGAATTTTCGACCCCGTCACAATACTTTCCTTATACATTATGTATATAAGGAAAGTAATAACGATGCATCGTAATAAATTACATTACGGTGGATTAATTTATTTTATTGGTGATTTGTGTGTTTCATTTTTTTTTCAATAACAGTAACACAAGATATTTTGCAAATTGAGAAACTTAAGAAACTGAGAAAAATGTCAGTGGGGAAAAAATTGCAACAACAGTTTAATATTTTAACATGGTTATAAAATCCCTTTTCATAAGGGGACTTTGCATATTTCTTAAAATAAAGTATATTTCTTATACAAATTTATTTTTATATTACTTATATATTCTTTCTTATCTAACCTCAGTTTTACTTCATTTTAAATTTTGAAGATATTTTAATTATTTTTTGCGAAAAAAATGCATTATATTGATAATTGTTAATGAAAATATTCTAAAATGAACACCATTTTTGCAAATGTAAAATTACATATGCAGGAACAACATAGTTGTCTAGAATTTTATACTTTGAAATAATTAAATACTGAGAGACTTTTGAATCGTAGATAAAGCTCATAATCGAAATAGTTGTTTTTATCAATAAATAATACAAACGGTTATTGCAATTTTAAACATCGCAATAAATATCATTAGAACGATTTTTTATGAGATTGATATCATATCTACAAACTCACATATCCGTGTGTATTTTACGTTGTAAATGGTTAATTGGTTAAAAGGGATGAATCAAATCATGCATTTGTGTTGAAACCAAAATAAAACAGTTGATCCTATCACAACGGTTGCCTTTCAGATTTTATAATGCACGTAAGTATGTAATAAAATAAACTAATTACAGTGGAAGGGTACATATAGTAAAGTTGCAAGGGGCATGAAAAATATTCGTTATAACCGATATCCGTTTTAATCGATAAAAACTTCAGACAATCAGTACGACTGACTTCATAACTGAAGCAGACTTTAATGTATTGATCTTTCATTTACTTTGAAAAAAACGTTTGTATCTTTATTTTGAATATATGTTTTACAATACATTTGCACAGTACATTTCCTATTATATCTACATTGTCACTGAAGTTAACTTTGTAGGCTGCAGTATTGTTATACAGCATTTTAAAGTTTTTCCATAGCAATCTTCAATGCCACTTATCACAATGTATGTTGATATTTTGGCTGCTAGTGTCAATCAAGACAATAAACGTTTTAAATGCAACGAATAACCAAGTAGTGAATTTATGCTACCCCCTCTATCACCAGAAGGAAATTAGAAAATGTGGTGTGATATTATACTGGGAATGAAATGTGTGTTCCCACAGAGTGAAAATTTGTAACAAGACGCATCCGAGATTCGATGGTTGTTCGCCAGCATGTAGTGAACATGTGAAAAAATGTGTCACTCCAACTCCGTAGCTGCTGAGGTAACTTTATTGTCTTTGTGCGTAAAATCGCTCACGGAAGGAATACCTATTTTAAGTACTGATATCAGTAACTGAGTAAGAACTTAAACGTCAACAAATGATAGTTATGTTTCTGAAATTAAAAAATAAAATAATGTTTATGTATCGTTTAATATCATATTTGTATGTATATATAGGGTGTCCCGTCAAGACCACATAAACTCTGCAGAGAAAAAATCCTCGCTCGGAATACATAAAAAATGACCTAAGAAGCCCACCTCTACGACCCACAATTTTTGAGAGAAATGCGAAAGAAAAAGTATGACTACACATCCCGTTCACGGAAAATAAGCTTTATTGAAAACATGTGAAACTGCACAACGGATGATAATAAAATATTAAAAAAAAATAAAAATAAGAATGTGATCCCTCATTATGCATACGAAAATGAAAAAGTGACATAATCGACTGACGATTGATGCCTGTATATTGTGCAAATAAACAATAGTCGTTTGGCTCATATAAAATACGCCATCTGGAAGCGGCCGGTATTCTTCGCATGCTGATAATGTATTACATTCCTGAATATTGCGACATGTACTTACTCTATATCAGGTTAATGTAACGATAATGCCTTATGAACTGCGAGGGAGTATGCCCGTAGCTATCTACGACGCTGTCATCACGACACCAATGTCATCCACAGATTGGATGGCAGACTGAGCAATACTAGATGCGTTCATCAGACAAAAACTCTTAGCGATGTTGGTGGAGGAACCTACAGCGAGCTAACGCTATTAAAGAAAGATGCGATACTGCGACGGTTTGAAGCAAATCCGGAGTTGAGCACAGGTGCCCTAGCCAGTCAGTTTAATTCTAGTAGCAATACTGTGCATTGGATATTACTGGCAGACGGGGTCACCGCAAAACCATGCAAAGGCTGCATCCATATGACGTGCGCTGACGCATCGACTTTTGTGAATGGCTATTGCAACATCATGAAGCCGACAATGCTTTCATTGCACATATCTTGTAAATGGATGAAGGATGTTACACACGTGACGGGATTTCAAAAGTCACCACAGCCATAGGTGGTCAGAGTCCAATCCTTATTCAATCCACTTATTTGTAAATGTGTGGACAACCATACTCGGCAATCGTATTGTTGGACCCTATCTACTGCCTGAACGACTCATGGGACACTCATACATGATAATTCTCCATGATGCACTAAATAATTTCCTCGATGACGGTCCCTTATCGGCAATACGTGACCTATGATTCCAGCATGATAGAGAACCTGCGCATTTCAGCTCTCTTGTACGTGATTGGTTGGATATGGAATACCCAGGTATCTGGATAGGAAGTTGGAGTTTGGTTGTGTGTCCGCTACGATCGCCAGACCTGACACCTTTGGATTATAGGTTCTTCATATGGGACCATCTGAAGGAATTAGTATACCGAACCTCAGTTGTTACATAAAGAGACTTAGTTGCCCGTCTTCATGCTGCGTTCACTTTTGTGGGCAATATGATGTTGGATCGTGTGCAGTCAGCCATACTACATGCATGCCTCGATATGCGCGGTGAACATGGACATTTTCAGCATATTTCTATGTATAATGTCATATGCAAGTACCCATGTTCCCTTTTCCAATAAATCTTATTTTCCGTGCACCGGATATGAAGTCATAATTTTTCTTTCGCATTTTTTCTCGAAAGCTATGAGTCGTGGAGATATGGTTGTTGGGTCATTTTTTGTGTACTCCGAGCGATGATTCCCGATCTGCAGAGTATATGCGGCGTTGACGAGATACCTTGTATATATATCTAAGTTAAATTTGATGACTGCATTTTAATATTAATCAAGGCATGTAAAATAAAGATTTGACCAATTTAAATTTAAGCAGTTGTTGAATTTTGTCGCTTGTTAATCTAAGTCATTGCAGAGCCGTTGGAGATTTTTTTATTCCCCTCTAAGTCAAGGCATGAAAAGTAAGTCCTTTTATTTAGAATTTAGTAAAGATGACTTACATTATCACACCAACCTCCTTCTTTTAGAATTAATTTCGGATTCGCTGTACTCGAATTTATCAGACAAATTATCAGCAACTCCAACAATAATGTCATTATCCAGATTATGCTAAATTCCAGAATATCTTCATCAGTAACTAATAAGATTAAGCACACAACTTTGATAGAAGGTCTTTTATTACACTTCTTATAAGACGTACAACATAGATAAAGGTCAGGGAGCTCTCGAGCGTTAATACGCTCTTCATCAGTGGCTACATGGAAAGTGAAAAGGATCGTTCATATATAGACCAGTAAAGATGAAAAATTTGCATAAATACGATTAGTAAATGAACATTCGATTATCTAAGGAAAAATACGCAAAAAATATAAAATAGTTTTCAACGGATTCAAAAACGTGTATCCCCATGAGGATGACGTCAAAGATAACTATGAAGAGACTTGAATTGCATGGAGTCGAGAATGAGTCCTCAAGCATAACTTAAAATTTGAACGGAATCAAAATTACAGATCGACGCACGATATATATAAATAAAAGGGATTCAAACAGGAGAATATTACTACGGAGGTTATTACAACGAATTAAAATTTTTTTTTTTCAAAAATGGGCAGAAAATTATCATTAACACGATAATGAGCAAGGGCCGTAGAAAGTTTACTACTTTTGACATCCCCAGCGTGTTCGAACACGGCCGAGATGTCAAAGGTGGTAAACTTTCTACGGCTCTTGCTCATTATGTAGTTAATGAGAACACGTTCGAGATGTCAAGGTGGTAAAATTTCTACGGCCCTTGGTCAATATGTTGTTAATGGTAATTTTCTGCCCATTTTTGAAAAAACTTCCCTTTTAATGTGTTGCAATAATTCCGTAATATTCTTCTTTTTGAATCCCTTTTTTATTTACATCTACCGTGCGTTGATTTGTAATTTTGATCCCATTAAAATTTTAAGTTATGGTTGGAGACTCATCCTAGACTCCATGCAATTCAAATCTCTTCATAGTTATCTTTTACGTCATCCTCATGGAGATTGGGCTTGACTGTCCTTTTTGAATTTGCATTTATGCAATAAAATAAAATTTTTAATTGTACTTTTCTTGAGATATACTCGTTTTTGAATCCGTTAAAAATATTTTATATTTGTTGTGTATTTTTCCTTAGATAATCGAATGTTCATTTACAAATTGTATTTGTGCAAATTTGTCATTTTTACTGGTCTATATATGAACGATCCTTTTCACTTTCCATGTAGCCACTGTTGAAGAGAGTATTAACGCCTTTTTCTATTTTGTACGTCTTACAAGAAGTGTAACAAAATACCTTCTATCAAAGTTGTATGTTTAATCTTATTAGTTTGAAATCAGATGTGATACCAACTTATTTATTTATTGTCCCCATTAGTTTTTTTATTACAAATTCGCATCACGCAAGGCATTATCTAAAAATTCGCAGGCAATCCTCTTGTAGTAATCTATCTTGACGTATTTCGGAATGAGTACTTGTTACCAAACTAACTGATGCTCTTAAAATCTTGCTTCTACTCCAATTAGTTTGTATGAAAATAATATTTATGTTTACCTTTCTCACGCCAAAAGTTTTATAATATCCGATGAGGTATGATGATGATATTTTATTGTTGCCTAAAAGCAACACGATTTGTGATGACGTAAGTTTGATTTGTTTCTGAAATTTGAATGACAGCAGATTACAAGGCATTTGTGACAGCAAACCACCACCAGTAGGTGGCAATAAACTTTGAAAGAGTCAAACAATAAAAACAGTAAGACGAGCGTCCGTGTGGTTAACATTTAGATTAAATTAATTTATGTTTGGGCAATAAAGAATGGTGGTCCTTAGGACACCAATCAGTTGCACGAGTGCATCCCCGGCAAGTGAAAACTTCCTCGCACCAGCTCACCAGCAGCTAGACCAAAGGTGAAAAATGAAAAGAGAAGCCCAGCAGAACAAGTGGAATTTTCGTATAATAAATCAGAATACAATTGGGGATGACTTGATGAAAAGTTAATGAGTTGAAATGGTTATCCGTGAGTAAAATGGTGTTGAAGATCGTCAAATAATTTTTTTAAAAATAAAAGTCGATGTAGACTTCAAGCCAAAGGCCACAGCCCCAAAGACCAGCTTCCAAAACAGGCACACCTTTTACTCTCATTAGGAATGCGGGTTCATTAAGAATCGGTTTATTGTAAATAACACTTCGTCGTTACACTCGTCTCCAAGTTAAATTGAAAATGAATACGTATTGCAAAATTGTAAATGATAATCTGATTAATAAGTTTGATAACTATTTAATTAACTTCATATAATACTCCTAATAAATATATAAGCTTGAGAAACAATGTGTTATCATTTTAGAATGTTGAATTTTACTATTTATCTTTTAAGAATGATGTTTATTCACAGGTTGATTCCGCCCTCTGCAAATAGATGGGTTATATGTTGGATGCATGATTTTGTACACTATTACGAGGAAAATTTAAGTTAATTTAATACATGAAATAAATATTAAAATATTAACTGAATAAATTAAAATTCATACTTTATCATCACCCGCTAAATTTTATAAAAGTATTGCGGATCCCATGTGAAGGAAATAAATTAGTAATAACCAATAATTCACCATATTGGAGCTAGCCTTAAGTGGACTGTACTGTCTTTAGCTTATCAATTAACAAACAGCTTTATCTTTTGGATTGCTTTCATTTCAGGATAGATGAGAATTTCCTTTATATACAAAAATATAAGAATTAGAGTATAGGATTTTATTATGAAGAAAATAACTTCTAATTTCTATGACATGTCAAGTCCAGTGTTTTACACTACATTTCTGTAGATATGATGCCAAAATATACTTGTATTTTCCTGAACAAATGTATTTTTCCTGATCAGTCCTTTAAGTCGTCTTTTACCTGAAGTTGTAATATAGTATTTCAGCAAAAGAATTATGCACATAAGAGTTAAGAAATGACGTTTCAAATATGTATTAGATCTTTCTAAAAGAAATGTCACAGGAGAAGTTATTATACATTCAAGCGGTATTTTTACTTTTTAGAGAAAATGTATAATTTTTGATAATTCAGCACTTCTCTGATCCTAATTAGAGAGTCTGAGACTGTTATTATTGTAACCACCTCCTACTTTTGACATCACCAGTGTGCAGGTAATAAAAGAAGGCACCTTTCGCGAGTTGGCTTGGTGAGTATATAAGCTCTGATGTAAGCATTCAGAAATCATATCACTCATAGCTGTCATGGCAAATAGCTGTAATTTAACAGATTTGGTAAAAACGGGATAATTCTGGGGTTTGGGCCAAGGGTGGCAATATTTCCGAAAAAGCACTGTTTGTGAATTCTTCGCGTGCTACTGTGGTGTATTGTGAATGGAGAAATGACACCATTGAGAATTAGCGACATAGAGACTGTGAAAAATCACGTACCAGGGATATGAGATATAAACGTCGGATCCGCAGGCTCGTGAGAGCCGATCGCCGAGCTGCAGTGGAGTAAATTACAGGTAGAATGAACCCGGGGGCTAGTGGAAGTGCGTCTAAAGCGACATTTCAGCGAACTCTAATACGCATAGGTCTTCTAAGCAGACTGATGGTTACTGTACCTATGCTAACGAAGGTGGATTGCCAGAAAAGTCATGCACTGTAAATCAGGAATTTGTGAAGTCAGATAGGTATCGACTTGTCATAACATTTCATAAATATAATAATTGAATATATCAACAATATGCATAAATCTTTGATCGAGGGTAATATCACAATGATCCAGTGGTTTGCTTTCCCTGGTAGTGGCGCCAGGACCCATTAATGACTGGGGCATTAAAATATGGCAAGGAAGACATGTTGATTTGTACACAGAATAATTACCAAACTTTTGATGCTAAAATTTTTTACTTATTTTTCAATCATATTCATATTGTGATATTACATAAATTCAATTCACATATAAAAATATTTTCAGCATTTGAAGTTATTTCATATAATCAATTTTAACTTAGTATCATTTGTACTTGGCGATTTACCAACAATATTATTTTGAATTATGTTGAATCCAATAATACTTCAATCCAATTAAAGCCAAGTCCGTTTCAAATAAATATTTATTTTAATATGTTAAATTTTACTTACAGAATATCAGATGGCTTGGTCCTTTTAAACTCATGGCCTAATGGAGATGTTATTACAATTTTAAATATTTATTTTGAAAATTAGAATTTTATAAAATTTAGACTGGTCTTTTGTAGGTCCATCTCGAACGCACGCTTTATTCCATCTCCTTGAAACCAAAGCGTCCTTTCTTTTCCACTACCATCGTGACGTCAGAGAAACATCACGCCATTCGAAAATTCTTCTATCCAAGGCCCTCGCTTCAAACCAACCAGAGACGACTCAGATCGAGGGCCTCCAAAAACTCTCCGTGAAAAATTGAGAATAAACACTGTTCCAAGCATTGCTGGGAGAAAACAAGGCAATGGGGGGCAACATTATTGTCTCGGGATTGTTTCCGTGGCATTCTCTATGTCCACCCATACCTATGGAATGCACTGTGAACCAACTTCGTCATGAATCCATCTTTACAGACCACTTACATGCATACATGCTGATAGTTTTCCCTGGAGTGGATAATATCTACTAGCATGACAATGTGATGTATCACATAGCCAGAACTGGCCGAGAGTGGTTGAAAGAGCATGCTGAGGACTTCAAAGTACTTCCCTGGTACCCTAATTCCTCAGACTAAAACCAAATTGAGCAGCCGTAGAACCTCCTCTATTGGATTGTTCGCTCTAAGGATTCTCCATCAAGCACTCTCTAGTACCTGGCAGATGCACTTCAGTCAGCATGGCTCCGCATACCTGTGAAAACTTTCATAACTTTCTCCACTTTCTTTTATTTGATAACAATATTTTTCAAGGAAATCAATTGCATTTAGAAGTATCAGGTGTCCCGAAAGGTGGGCGTAGTAGTAGTATATTTGATAATTTATATCTATATCGTTATGAATACACATTTGCCTCTACTGACAAATATATTGATATCCAGACGATGTTGTTACAACGGATTTAATATAAAAATCCATCTCTATCTGGTGCATCTGGAATTGTTGTCCAATGAACCTTCTATTAGTGGTGATATTAACTTCCTGGATTTATATATATGTATTGAATCTTCTAATAGAATTAATTACAATTTATATGTTAAAAAGAGTTATTTTCATTTTAATACCAATTTTTTTTTCTTTTACTTCGAATAAATGTGTTCAAATATTTCGTAACAGTATTAAAAACCAATTGTTTCGAATTTATACAGTATCTAATAATAAATTTCATCACCTACATATAAATACTCTTATTCAAACTAGCAAATCGTATTTTTATCTATTATTAGTAAATAGTTTAGTAAAAATTTAGGGCAATTCAGCGTTGTGAAAAGTAATTTTTTTTGGCAATATAACTGTAGTTATTCTAATAACTATCACATACTTTTTAGAAACTTACCACTTATGGTTATTGTTTTTAATTTTATGCATATCGTAACACGTGCGCTTTCTAACAATGCAAAGATATAGCTGCAATGTGTCCGTGGTTAGTCCTGTCTAAGTTCTATAATTAATTAACACATTTGATTTTCTATTCGTTTCATAATTTATTAATTCCTTAAAATTATTTTACTGGTTTAATAATTATCATTATTATCTGTGTGCATTAAATAGCACTAGATGTATTTTAATTGCAGTTTATCTGATGATTTTCCCTAATTATACTTTACAATGTATATTCTTTTTACAATTTTTAAAATTGGCAACATGGACTTTATTTTACATTAGGCTTTATGATAGACAACATCTTCTTTACATATTATGTTAAGATGGTTTTTGAAATATCCCCATCTATACACGTGTTATTTTTAGTTTTTCAATTTTTTATTTATAGTACATTGGTTTATCTAATGAACGTTTGGTCACAGTAAGAAGAATATTAAATGAAATGTACTATTTTTAAGGGGAAATTTTGTAATCATTATGATGATTTCCCAATTGCATTACCTTTAATCACTACATTTCGTCACTACATTCAATCGTCACTACATTTTTTGCAATTCGTTTTGAATCATTGGATTTGTTTCCTATTTTTTCATTTTAACGACAAGCATTTTCTTGAGTCTTTTTTCTTAAAAAATATAATTATTTTGTTTATTATGGATGCTGAACTATATATCTTCAAATTTTCTAATTCATATATTTAACTCATTATAACTTTAATATATATATATATATATATATATATATATCAGACGTATCCATAAATAGGGGCTGCCCAATATATACATCTTTAAAAACTTTCATCCAACAACAAACCATTATGTTTTAAATTCAATAAAAAAGTTAATTCATAAGTTTATATATATATATATATGTATATATATATATATAAATATATATATATATATATATATATATATAAATATATATATATATATATATATATATATATATATATATATATATATATATATATATATATATATATATATATATATATATAATATATATATATATATATATATATATATATATATATATATATATATATATATATATATATATATATATATATATATATAAATATATATATATATATATATAAATATATATATATATATATATATATATATATATATATATAAAAATTGTAAAAAGAGTATCCATTGTAAAGTATAATTAGGGAAAATCATCAGATAAACTGCAATTAAAATACATCTAGTGCTATTTAATGCACACAGATAATAATGATAATTATTAAACCAGTAAAATAATTTTAAGGAATTAATAAATTATGAAACGAATAGAAAATCAAATGTGTTAATTGATTATAGAACTTAGACAGGGCTAACCACGGACACATTGCAGCTGTATCTTTGCATTGTTAGAAAGCGCACGTGTTACGATATGCATAAAATTAAAAATAATAACCATAAGTAGTAAGTTTCTAAAAAGTATGTGATAGTTATTGGAATAACTACAGTTATATTGCCAAAAAAATACTTTCCACAACGCTGAATTGCCCTAAATTTTTACTAAACTATTTACTAATAATATATAAAAATACGATTTGCTAGTTTGAATAAGAGTATTTATATGTAGGTGATGAAATTTATTATTAGATACTGTATAAATTCTAAACAATTGGTTTTTAATACTGTTACGAAATATTTGAACACATTTATTCGAAGTAAAAGAAAAAAAAAATTGGTATTAAAATAAAAATAACTCTTTTTAACATATAAATTGTAATTAATTCTATTAGAAGATTCAATACATATATATAAATCCAGGAAGTTAATATCACCACTAATAGAAGGTTCATTGGACAACAATTCCAGATGCACCAGATAGAGATGGATTTTTATATTAAATCCGTTGTAACAACATCGTCTGGATATCAATATATTTGTCAGTAGAAGTAAATGTGTATTCATAATGATATAGATATAAATTATCAAATATACTACTACTACTACGCCCACCTTTCGGGGCACCTGATACTTCTAAATGCAATTGATTTCCTTGAAAAATATTGTTATCAAATAAAAGAAAGTGGAGAAAGTTATGAAAGTTTTTGATGTTAAATTATAAAATTTTCATGCAATTCGTTTTTAATAATAGGGTCTGTTTCATGGACTTTCTTTTTGATGACAAGCATTCTCTTGAGTCTTTTCTGGTAAAAAACTGAATTATTGTGTTTGTCACGGATGCCTTACTATATATCTTCAAATCTTCTGCATTAAGTCACACACACACACACACACACACACACACACATATATATATATATATATATATATATAATCTCCTGCGCGGACAGCAGCTAGACGGGATGAGAGTGATTCAATGAGGTACTGAAAAGTTTTCACAGGTATGCGGAGCCATGCTGACTGCAGTGCATCTGCCAGGTACTAGAGAGTGCTTGATGGAGAATCCTTAGAGCGAACAATCCAATAGAGGAGGTTCTACGGCTGTTCAATTGGGTTTTAGTCTGAGGAATTAGGGGACCAGGGAAGTACTTTGAAGTCCTCAGCATGCTCTTTCAACCACTCTCGGCCAGTTCTGGCTATGTGATACATCGCATTGTCATGCTAGTTGATACTATCCACTCCAGGGAAAACTATCAGCATGTATGTATGTAAGTGGTCTGTAAGGATGGATTCATGACGAAGTTGGTTCACAGTGCATTCCATAGGTATGGGTGGACCTCTCTCATGGCCACACTCCCGGATGCCGGTACAATTACGCATCTAGGTCATTATACCTAAGAAGATCTATGAGGAAACGAAAATACCATGATCGTTGAAGCCAAACACAGCACTAGAATTTGTGCAAACAAGACCTCAAGTTACTCCCTAACAAAATCATGCCTTATACAACACAATGCCTTGGCGGCGTAAAGCATGCTGAACTGGGCAAAACAATGGCCATGGCGTAAAACATGCTGAACCGGGGTGAGGGGGTCACAACTCCCCCTCTGCCAATTTTTGGTACTTTTCTTTTTCTTATTTCTTGTATCATATTTGATTTTCAGATTTGGACATTTCCTTTTGGATATATATATTGTTCCTTGTTGCGAGGCAGCGTGGCGTTTTACTTCATTGTAACTTCGTGTATATGTTTTATGGATTTTTTTTTTTAATGAAATAGATGATTTTAGGATTTGTTATTAAAAATCTGTATTGAAATCTGTACAAAATTTGATGTATATATATATATATATATATATATATATATATATATATATATATACATATATAACGACTATAAATTGCACTATCTGCAAATATGTCATTTATATTTACATAAGAAAATGCAATATCTGTATATTTCACTTGACGGCTGATTCAGCAAAATTACCAACTTTTGAGAAATCTTTAAAAATTAAAGGAAATAATATGTTAGAAAATAGTCTCTTTGTTGGAAGTATTAATTGAATACTCGTGATTCGAAATAGATAGAATTAGATCTTGATTTCCAATCCTCTTTGATTCTGCAGTTTTATTTTTACCATGAGAAAATTTTATGCCAGAATTGTATTTTTGCTTTTATTTGACAAGAAATCCAAATCTTAATTCTGCTCGTATAACATTTTTGTTCATTTACACAACTGTCTTAATGTTTTTGCATTTCATGATGTTGAAAAATTTCTAAATTGAAATTTCAAAAGTTGTAAAAGGCAAAAACTGCTGTCGATAAAATAAAGCCGCTGTTTTAAAGGATTTCGGCATGGGCATTAGAGTGTTAGCTCCCTTTCCCAAATGTTATGCCCCATTACCGTTGAAATACTGCCAAGAGGGCCTCTCCTTCACCACAAATATTTTCGCCACTTGGCAAAGATGACAAGTTTATAGTGCGTTAAATTTATTTTCTCTTTAGGTCAAGATAAAACCATTCTGTAGAAGACTGTTACATACAAAATCGTGTAACCGAATGGCAATACTATTTTATAGCCAATAGACTTCTTATCATCAAAACTAAAACGCTGCTATTACAATAAACAAGTACAAGTAAAAAACTTTTTTTTAAACTGCCCCCTTACTCTGTATGTAACGTGAATGTTTGAAAATTGTAGAACTGTGAATCTTAGTTATTGCAATTTAATTTGTGTTATTCTAAAAAATGGGAGTACTGTTGTAATGGCTATCGACTTATATAGATAAAGTTAAAAAAAAGATAAAAATAAATAATATATGCCACAACATACAAAATATCATATTACTATGGTTATCCACAAAATTAAGCTTAGTGCTGTTTATTACTTTTTTTTCGGCATGGCGGCCGTGTTTTAAATATTTTGTCATTAATTACTTGGTATAAGTTATTAAACCATTTTTCTAATATATATACACACACACACACACTATATATATATATATATATATATATATATATATACATATAGTGACCAAACTTAGGTGTATATATATAGTTACCAAATACAATTTGGTCACTATATAATATATATATATATAGTGACCAAACTCACTATTAGTGATCAAACTCAGGTATATATAATACAAGTAAAATAAAAATTTTCAAATTATATAGTATATATATATATATATATATACTATATAATTGAAGAATTTTTATTTTACTTGTATTATATATACCTGAATTTGATCACTAATAGTAAATGTTCTGTATAGCAAAAGTGAAAGGAAAATGTATTGATATATAAATGTGACTTTAAAAAGACAATGCGATAAGCTGTTGAATATTTTAAAAGGAACACGATATGTAAACATTATAAATAAAACAGGTACTAAATTGGCATAAAATAACCCTTTTTCCCTGTTCCATATATAAGTTAAGGAATGGAATAAAAATTACATGAGTTGAAGATATGTGAAAAAAATGTTTTAACTACACATTAAAATGAAATTATTTTTATAAAAATCATATACGTTATGCAGGCACTTAAAGTACTAATCCCCGTGTTCCCTGCATTGTATATAAATATATATATATATATATATATATATATATATATATATATATATATATATATATATATATATATATATATATATATATATATATATATATATATATATATATACATATATATGTACATATATATATATATATATACATATATACATATATATGTACATATATATATATATATATATATATATATATATATATATATATATATATATATATATATATATATATATATATATATATATATATATATATATATATATATATATATACACAAAATATACACATAATTACCAAGTTATCTTTAAAGAGATCAAGTTACTCCAACACAAATTTGTAATCACTTATGTTGATAAGACATCAAGTAATTAATGCGTTTATTTGCAAAAAAATTTATTTGGAAGAGCTCAAGCTGCAACTCCATACCTCAATTTCATTAACTCCTATAAACACTAATATCACTATTATAAGTAAACAAATTATTGCTTACTACAAACTTCTTAAACAAGAACACAATCTTAATTTTCCTTACCTGATAACTTTTCTGTACCTTAAAACTTTTGATTTCAGAGACCTCTTTAATAACATTAATATTAATGATTTATATAAAGTCATACTAAATTTATACGAACAATTTACTCACTCAAAAAACATCTCTTTTCCTAAATTCAAAACATTATTAAAATTCATTCTGTTCAAACAGTATATATCTCAAGGAAATCGCATATACAAATTAAATAAGGGAATACCACAGGGAAGAATCTCTTCCACAATACTGGTTAATATTTATCTACATTTTTACGAAATTCAGTACCCTTTCAACAGTCATATCATGTACAGATTCATTAATGATCTAATTATTATTATAATTACTTATGAAACACCTATATTAAACTTTAATTTTTATCCACCTAATATACAACTTATTTAAAATGTATATACATCAAACTGGACCAATTATCTAGTCGTTAGTTTAAAAATTCAAAATGCAGAGACATTAAAATATAAAATATACGACAAAACAGAAACTTATAACTTCAAAGTAAATACACTTCAACATTATTTATTCAATCTTTCAAAATCAGTATTTAAAAATATTATTAATAACCAGTTATTAAGAATAAACATGTTAAGTACACCATGTTATTACAAAGAACATATTTTTAAATTCATCAACAACAGTATCCAAAATAACTACCCGCCGAACCTTATTTTTTCATTTATTAAAACATGTTTTAATTGTAAATTCAACACCTTGCTACAATTACAGCAACACATTGACAGATCATTCTCAAGCAATTTTAAATAATTTTTCATCTCCATGTTTCAATTCCCACAGTTGAAATCTTAGTATATAGAATTAACTGTAACCTGATTTCAGTTAAAATGCTTTGTAGGTATCATATAATTTGCTCTGGGGGCAGAAGAACAAGGGGTAAATACATTTAAATTATTACATATTCTTATTTCTTTATATTAAATTGTATTCCACATGCTAGTATATTTGATTATATTTGCTTTTTATATTTTATTCCTTATATATTTGATTCATTTTATAATTTCTTTTACGTCGGGCCATATGCATTATTTCTGTAATACAATTTACAGTAATACACACAGAAACGTAGAATCCGCATTAACGAAACACGTATGGCACTTGATAACGTACATAGTTTCGGAAATGCTTTTCACTTTATTCAATTTATTCAATTTCAAAAAAAATTCTGGGAGCTAAAAAAAGTCTAGCTCATCATGCAAAACAATGTTTCTGTTTTACAACTTTTCATCTTTAAACACTTTTCTTGCAATTACACAATGCATGTTTATGCAAGGAACAAGGGGATATGTACCTTAAGTACCTGCATTACATATATGATTTATATCAATACGTTCATATTAATATGCTGTAAAAAATTTATTCACCCCTCTTTACCACATGCAATTCTTATCCCACTCCTTAACTTATGGAACAGGGAAAAACGGTATTTTATACCAATTCAGTACTTGTTTTATTTATAATGTTTTCTTATCATGTTCTTTTAAAATATTCAACGAATTGTCGTATTGTATTTTTGATGTCACTTTACATTTCAGTTCATTTTCCTTTCACTTACGCTATACAGAGCATTTTCTATTAATGGTCAATCTCAGGTAGTATGTATATGATACAAGTAAAATAAAATAAAAATTATCCAATTATATATATATATATATATATATATATATATTCAAATTCGGTATATATAATATCCATACCTATTCTATAGGTATTATGTATAGCATGAACGTGACCAATGCACAACATAACCGTATCCCAAATTTGAATTAATCACACCTAATTATACATAATATAAAAATAAAAAAATGTTTCGAAAAATCGGAAAAGTTTGTTATTTTTCACTTGACAATATCTCAAATGTATCGAGATATTATAAACGTGTACCAAATTTGAATTAATCACAACTAATTATACACCAAATAAAAAAAAATGGTTCTGCAAATTTTGTTATTTTTCTCTTGACAATATCTCAAATATATCAAGATATTATAACGCATCTTCGGAGAAGCAAGTAGTACAACACACAAGATAAGCGCAAATTGACATGATTTTTTAATAAAATTAATACATTAAAGAACAAGAAAGATCAATCACGCATAAAGCATTGATTATAAAACACTTTCCAACTGCAATGCAATTTTATTTAAACATCCCTAAAATACGATACATTCAGAGGTGAAATTTCTTAAATTATCACAGTACTATAATAATTTATTTTACTTAAAAGCTTTCAACCATGGACATAAAAGCCCTTTCTAACTCCATGCTTAAAACGTTATCGAAAAGTAATGCTATAAAATCGTCTGCTTCTCTATGCAAAATCAATGATTGTTTCATTCATGTCACCTATATTCAAGACTCCAGAGCTAAATAATTTTGCGTTAAAAATTCAGCAATTCTTATACAACTTAACTTACAGATTGCTTTTTTTACACTCTCCATTCGTTAAAATTAAATAATCAATGTTTGATGGCCATTTAAACTCAAAAATATTGTAATTGTTTGGTGCAGAACATGCACAGAAATTAAGTAAAAATAAAGCTGTTTTAGGACGGATACAACACACTAAATATAAATGAAAAATAACTGTAAAAATCACGATTTTGATTATGCTATGCAATTTATGCTATGATATTTATGCTATGATATTTATGCTATGATATTTATGCTATGATATGATATTTATGCTATGATATTTATGCTATGCAATTGGTCGTTTCCCTCTTTTATTTGAATCTTATATATATATATATATATATATATATATATATATATATATATATATATATATATATATATATATATATATAAATATATATATATATATATATATATATATATATATATAGACGTGAAGCTGCTTATTGGATTCATGCTGTACAATCTTACAACAATGGGGAAATGCAGGTTCTATTTTTGGAGGATATTCTAAATTTCAATAAAATAAATAGTGGTTCCATTCGGATGGAGCCGACAGTTTTTTTAACACTTTACAACAAAGTTGAAAAGTGTTTATGATTTTGTTCATTCTGTATGTTTGTCTGTCTGTCTGTCCGTTAGCACGATAACTGCCGTAAAAATGACTTAATCAAATTGAAATTTTAGTTTATTGTTCAGACGGTCTGAAGGACCTATGGGAATATAAATGAATAATATCACCCAATTAGTTTTGGATTGAACCCGGGTAGAAACAATGAAATACATTGAGCCCTATGGGACCTAATTTTTCAAACATTTTTTAAGCGGATTTAAAATTCACAAATTGCTTCGAAAATTTTAGGTAATAGTCAAATTGTTACATAAAATATATAAAAACAAATTCAGCGAAATATATTCAGTAGTTTTTTAAATAAAAATTAAAATAATAATTACACCTCTTATATGAAACGATCACGTGATCATGATATGAAACGATCACATGGCCCACTTCAAAATGATATATGGCATCCATCTTGTCTCAAAATCGTGATTTTTAAAGTTCTTTTTAATTCTTATTGAGTGTTCCATCCGTCCTAAAATCACTTTATTTTTGCATAAATTCTGTGCATCTACATACTGAAACAACGCAATTACAATATATTTGAGTTTAAATGCTCATCCAAATTTGATTATTTCTGCAACGAAGACTATTTTTCACCTATGTAAAATGTAAACAGCAAAATATATAGAATGAGTTGTATTAGAATTGCTGTATTTCTTTAACACAAAATCATTTATTTCATAAAGTCTGCATAGCTGATATGAATCAAATATTCATTGATTTTATAAACAGAAGGACGATTTTTTTCGATGAAGTTTTACGCATAGAGTTTAATTACGTGTAGATCCATGGTCTTAATTTTTAAATAAAATAAATTATTATAATATTGCGATGAATGAAATGAATGGGGAAATGTTATGAATGAAATGCTGGTTTTAAAGAGAGAGCCAGGCGTATTATCTTTTCTATGACGTCATTTGAATGAATTTCAGTTATTTTCGATGAAATTTTCAAATATAATGAATTATCGTAGTATTATGATAATTCTAAAACTATTTCCGAGGAATGTATAACATTTTAGAGATGTTGAAACCAGGCAATTTATATTTCAATGCCATCTTTTGAATGAAGTTCATTTTTTTCGATGAAGGTTTAAGTTTTCAAATATAATAAATTAATGTAGCATTGTGATAAGTTTTAAAATATTTCCGAGGAATGTATTGCATTTTAGACATGTTTAAATAAAATTGCATTGAAGTTGGAATGTGTTTCATAATCTATGCTTTAAGCATGATTGATCCTTCTTGTTTATCTTATGGCCGTTTCCGACCTCTCGGTCATAAGTCGACGAGCAGCCCAATAAAAAGAAGAACGGTAAAAATTGTCACTAAAAGCCCTGTCAGTAACACATAAAGGAAAACAGTCAAAAACAACAGGGCATATGTTGAGGTGCTCTCCAGTCATGGGAACGCCATGGTCGCAAAGAAGGCAGATATCTGTAACTGTCAGTCCCATTCAATACATGTGAGTAATTATGACCGCGAGTGTAAGTAATCATGACCCGTGGCAAGTCTAAAGCAAGCCATGCTGACTGCTCCAGTCATGGGAACGCCATGGTCGCTGAGAGGGCAAACATCTGTATCTGTCAGTTCCATTTAATACATGGGACTCTGTACGTAATCATGACCCGTGGCAAGTCTAAAGCAAGCCACACGAACTGCTCTATGCAAGGAACTGGGTATTCCTGCTAACTTATTTAACAGGGAGTTTCACTCATATTGCACTTGTCAAGAATACAGAAAGGACTGCTTTCAAGGCGATAAGCAGTCAGTCGTTTGGCGTGAACAGGGGGCACCACGTGTAGGCGACTGGCATCACCTCCCGATGGATCCGAAATGGTTTCTGCGTAAATAACAATTTGTAAAATAAAGCACAACTTTTGTAATATCCACAGAAAATATAACTTGATCCAAAATCTGATTATATACACGTATATGGCTTTCAAAGAGCTACAAATTCTTGCTCATTGTTCATAGATATCACTTTTAGTTTTAAGATATAAGCATTATAAACTAGAAATACTTAATATTTTAATGCTTCTTCAAATTGACAAGACAATTACTCGAAAAATATAGAAGCCTTTTTTTAAAAATAAGCACAGATTTAGAAACTAAATTTCCTTGTACATATTTGTATGACTTTCTATTTATATCTATATCATATAGTTTCGAAGATATTTCGAGTGATATTTTTATTAAAAATGAAACAAAAATGTTCATACAGATACATTTTTAAGTTTGTTTTTTCGGAAAAATGGAACTCGATACATTACCCAATGCATATAGATTTGTAGGGATTTTAGTGTGCAACAAATTCCTGCTTACTGTACAAAGAAAGCTCTTTTTGGTTTACAGACATACGCATTATAATCTTGGAAAACAAAAAATGTTCAATATTCTTCAATTAGACGATTACTCGAAAATTTTAAGAGCTGTTTTAATAATAAATATAAATTTTATACTAAACTTTCTAGTACACAATTTTGTCGTTTAATATATATACCTATATTTTATAGTTTATTACATATTTCGGGGGAAATTTTGAAAAATGAAAAAAAAAACAAGAAAGATCAATCAAGCTTAAAGCATTGATTATGAAACACATTCCAACTTCAATGCAATTTTATTTAAACATGTCTAAAATGCAATACATTCCTAGGTAATATTTTGAAATGTATCACAATACTACTGTGAGACCAGAATATGTTCTCACATGTAGTGAGACAAGTTTATGTGTAGATTTATGGTGTCCTTAAAGGCAAACCAAGCATTAGTCTGGCCGGCGCCGAATTTTATGAGAACTTGAACTTTTAGGTCAAAGGACAGTAAATTTAGGAGGCCATATAAGAGTTGGGCCGGACTGAAAGTACAGTCGTGCCATTGGGTGAGGGGTGGCCAATCAGTGCCATGGAAGAAGTAAGGCGGAGTCCCCCCCCCCCCACACCGAGTGGACCTCAAGTTTGGATCGGAGAATCGGCAGTTTGAGTATAGTATTAGTATTAGTATTAAGAGTATCGGCAGTATTAGTATGAGTATTTTGTAATAGATAGTAGTAGAACATGAACAAGTAAGATGACTTAGAAGCAGTTATAGAAAGATATGAGTATTAGAGAAATCATGACTTAGAGGTATCAGCATTCTGACTTAGAAACATGAACAAGTGAGATGACGACAAGTATCATGTAAGATTAGCAGATTTCAAGTAGTGAGAGCATCATCATGACATGGAGAGAACAACTACAGACGAATTTGACCACGGTTCCCAACATGGTCCAAAACTCAAGGTATGTGTCATCAACAATCCAACAGTTAATGAATATTTAGATATAGGTTCAAATAGTCTCACATGTCTCCATCCCAGTCTATTTTAAGAGTAATATAATGTATTGGAAGTTAATAAGTAGTTATGTTGTTAATAAATGATATTGTTTAAGTTTTAAATAGTCTAATCTTTTAATAATGATTAATGAATTCCTTTACAGGACTCACACTTAAGTTAAAATAATTGGAGGGCTATTGATTAAACACGACGCACTTATAATCACTAAAATTAAAGATAAAAAATTAATATTAATATAATTTAAACTTATATAGTTGAAACTTAACCTAAATTTAATTTCGGTTGCCACAACTACATTAATTTATTATATTTGAAAACGTAAACCTTCATCGAAAAATATGAACTTCATTCAATGACGGCATTAAAATATAAATTGCATGGTTTAAACATCTCCAAAATGTGATACATACCTCGGTAATAATTTTAGAATTATCATAATACTACGATAATTTATTATATTTGAAAACTTCATCGAAAACAACTGAAATTCATACAAATGACGTCATAGAAAAAATAATACGACTGGCTCTCTCTATAAAATCAGCATTTCACTCATAAATAATTTCCCATTCATGTCATTCATCACAATACTATAATAATTTATTTTATTTAAAAATTAAGACCATGGAGTTACAAGTAATTAAACTCTATGCGTAAAACTTCATCGAAAAAAATCGTCCTTCTCTTTGTAAAATCAATGAATATTTTATTCATATCAGCTATGCAGACTCCATGAACTAAATAATTTTGTGTTAAAGAAATACAGCAATTCTAATACAACTCATTCTATATATTTTGCTGTTTAGATTTTACATAGGTGAAAAATAGGCTTCGTTGTAGAAATAATCAAATTTGGATGAGCAGTTAAACTCAAATTTATTGTAATTGCGTTGTTTCAGTATGTAGATGCACAGAATTTAACCAAAAATAAAGTGGTTTTAGGACGGATACAACACTGAATATGAATTAAAAAGAACTTTAAAAATCACGATTTTGAGACAAGATGGATGCCATACATCATTTTGAATTGGGTCACGTGATCTTTTCATATCAAGGTCACGTGATCGCTTCATATAAGAGGTGTTATTATTATTTTAATTTTTATTTAAAAACCTACTGAATATATTTCGCTGACTTTTTTTTATATATTTTATGGAACAATTTGAATATTACCTAAAATTTTCGAAGCAATATGTGCATTTTAAATCCGCCTAAAAAATGTTTGAAAAATTAAGTCCCATAGGGCTCAATGTATTTCATTTTTTCAACCCGGGTTCAATCCAAAACTAATTGGGTGATATTATTCATTTATATTCCCATAGGTCCTACAGACCGTCTGAACAACATACTAAAATTTCATTTTGATTAAGTCATTTTTACGGCAGTTATCGTGCTAGCGGGCAGACAGACAGACAGACAGAATGAACATAGTCATAAACACTTTTCAACTTTGTTGTTAAATGTTAAAATTACACCGGCTTGTAAAGCCACCACTGACTCGCATTAGAATAAAAAGTTCAAAATAATAAATTATAGAAATTATATTTATGTATTCATAATAGGGACTCTATTCACGATAAATTAAGAAACATGATTTGCATTTTTAACACTTTACAATAGAGTTGAAAAGTGTTCAAAACTTTGTTTATTAAGCCTATCTGTCTGTCCGTCCGTTCGCACGATAACTACCGTAAAAATGATTTTACTAAAATGAAATTTTAGTATGTTCTTGAGACGGTCTGTGTAACATATGGGAATGTGTGTGAGTGTAAATAAATAATATCACCCAATTAGTTTTGTATTAAACCTGGGTTGAATAAATATAATGCATTGAACCCTATGGGATCTAATTCTTCAAACAACTTTTAAGCAAATTTAAAATTCCCAAATAACTTCGAAAACATTACGGACGTATTGAAATTATCTCATAAAATATATATAAAAAGGATCTGCAAAATATGTTCGGTAGTTTTTTAAATAGGAATTTAAATAGCAATTATACACATATAACATGAAGAGTTTACGTGTTCCACTTCAAAATAAAATATGGCATCCATAAGTTTTTACCAGTGTAAAAATCGTGATTTTTAAAATTTATTTAAAATTTATATTTAGTGTTGCATGCGTCCCAAAACAGCTTTATTTTTGCGTATTTTCTGTGCATCTATATTCTGTGCCAACGCAATTACAATATTTTTGTGTTTAAATAATCATCAATGATGGTTTCTAGAACGAAGCCTAATTTTAATGGATGCAAAAATGTGTGATTTTAAGATGAGTTGTATAAGAATTGCTGAATTTTTTTCACGCAACATTATTTAGTGCTGAAATCTGGAATAAACGTATATGAATGAAATGCTCACTACTTTTACATAGAGAGCCAGACGATTTATATTTTAAAGACATCATTGGAATAAAGTTCATTTATGTCGCTGAAGTTTTAAGTTTTAAAATATTATAAATTATTCTAGTAATGTGATAATTTATAATGTATCAGTGCTGAATGTATCACATTTTAGAGATGTTTAAATAAAATTGCATTTCACTTTTGGAATTAGTTTCACAATTAATGCTTTATCTATTAGGTTCTGAGATATAAACATCCAAAATATTTACATATTTCGAAACACTCCCTTTTTCCACCACAGAAATCCCAACCATACATGTCATTCACATCTAAATTAAAATATAATAAATCCTAGTCTTATAAAGTATACACATAAAATGTTTATCAATAAGTGGATTCTTCCTTAAGTTTCTGTCTTCGAATTTCACAGAAATAATTTTAATTAAAACCCTCTTGCAACCTCGTTGGTCGCCAGATGAAAAAAGGTCTGGAAAACACTGCACTAAATAATGCCCAGATTGCTAAATTTAGTTGAAAAATATGCGATAATTACTGAAGTAATAATTTATTTCTATCAGTATGATTCCTGAAAGAACATTCTTCCTTCTATTAGCACCCATTCAAACGTGATTCAACCGCACAGAAGCGTGTTATTCCAAGTAACACAATTGGTTATCTAATATTGGATGGACATGAGAAGAATACTGAACTGTTTACTGAAAAAGTTGTGGACGAAGAAGCTCTTATGTGATAATTACTGAAGTAATAATTTATTTCTGTCAGTATGATTCCTGAAAGAACATTCTTCCTTCTACTAGCACCCATTCAAACGTGATTCAACCGCACAGAAGCGTGTTATTCCAAGTAACACAATCGGTTGTCTAATATTGGATGGACGTGAGTAGAATACTGAACTGTTTACTGAAAAAGTTGTGGACGAAGAAGCTCTTATGTGATAATTACTAAAGTAATAATTTATTTCTTCAGTATGATTCCTGAAAGAACATTCTTCTTTCTACTAGCACCCATTCAAACGTGATTCAACCGCACAGAAGCGTGTTATTCCAAGTAACACAATTGGTTATCTATTATTGGATGGACGTGAGTAGAATACTGAACTGTTTACTGAAAAAGTTGTGGACGAAGAAGCTCTTTACATCAGAATGTAGTATAATAACTTGTACGTCTCTTGCGGTTATTTCGCAGGTGGGATAATTTTATATCGTGTCCATTTGCCTACAATAATTTATATCTAGTGGAAAATAAATATGTAAGACGTATGATGATTACTGAAAATTCCTGCATTAGAGCATGGATGAATTCAAAGTTAAAACTACGAGTAATATGTGTACGAGATATTGGCTTATTAGTAATTTATAACATAATGATTGAAACTGTATCTGATTAACAAACAATTTTATTGTATTGAATATCATTAGTATTAATAAATTTTAATTGATATACAGACTTAGATATAATACTCTTGTAGACGAGGGAATGTATAAATGAATGCACCTTATGCATGTTACTTAGATGCATGTACATTTTTTTTTACTCTAGCTAACAATTTGATATGAAACTGGGGAAGAGACCATAGGTACAGAACAGACATGTGCTCATATATAGCAATTCTAAATTATGAGTGTTTTATTTGTAAATAATTTTCAACTTATTTGGAACTAACACTCGTGCTGCAGGAAAATGTTTATTTTACTTTCAACACGACTACTGACACTGACTTATGATAGACTTCTGTACATTTGGCTTGGTATGTTAGAATTTTGTACTTCGGGAAATTTCACTTTTATTTATATTCAAAATTTATTTATATACAAAATCATGACGAAATATTGTTATCAAACAACACTGTTTCATTCCACTGAACACATATTTTTCTTCGTACATTTGCAGCAATAATCTGGAATGCAGACAGTTCTTTAGTTAAGTCTGTGGTTCCTAATATGTTGTTGAGACTCAGACCGTCCGACCTACCAGAAAGGGGTAAGGTAACCGTTTGGACGGCCGGGAAGATGGTTTCCAATATGTACTGTTACTAATGTATGTTCAGTGTAATGTCAGTATATTTTAATCCAACTAAGAATATGCATATGCAACACTTGTATTTTTTGTTTCTCTAAAATTTTCTAACCCTTCAAGAGGCAATTAGCTACATGATTGATATTGGAAATGACATATTGATCATCCAAACAGACATACTGATCATCCAAACTGACATTCTGATCATCCAAACTGACATACTGATCATTCAAATTGACATAATGATCATCCAAACTGGCATAGCGATCATCCAAACTGACATACTGATCATCCAAACTG
Source organism: Amaurobius ferox (assembly GCA_951213105.1). Taxonomy (NCBI): domain Eukaryota; kingdom Metazoa; phylum Arthropoda; class Arachnida; order Araneae; family Amaurobiidae; genus Amaurobius; species Amaurobius ferox. The sequence goes on from OX578143.1 coordinate 30,193,932, forward strand.
ACATGACATACTGATCATCCAAACTAACATATTGATAAAATTATCATTCAAAAATACTATGTACCGTCAGATCCCACTGAAATAGTGGATGACAGACATACGTGAAAACAGTATATGTGATACAATTCGTTGCATATCTTTTGGTGAAGAAGAATTGCAACTAAAATTACAACATGACGAATATAATACTAAAAAGCCTGGATTTCTCGTGTTCCAACTTGATAAACTACTTAATCGAAAGTGCTAAAAATAATCTTGTTATATGTTTTGTAAAAATAATGACATTGTTGGTGTGCAAAATTGAAATTAATGTTACACAATACACAAAATGTGTCCAGCTAGTTATCGTAAGGGCAAATAAGTAGCTTTCAATACTTAAATCCCCAAATTATTCTCTTTACAAATAAATTATTTAATCGAAAGTGCTAAATATAATCTTGATATATATTTTATAAAAATAATCATATTTATAGTGTGCAGAATTGGAATTAATAATGCACAATGCACAAAAAATACTCAGCCAGCTATCGTAGGGGCAGATAAGTAGCTTTAAACAATTATAGGCCCGTAGTATTCTCTTTATGGATAAAATTTATGAATTTGAACTTATAAACAGAATCTTATAAATATTTATTTCTTTTTTCATTTATTTTTTAAATATAATATAATTTATAATTACATATATATTTTGTGAGTTATTTTAGCGGACCTATTCCATTGGGGAAGATGCTGAGGAAAGATAGTAGTAACGTTGGTAAACCTAGTGATTTCAGGAGTGTTGTTGTTGTTGACCACCCAGACCGTCCGACCTACTAGAAAGGTGTTGAAGACCCAGACCGTCCGACTCGTCCAGAGGACTAAGAGCAACTATTTGGACGGCCGGGAAGAGACTACTAGAAAGGTGTAAGGTAACTGTTTGGACGGCTGTAAAGTGCCCCCCAATTTAGCCCGGAACCCAGTGGGGGAGGCACCCACAGAAACCCTACCCTCCTTCTCCTACCACCAACCTCTCGGAAAGACTTACGGACCCACATGTTTAACGTGGTCGTACTCCGCGTGAACACGGCGGCTGTTTTGGCAGCGGAAGGAATGGAACCCGGGATTACCGAGTGCAATTCCCGCTCGCTAACCACTGGGCTATCGCGTCTTGATTTCAGGAGTGTGGAAGAAATATCATTAAATCCATAACTCGCTTGGCGCGTTAACAACATTTGTTAATAACATACATAATAAATATTATGTTTAATTTAAAACAATATATATAGACTTGCCGTGTTATTAAGAGTGGCGCGAGTGTCCGAGAAAGTGGTCAGGAATATATTTCGTTTACTAAACTATTTTTTTTTTTTTGTAATTTTAAAGAATGGCACATTATAATACTGGACTCTTACAATTTGAGGAAAATTTTTCCTTCTGTAATATATCAAATAGTATGCAAATTTTGTTCGCAGGTTTCAAGTTTTACATTCAAAATTGTTTTCCCTTGTGTAATTTGACAATTAGTACGCAAATTGTGTTTGCGGTTTTAAAGTTTTCCAAAAAAATTTCCTTGTATAATCTGACACTTAGTATGCAAATTTTGTCCGCAGATTTTGAGGTTTTCATTCAAAAATATTTTCCTTGTGTAATCTGACAATTAGTACGCAAATTTTGTTCGCAGATTCTGACTGAGAGTAAGAGTCCATGTATCCACCAGTATTGTTTTTCACAATTGCCACTGATGATGGACGTCTAACGTCCGAAAACCCTTTGGATTTATTATGATTTTAAAGTTTTATTAATGTGATCAAATGCCGGCGTGATGGCTGATCAGTCAAGGTAAGAGTTTCGTGGTGCTTGCACGGCTGCTGGGTTGTGGTTTCGAGTCCCCCCTACGGGCATGATTTTTTTTTTGTATGGTGTAATGTTATTTTTTTGCCCTCACTGGTGCGCTGGGGATGCGTGTTGTAATGGCTAAATTGTTCACAATTCTGTCCGATGTATAGGAGAATGATTGATTTTATCAAAAGCCTGGCTATTAGCAAATAAATAAATAATGTGATCAAATAAATATTTTTATTATAAAGTGTTATTATTTAAATTTGAATATTTCAGACGTGTTGCTATACATTTTAGAATTTATCTGCGATTATAGTTTGCAGCAGAAAAAAAAAATATGTGCACTCTTAGATACGGCAATTGCTATATTGTAAAACATTTTACAATCTTTGCTCATTTATTGAACTACTTTTTTGCTAATTTCGGCAAACTGATATTAAAGACCACAATTACAGGCGCGCGTGAAAATTCCAAATTAATTTCTGAAATATTCAGCTAATTAGCGTCTGTCAAAGCATTATATATATATATATATATATATATATATATATATATATATATATATATATATATATGAATGTAAGCAGATAAAGACGGGAGTGACCAAATGAATTACATAAAAATGGCAGGGGTAGATTGCGACACCCCTTTCCCACTTAAAGCAGCTTTTACAACCCGGGTAACGCTCACGCCACCAACATAATTCCATGGTCAGTCTCCCAAATGTGTGAAAACAATAGCACTAGAAGAGACTCAGAACCAAAGAAGAAACAAGCGAATTTTGAAAGAGAAACATCCGTCAGTCTAACCCAATGGAACATCTCCTTATAAAAGTAAAGTTGCTCATACGCAGAGATATATCTGGATAACAGTTTCGCAGTCATGAATATTAAACCTCAATTATCAATATTTAGATTACAACTTTTCTTTAAAAAATGAATTGTAATAATGTTGTATAAAATTGATTGGATAATTTCTTTTTATAGCTTCCTCTGCAAATTTTTTACATTTGTAAATGCAGTCTTTCCTCAATGTATTTTAATTTTGATTTCTTCTAAAGTGACCAATTATTATATTTCTGAAGACATACTTTGTAAGGTTTGAATTACAATCGATTACATGATTTACTTTGATCCTGTATGATTATTTTTTCTTGAGTAACTCTGTATATATTCCATATTTCTGGTGTTTTTTGATTGCTAAATCCAAGAATTTCACCGATCCGTCTTCACACTCTGGATTTTCAATAAGGTCCAATTCGCTTGGGTAGAATGAAAAGTCAAAGCAAGGGGTGTTTTCATATCCTCCAATTAACACATCATCGACGTAACGGAAGTAAGGCATTTCCGATAAGATATGCCAGAGTGTGAAGGCGGATCGGTGAAATTCTTGGATTTAGCAATCAGAAAACACCAGAAATATGGAATATATACAGAGTTACACGACAGAAGAGAATCATACAGAATCAAGGTAAATCATATAATCGATTGGAATTCAAACATTACAAAGTATGTCTTCAGAAATATAATAATTGGTCACTTTAGAAGAAATCAAAATTGCAATACTTTTAGGAAAGACTGCATCTACAAATGTAAAAAATTTGCAGAGGAAGCTATAAAAAGAAATTATCCAATCAAATTTATACAACATTATTGCAATTCATTTTTTAAAGAAAAGTTGTAATCTAAATATTGATAATTGCGGTTTAATATTCATGACTGCGAAACTGTTATCCAGATATATCTCTGCGCATGAGCAACTTTACTTTTATAAGGAGATGCTCCATTGGGTTAGATTGGCGGATGTTTCTCTTTCAAAACTCGTTTGTTTCTTCTTTGGTTCTGAGTCTGTGCTAGTGCTATTGTTTTCGCACATTTGGGAGATTGACCATGGAATTATGTTGGTGCCGCGAGCGTTACCCGGGTTGTAAAAGCTGCTTTAAGCGGGAAAGGGGTGTCGCAATCCACCCCTGCCATTTTTGTGTAATTCATATGGTCACTCCCGCCTTTATCTGCTTACATTCATGTTTTCTACTAGGGAAATTGAGCAGCATTTGTGCCTCCTCCTCTGTAGTGAATCGTTCTTTTAATTTCAGACTTCCATTGGATATATCCTATTGTTGTTTCACTTTATTGTAATAGTATATATATATATATATATATATATATATATATATATATTAGAAAAATATCTAAAAATAAGATATACATAAAACACAATCATAACACTTCATAACATAAAGGCGCCATGCCGCTCTTTCATGTTTAGCAGGTATATAATAGTAAATACATCATCATATTGAAAAAAAAAGGGGGGGGGAGGTACAAAGGAAAGGGGGAAAATAAAGGAGAGTGTTTACAGGAACGACAGAAAAAAGGCCGGGGGGGATAGTGACCCCCCGATCCCGGTTAAAGCGCTTTTACTCTAGAAACACTCCCGGTGCCTCTGTCTTCCTGAAGCACTCCTCCGTCCGATGAAATCTATGAAACATCCCGAAGTATATAGACCATGAAGCAAAATAGGGGCTTAAGATGGAAATAAACCTAACCTGATTACTCAACAGAATTCTTGAAGTCCACAAGCAATGCCGCACAACCATATCTCACCGACCTGCTATCATCAAATAAAACTGTTTGTCTTTCCGTCAAATATCAAGTCTACATAGTGCCTTAGATACCGAAGTGGGTAATTGCTTTTTGCTGCTTCCCTGAGTAATTTATTGACGCTGTGTTGCTGTTCTTTTTCAGTGTTGAGACGTCTATATCGATTTAGATGATTTATTATAATATTCCTGAAAATACCACTGCTCAAATTAGATTTCCAATCTATAATGTAATTAATGTTGAAATCAAAATTATCCCTCTTGTCATAAACTCTAAAACATATCTTGTTTTTCTCATTGTAATAAATACTGATATCCAGAAAATCAACAGTTCCTGGATTTGTATATTTAGTTTCAAAAAGTTCCAGGCACTTAGGGTAAAACCCAAAATCAAAATGATCTTGTTGATTTTTATATCCAATAATCACATCGTCAACAAAGCGGTAGTATGGCATTTCATTGACTAAATATGTACCTTGTTCATACTTGTTCAGGTAAATATCTGCAAGTACCGAAGAGCAACCCCCCCCCCCCCATTGGGATGCCTTGCACCTGACGATAAAAACCTATACCGTTGTGCAGTATGTTTTCAAACTAAACAATATTTATCAGCATTTTATATTCGTAGAGGGAGATGGTAGAGTGGAGATTGTGATGCTCATGAAGCTCCAATAAAATTTCGTATAAATCTTTTAAATTTACATGATTAAAAAGGTCTTTAAAATCAAAGCATCTGAAAAACATTTTATCCTTTATTCTGCTTAATTTGTCAATAAGTTCAAAAGAATTTGACACCATACAGGTCCCTTTCTTTTTGATTTCTTTTAGTAATGGAGTCAGAATAGAAAGTAACTTAATATTAGCTATAGTAAGGTACGATCCGCATCCAACTGTCACAGATCTAAATTTGATCGGATTTTTATGCATTTTTGGGATTAGTACAAGATAAGGGAATCTAACAGATTTCCTTATCTTGTACTAATCCCAAAAATGCATAAAAATCCGATCAAATTTTGACCTGTGACAGTTGGATGCGGATCGTACATTACTAAAAGAAATCAAAAAGGAAGGGACCTGTATGGTGTCAAATTCTTTTGAACTTATTGACAAATTAAGCAGAATAAAGGATAAAATGTTTTTCAGATGCTTTGATTTTAAAGACCTTTTTAATCATGTAAATTTAAAAGATTTATACGAAATTTTATTGGAGCTTCATGAGCATCACAATCTCCACTCTACCATCTCCCTCTACGAATATAAAATGCTGATAAATATTGTTTTGTTTGAAAACATACTGCACAACGGTATAGGTTTTTATCGTCAGGTGCAAGGCATCCCAATGGGGGGGGGGGTTGCTCTTCGTAACTTGCAGATATTTACCTGAACAAGTATGAACAAGGTAAGGTACATATTTAGTCAATGAAATGCCATACTACCGCTTTGTTGACGATGTGATTATTGGATATAAAAATCAACAAGATCATTTTGATTTTGGGTTTTACCCTAAGTGCCTGGAACTTTTGGAAACTAAATATACAAATCCAGGAACTGTTGATTTTCTGGATATCAGTATTTACTACAATGAGAAAAACAAGATATGTTTTAGAGTTTATGACAAGAGGGATAATTTTGATTTCAACATTAATTACATTATAGATTGGAAATCTAATTTGAGCAGTGGTATTTTCAGGAATATTATAATAAATCATCTAAATCGATATAGACGTCTCAACACTGAAAAAGAAGAACAGCAACACAGCGTCAATAAATTACTCAGGGAAGCAGCAAAAAGCAATTACCCACTTCGGTATCTAAGGCACTATGTAGACTTGATATTTGACGGAAAGACAAACAGTTTTATTTGATGATAGCAGGTCGGTGAGATATGGTTGTGCGGCATTGCTTGTGGACTTCAGGAATTCTGTTGAGTAATCAGGTTAGGTTTATTTCCATCTAAAGCCCCTATTTTGCTTCATGGTCTATATACTTCGGGATGTTTCATAGATTTCATCGGACGGAGGAGTGCTTCAGGAAGACAGAGGCACCGGGAGTGTTTCTAGAGTAAAAGCGCTTTAACCGGGAACGGGGGGTCACTATCCCCCCCGGCCTTTTTTCTGTCGTTCCTGTAAACACTCTCCTTTATTTTCCCCCTTTCCTTTGTACCTCCCCCCCTTTTTTTCAATTTGATGATGTATTTACTATTATATATATATATATATATATATATATAAATATATATTTTAATAACTATGAGAAACCTTACTTCCCATTTTGGACAGCTGATTCCCCTGAAACTTTTAATAACATGTTTCTTAATTCCTTACAGTGTAAAAGTGGTCGTTTTATTTTAATTTTACTTTATTAAATTCATGAAACGGTGGACATATTTACAATAATTATTATTTTATTTAATTAAAAACATTTGTTTTTTTCATCACACTTTTAGAATGCTCCTACATAAATTGGTCTTACGTTTTATCGCAAAAGGTCCACACACGTATCCGAATTTACCTCTTTAATGTTAGATATAATATTAGATGTAACTTTTCTGCAAGCTATAAAGATTATCTCGGTAATGGGTTAAAGCATATTTTCAATGTAAAAAATCACAACCAGTAAGTTCTGAAATTCTATTTATCACTCTAATCCTTCCCAAGTTGATAAGTTTTTAACCAAGATATTTCATCAAATAAGGATTAAACCATGGGATAATTTGTAGCCTTGTGTGTTATTTCTAAAAGCCTTTTATAGAATTAGGAGTTATTGCAACTGCAGGAGAAAACAAAACTCCTTAATTTGTCTAAGATTTATCCAAGAGATATACAATTTTATTTCTTATAGATTTTTAAAGATAAAATTAATCATTTTACAGTATTGTGGAATATCTAGTATGCAATAAAAAGCATTATAATTAAATTGTGAAACGTATTATTGTATATAAACGTATATTTGAAAGCATTATAATTAAATTTTGTACATATATGCTATGATAATTATATAAACACAAAACATATCATTTTAAGAAATGTTTGTGCAATTTTCCACACATTTGGAATATATAAGATATATATTTTGTTTACAGAGTGCAGATTTTTTAATTACTTGTTTCATAGTTATATAGATTTTATAAAGATGTGTTTTAATTTTGCACTTCTCAATGGTTCTTCATCAACAGTGACGCCACAAAGAAAAAAAAAATAATTTCGCTTAACTTTACAGAATTACGCTCGCAGTAATTGAATAAAAAATCAAATATTCATATTATATTTTCTAGTAACACTAAGAATTTACAATCTTCCAATAACATTTAATTATCTTTCTAATAACATTTAAGAATTTATATCAAGTATAAGAAAATTTCTCCTCTATTGTAAGTTTCTTTTTGTACAAAAGATAAAAACTTTTCAACAGACTATAAAAACGACTATTTTTCAGCAAAATTTAATTTTAGATATGTAAAATGTATTATATATTTTTTAAATCTAAGATGAATATTTTATATTTGCCATAGCTTCATGACCCTATGATATGCACCTCCGTGACATTTTTTTAAAATTTCGAATTAATTTAAAATTTGCGAAATTTTAAAGTCGAAATTCATCTCGTTCTATTTCTTTGAATAAAATGCGTTCTTTCATTGTCAGGTTGCCGCAGACAATTATCGAGGGTAGGTGTTTTGATTCATTTTGTATCGATAGAAAAAAAACATCTGCTTCCAAACTAAGTGCATTTCATTTATGGATTTTCTAACTTTGCAAATTCAAAAGATCCCATCTTATGTTTACTTTTCTTATAAACCTAGTTTAATGTATAAGGAAAGTATTGTGACGGGGTCAAAAATTGGAATAAGAGTTTTCGACGGGAAAGCACATTTCAAGCATCCTTGAACACGAACACAAATTACAATCCTTTTATACTGGAAGCCTATTATTATTAAACGCTAACGAATGTTCAGAACTCCCCTAAATTGTCGAGTGAAATTAAAAATATATATATTAAATCAAAACCATTAATATAATTACGTAAATAGTCATTTCTTGTATAATTGTTCATTAGAAACGATTGACACAAATTTTAAAACGCTAGCATGAGCTTTCTAGAGATATTGCACATTTTTCAAATGCATTTAACAAAAACTCACATAAAATAAAAATTAAAAATTAAATATTTTGACATATATTCATTTTTCATATGTAATATAATGATATAGGATTAGTAACATCATTCTCGTGGATCTAGCTCGTTCTATTCATGAGAAAATAAATTTTGGGAATTACTTTTGTATTTGGACGCTAATAGTCATTTATCTGCTATAAGAGTAACGTATTTCTCCATCCATAACGCTTGGCGAGATTTTGGCGACAGATTTGGCAGAATATCGCCAACTTGGCGACTTTTTAAATGTTGTAAAATTAAACAAGTATTAAAATAAACATTTCTATTAAAGTAAACATTTTTCATATTAAAATAAACATTTCTATTATTGAAGGTATGCAAGTTTTAAATACGTTTCTTTTATCTCTATATGTAAAAAATATAGATTTGTTTATTTCATAAAAACAAATTTTTCTACTACACATTAAAATAAATAACTCTATATTAAGAAAAAAATAATTAACACTGCCTCACAATGTTAGAAAAACAATTAAAAGGATATATCTATTAAATTTATTACTTTTTTTCTAAATCAGAGACTTCAATATACGACTTTTTAAAATCTTTCTGAATTTGATGTTCAGCAATTTATTAATGCTTATTTAAATTTAAAAAAAATTCAAATGATGTAGGATAATATGTCATATTTCAAACAAACACATTGTCATAAAATATTTTAGTGAATGTCGCGAATGGAACTAATTAAAATTTATATAATAGATTAACTTATATTTATGATTTTGTGTGCACTTCATTCTCTTATTTTAAAATAACTTGATGTTCCCAACAGATAAATTTCTTAAGAAATAAAATAAACGTTTGATATTATATGGAAAATAAAACACAATTAGAAGTTTTTTCTAATTAGATAGCTCTGAAAATCCATAAAGTTTATATTATTACCTAATGTTACGAACGTGTAAAATGTTCTGACGTCTATTTTTTTCCCTTTTCACTAAAGTATTTTTCGAAAATCAGATAGAGGCATCCGTTCCGTACAGGCATCCTTTCATATGACGTGGATCAAGGATTGTCATACCCTGAAGTTCGAAGGAAGGTTTCCAGATTTGGGGATTTGTCGTCAATTTGTCGACATTTGGCGACTTTCAAAAGGTTCGAGAAGTACCTAGATATAACAATTATTCTACGAGATATGAGATATTTCTAGAAGTTTCTACAGATAGGGCCTATAAAAGAGTCAGACTTCAGTCGGAGATCAGTTGACGCGATACGAGCTACATTGAACTGTGATTTACATAAATGTTTTTAGAGTAGTCGCTGCAGTTTTGTGAAATGACTTTCGTCCAAATTTTGAGAATAGTGCCAGTTATTCATTTAGTAGAGCATTTAAGTGCTGCTTTAGCGTATATTGTTCCTGTTTACGCTGTGCTTGTTAATACACTTGTTAGTTATCCAGAAGTTTGGACTAATTATTTTTTCCGAGTGCACACCCATGAGTATAGAGTATACGCCGTAACACTATTAAAATAATCATACCAAATTGTTCAACAACACATGTGTGAATACATGTGAAATTCAACAACACATGTGTGAATACATGTGTTGTTGAAATTCGCTCAACTACACATGTATTCACACATGTATTACAGCAAGAACATTCGATTGTTTTTCGAAGATGGTTCAAACATACATCTGTCGAAAACTTGATTTTGGGTTCTCGACTCAGCACAATATATTTTTAAACAAGAAAATGTACCTGGCGTCTCCCGGTATTTAAAGGAAATGACAATTTTTAAAAGACAAAAGGGCTGATACTGCAAAAATGATTCCTTGCTGTAAATTACGGCCAACGCCAGAAACACAGTGAATTTTAAAAAATCAGACTTTTGTCGGTTTCAACAGAAACTCGACATCTACTGATCACTCTTTGGACAAACAACAAATATTAGTTCACATTTACAGAAACGAATTCAGTTTTAAAAATGACGCAGTAGAAATTTATTTTCTACGCGAGCTAAAAAATAAACAACAGGCAGATACATAACAACTTGATGAGATATACAAAATAAACTAATTCAAATTTAAATTCGTTCTGAAAGAGTAAACGACTCATCAACAACAACTCTTGAAAACAAACACATCAATCAGTATATTTTAAATATAACGCCGTTTCAATATGGAAAATCGAACCATGACGATTTTGTCTACAGATAATAGTATAATAGATATTAATGTGGTACTATATATAGAGATATAAATAATAATAGTATAATACATATTAGTATAATAGATATTAGTACACCACTAGATAAATTTAAAAAGAACGAAAAAATTGTCAAGTCTCACGTACGAAATTTGAGTACACTACTAGAGTCTATTGTATGTTTTGGTTGTCTTCGAAATCGGTAGAGATTATTATTTTTTGTGGTAGATTGCTCTTAAACAAACGCAAAAATAACTTTAGTTTAACAACGTGCAATACGTAGCGCTACCAATCAACATTGACCGATTTCTTGAGATTGGGCCGATTTTCTACTATTAAATCCATAACTTTATACTTATCTGGATTAAAAAAATCTGATGTGGGCAGCCATGACTTTCCCCGCAGACTTATATCCACGTTCTCTTTATTTTAGTTAAATTTAATTCACTTTTAATTCAATTTCCGTTCACATTTAGTAACTGGACTTATTTTCAAAGGTGGCGTAAAGAAAATACGAAAACGGCTCGAGAACGGCTAATCCTAGTGTAATGGGGTTGGTCTTATTATTTTCTTCTTTAAAAATTACGTATAAAACAAGCATTTAATGGATATATTTGAGTATACGTAGTTTTTTAATTTATATTTTGACGATTTCTATGGGCCATTTTGCAAAAAAAGGCAGGATGTTCATTTTCGATTAATACTAAAATCTAATCAGCACCAGAGTATCCTATAAGTAACTTATCTACCAAATTTTGTAAAATTTGGTCAATTAGTATTTTAGTTAGAGTGGATACATGAAATTTCTACAGACCTTTCCGCAAAAAACGGCGGATTCTGTTTTAACGAATCCTATCAAAAACTAATCATCATCAGGGTCTCACCCAAGTGGCTTACCTGCCAAAATTTATAAAATTCGGTCCATTAGTTTTTTAGTTAGAGTGGATACATACATTGCACAGGCACGCGAACAGACATACAGCCACACAGACGGACAAACACACAGACGTCACCTTAAAAATAGTTTTTTCGTATTCGAGAGGTCTCGAAACGTGTAGATCCGTCGAAAACTCGAGTTCATCACGATTTCAATCCCTTCCCTATACATTACAGTGTATTGCAGGGAAAGTAAAAAGTAAATCTTGACAATGTTTCCTTTCGAGAGAAGAAGTACCACCTTCCCTAGTAGCAATTCAATATTAATTGGGCATATTGTCCCAATATAACAAGTGGACATTTTAACGAAAGTAGTCCAATATTGGCTAATAATATTGGACCAATATTACGCCAATATTGGTGTTTCATTGGAAATATTTCCAATGTAACACCAATATTAGCGTAATACTGTCATAAACATATTTAGCAAATGTTGGAGACCAATGTGACCCCAATATTGGAATTACATTGGAAATATTTCCACTGTAATGGCAAGATATACAATATTGGGCCAATATTAAATAATACTGGGGTATGTTCCAAATTTCATGACTGTCACTCGCTTAGATTTTCCGCTGCGCGATCAACAAACAAACTGACATACATCTTCCATTATTATTATAGATTGTACATTGACAATATATTCTCAGATCTCTTTACACATTTATATCAGTGAAACCATTGTAACATGCTGTAAGCACAAATTGAATAAATATATATCTTGCTTATATTCTGCTAGAAACATGTACTAATAAATTAAAAATAAAGACGAGAACTCTCTTCTCAAAAATCAATCCGAATGCATTAGTAATAAATGCATAAGTTTTCATTTTAGCCACGCACGATTCTATTTAGTTGAACAGCTAAACAACAAAATTATACTCGTATATCGGAATGAAAGTTGAGACACGAAATGTGGTTTGCAATATAGCTGTGAATACATTTACCAAGCATGCAATTCAGCAATTAAGATCATACTCTTTGAATATAGTATATACGAACAGGAAGAAACTTTTAACTGTGAAAATGTCTTCAAAACATTAAACGGTTTTCTAAAGAACTAAATACATATATTTTCATTCGAACTGCAAGATTTATTTGGAAATTCCTTTGAAAATAGGCTTTAGAGGAAAAGCGATTTAATAGCGTTTTAAAAGAGCATAATTTCTGCATTGAAAATGGTATTCTATAAAGTAATACACAAAACATTTTATATATGCTTTAAATATTACAATGTTATATATCTATTTCGGAGAAGAAAAATCACTTTATTAATCTATAGTTTAATTGTTTCTTCCCTAAAATTTTTAATTCGATATTTTGATGGGAAAATGCATATTTAGATCTTATGAATACATTTCAAAGACTTTTTAACAAATTGCCGTTTGGGTGTGCATGTGTATTTGCGTGTCAATAAATAAATTGCACTTCTTTTTTTCTTGTCTAAATTTATAAAGTTTTCAGTCATTTTTCCATAAGTCAGTTTATAAGTTTTGCAGTCATTTTTAAATAACGAACCCTCTTTTTCAGATATTCTAGCAATTATCATTCCCTCTAAAGTAATATAATGCAATATAATGTATAATGTACTCCTAATATAATGTACTTAATTGCTAATTTTAAAAGCAATCTTATAAATACCTTCATTAATTATCTATACGTCTTTGGCTTAAGTAGATAAAGTCATTAATCGGAAACTAAAATACTTTATTTATGTTCCACGATAAATCAAATCACGTACGTATAAATAAATCAAAGCATGTCCCTTGATTCGTATTCTATGACCGTCAAAACGTATACGTTTCAAATCAAAACACGTTGGCCAATTCATGCTCTGTGACAATTAAAATCAGGTAGGTCGATGCATGTTCTGTGGCGATAGGCACATGCCCGTCGAAATCTAGATTTTTAAATTTTCAACCCCGTCACTATACTATGTGGGCCGTGATAATGTTATATCACTTAAACATGTTAAGCTACATTCTGTGGAGTGGCATGTGCATTTTCAGAAAACAGGAATGTGCTTGAACACCTGTGAAACTTCAGCTTTATTGAAACAATAATAACACCAGTGCAGCAGCAACTTTATTCGGCAGCTGGCAAGAAGTAATTTTGGTATCACTTCCTTTCCTGTAAGTCGTGCAATAGATGCGCTGCGGCACTTCCATATCCATGAAGCACTTGATTCAGGAGGACCTTGCACACTATCCCTGTTACGGTGCTGGGTAATATGAACAAATATCCAAATATTAATTTTCCAAATTTTAAATAACCTACGTATTAACTTTCAACTATCTGGCAGGCATAAAGCAATTGGCACAGTGATATACATTATCCACGCATGCGAAGAAATGAAATCGCATTGTTGAAACACTGACGTTGAAACACTTTCACATTGCACTGAGTACGGTCCCTGTGGATGCCTTCCCCCATTGGGTTCCGGTCTAAATTGGGTGGCACTTCCCGGCCATCCAAACGGTTACCTAACTCCTTTCTGGTAGGTCGGACGGTCTGGTGCTCAACAACAACAACATTGAATTGAAATATTCAATAACGAATAGAAATACTATATATTTAAGCGACTATTAAGCAACATCCATTCCTAAATATTGCTTATAGCAAATTTTAAAAAATGTGAAAATGTTTTCCAGCTTCAAATCTCAAACACCCTAAAACACTACAAAAGTCTTTCACTAAATTTTCAATATTTCGCCAAATTTATCACCGAGATCACTAAATTTTTTTGCCAAGATCAATAAATATTTTTGTCAGGATCCCTGAATGTTTTTCATAAAATCACAAATTGCTTTTATCATGTATTGACAATCCCAGCTTTCGTAGCTATGGCAACATATTGCCATGGCAACGAAGAGAGAAGGGTGATGAGATACCAGAAAATTACAACACTGTGAATTGACAGAAAGTAGCAACAATCACGCATTTACATTGTATTCGATTTCAAATATAAGTGACATATATTTATCTCTGTAAATGACGACATTATTATAAAATTGTCTACAGAAAATAATAATTTTTAAAATACCGATTCGAAAAATAAAGTTTATAAATTATTATTTGAAATAATGTTGAGCTTCACAATGGAGATACAGCGTTACAATTTTGCCGTGAGTAGTTTTCACAAAGGCAATAAACTATAAAAAATAATCACGCACTCTTAGTCGCGGTTAGTCGAATATTCCTTTTTAAGAGTAAATTAAATGTTATAATAGAATGATACGAATTACAACGCTACTTAGAATACTACAGGAATTTGTGAATAGTTTAAATTACGAGAAACGACGAATACATTTGCTATTATTTTATAAATAAAATTCCAAGTTGTGCTTTTATCTATCTGATTTTTAACTTAGCGCGGGAGAGCACATACATTTTCTTTTTGTTAGAATTATTATAAAATTCCAAGAAGAATGACTACAAATATAAAAAGTTCACTTCAAATTGTGAATTTGAAGTTTCTTTTTTTTTGTTTGTTTTAGTGGGCTTCGTTCGCTGCTCGCTTACCTCGCCAACTCTCGAAACACGCAAGCGTTCTTTGAAGACGCTTCGCGAACTGTTTCAAACTAAAATTTAAAATACAAAACATTTTAATTCAGCGTGTTTCCCTACCATTTCCCTACAAATGTAATATGGAATAACAGTTAACTTCAGTAGCA
Organism: Amaurobius ferox; assembly: GCA_951213105.1. Classification (NCBI taxonomy): domain Eukaryota; kingdom Metazoa; phylum Arthropoda; class Arachnida; order Araneae; family Amaurobiidae; genus Amaurobius; species Amaurobius ferox. The sequence goes on from OX578143.1 coordinate 30,209,281, forward strand.
GCAAAACACTTGCTATTTGCCAAAGTTTTTCAAACTTCAATGAGAACTGACACACTTCCGCCTAGCCGGCCGTCCAAATAGTTGCTCTTAGTCCTCTGGACGAGTCGGACGGTCTGGGTCTTCAACACTTCCGCCTAGCTCCTTCCCGGCCGTCCAAATAGTTGCTCAAGTCCTATGGATGAGTCGGACGGTCTGGGTCTTCAACACTTTCCCCTAGCTGGCAAAAAATCCGTTCAGAATTTAGCTGGAGCAACACGAAGTTAAAAGGTCACGTTCGAAATCACAATATCCCACTAGATAGGGGCGTTTCCAAAATTAAGAAAGTCACTCCCCTTGCAGATAAAGGTATTCGTGGACTGATTTGTGCAATGCATCTTTGAAACATGATCTTTCTTTGAAACATCATCTTTGAAACATCATTCTTGTTCCTGACGCCGAGTAGTGAGGTTGTGTTTTCTGACTGCTCTGCAACGTAATGAGAACGCGCTTGAACGAAGCTCCGGTCCATGAGACGCCACCGGCACCTGTTGTAATACCTCCTGATCCTGTTCCAAGTGGAAACAGCATGAATCCTCAACAAGATGAATCTATCGAGATGACAGATTGGAGCATTGAGGAAAAAGATTATTATGCTAAAGTCTCCCCAAGTGCAGATCCTAGAGTCGAAGCAGCCAGGCTTCGTGAAGTAATTAATGATAAAACCTTCATCATGAGAAGAACTGAAGATGTCATGGATAAGGAAAAGATCAAAGCCATCATCGACATATGTGAAAAGACCCTGACGAAACTTATTGAAACTCATAATCTTCCCAGATATGGTGAGACCTGTCGGAGGCTTTCCTCCGGCAGTTATTCTTTGTCTTCTTGTCCCCCTAACCAGATACCTGCCTCTTTACCAGACATTAGTAAGTTAAGTGTAAATAATGTTGTAAATAGTGTTGTAAATAAATCTGTAAATATTCCAGTTAAAAATGTTAATCCTGTAAATAACTATGTAAATAACAATAAAAAACACCCTAGAGCTATTGATGAGGATGGTTATCAAAAGCCGCAAAAGCGGCATACCGCTAGTATTAGATCTGCTACTTTGATTGATAATCCGAGCACCTCTTATCAGGTCACTCCCAATCCTCCTAAGTCTTTTCCAGCCACTAAAGCTGATGAAAATAACGAAAATGAAGAAGACAATCCTAAAAAGGAGCGTCGCCCTCCACCCTTCTTCATTTCTGTCACTACAAACTGGTCAAGTTTAATTGCTGACCTCAAAAAAGTCGTACCTAACTTCAGCAGTAAGCTGACAGGATCTGGGGACTTCCTAAAAGTCCATGTCAACCTCAGAGAGGAATATTTAAAAATTCAAACTTTTCTATTAAATCACAAGGTAGAGTTTAAATCATACCTCCTTGACGATCAAAAACCGCTTAAAGTTGTTATCCGTGGCCTTCCGATTTGCACGGAAACAACGGCTATTGCTCAAGAACTGGAGTGCTTGGGTCTCAAAACCATAAGTGTTACACAGTTGGCTAGAGGCCCAAAGACTGCTAGAGTCAATATGCCGTTGTTTTACGTGCAAATTGCAAAAACTCCTGTAAATGAACAGATATATAAAATCAACAACCTTTTTAGCATTATCGTCAAAGTAGAAAAGTACAGGGGACCCAAACAAGTAGCACAATGCTACCGCTGTCAATCTTTTTTTCATACTTCAAATGCCTGTCATTTACCTCCCAATTGTGTAAAATGTGCCCTACCCCACCTGACTAAAGATTGTACCAAGGCATACGAGACACCCTGTAGATGTATCAATTGCGGAGGCAACCACCCTGCCTCATACCGCAACTGCCCGAGGTTCCCTAAGTCTAAAACTCCCTCTCCCGTAAACTCTACCTTCACAAAAAAGCTTGTGAACCCGCAGAGGTCCTATGCCTCTGTCACAGATGGACACAGGGAGGAACCCCAAAAGACACCTAATGTCCAACCTAAATTAGCAGCACCCAAAGGAGCAAATAATAATCAAGCTGCAGATGATTTTCTAAATTATCTCTTTAGATTTGAAGATAGATATGGAATGGATGTTACTAGCAGAGCTTTTAAAAATGCTCTACCAGCAATGAGGTTAGCTCCTACCGAAATAGATAGGGTTAACATAATATATGAGAGCGTCTTTGCTCTCATCAGTCAAGGTTAGCCCCCTTCTTTTGGCCATGGTTGTGCCCTTAAGAATCTTGAAGGATCTTACCATTGGCATCTGGAACGCCAATGGACTTAGAGGTAAAATCCAGGAAGCTAGGGATTTTTGTATAAATAATAACTTAGACCTGTTCTTGGTCCAAGAGACCCATTTTAGTCCAGGGAAAAACTGTAAAATTGCTAATTATGATCTTTACAATGATGACAGGAGACATATTAGCAATCTCCCTGCGGGAGGTACTGCTATTTATATAAATCGTAAAATCAGCCATAATCGTATTCCCACTCCTCCTCTTCATGTTGGTGAAGCTACTGTTGTAGAGCTCAACCTTTCTAGTAATCCGACCCTGACCATTGCGTCTGTCTACTTCCATCCTAAAGCTAAAGCTGGTCCTGTACTTGCTGATTTAAACACCCTATTCAAAATTTCGCCCCATGTAATAGTTGCTGGTGACTTTAACGCTAAAAACCAAGCCTGGGGTTGTCCTCGAGTTGATGTTCGAGGTTCCAATCTTAAGCGCTGGGCCGACGAGCACAACTATGAGATTGTAGCTCCAGGTGAACCCACCCACTTGAAAAATATTATTGATTTTGCCATCACCAGCAACATTCCTTACACATATTGCATGGAGGCTTTTAATGAACTTCCCTCTGATCATCTCCCTATAATTTATACTCTAGAGCTTCAAAAAATATGACCTGAGAAAAACTGCTAAGCTCAAAACCAACTGGTCCAAATACAAGAAAATACTGGCAAGTGAAATCCCATCCCCTCCTGTTACTAGCTCCACGGACCAACTGGACGCGGAGGTAGAAAAATTTGAAGACATGCTTCGTAATGCCTACTCCGCGTCCTCTCGGCCCAAGGAAACCAAAGTAGATTTTTATAGATTGCCACAGGATATCCGGGAGTTGATCAGAGAAAGAAACAGGCTTCGTAGAGCTTGGCAGGCCAGCAGAGACCCCTGCCTTAAGCGTGAACTTAATTTCTCACGAGCCCAGGTGAGATCACGTCTTAAGGCTTTTTCTAAAGCACGATGGAACACCCATATTGAGTCCCTAACGACTACTGACAACACCATTTGGAGGGCTGCCTCCCTTTATCGTAGGCACAAAACTCACATTCCGACCCTTGAAGGTCCAAATGGAAGGGCAATCACTAACACACAAAAGGCTGAACTTATTGCTGACAGTCTTAGAAGTCAGTTTGAACCACATCATGATGTTATCGATGCCAGGACGGTATCGATAGTTGATCCCAAGGTTGAACAATTTCTCTACACACCTACACCTAGAACTATGACTGAAGTTACTTATAAAGAACTTCTTCCCCGTATTCAAAATCTGAAAAAGAATAAAGCTCCTGGGAAAGACCTCCTTTCTCCTAACATGCTTAAAAATCTTCCTAATCTTCTAATAACTTACCTTGCTAAACTTTTTAACCTTCTCATTCATTTTAACTATTTTCCGAAGGCTTGGAAAGTTGCAATTGTTGCTCCTATTCCAAAGCCTGGTCTTAATCACACTCTTCCTACTAACTTTAGACCTATCTCTCTTCTATCCTGTCTCTCTAAGCTTTTTGAGTATGTTATATTGCGGCGTTTGGATGATTTCTGCGACCTGAATAACATTCTGATTCCTGAGCAGTATGGGTTCAGGAAGAAACACTCGACTGAACACCAGCTGCTTCGGGTCGTTGAAACCATTCATGAAGCTCGCGACATACAAGAAAGCACCTCTATTGTCTTTATTGATATCCAAAAGGCGTTTGATAAAGTATGGATAAATGGTCTGTTATTCAAGCTTATCAAACGCTCTTTTCCTTCTGATCTCATTAAAATTCTTCACTCGTACTTAACAGAGCGTAGCTTTGCAGTACGAGTCTCTAACCTTCTCTCCTCTCCCAGGAATATTCTCAGCGGGGTCCCTCAAGGTTCTCTTGTTGGACCCAGATTGTTCAACCTTTACATTAATGATATTCCACGTTCCCCCGGTGTCACTCTTAGCCTTTATGCTGATGACACGGCCCTGATCGCACAACATAAACAGACACACATCGTGCACGACCTTCTTCAAAATTATCTCCATGACATGACGCAATGGCTCACTAAATGGCGCATCAAAGTCAATGTTAGTAAGTGTGCAGCAGTTACCTTCCCGCCCCCTAGGGATCCCCCAAACACTAATTTAATACTTAACAACCAGCCTATTCCCTGGCAATCTTCTTACAAGTACCTTGGAGTGTACTTGGATTCCAAATTAACATGGCAGCAACACATTTCCGAAACATCCAGGAAAGTGAAGCTGTCATTCATCCAGCTCCGGCCCTTATTGGCTAGAAATAGCCGCCTGTCAACCCATAATAAGTTATTACTATACAAGTCCTATATTCGTCCAATCATGACGTACGGTTCACCTATATGGGGTACCGCAGCTGAGATTCACCTTAGGAAACTTCAAGTTATTCAAAATAACGCATTGCGTTCGTTTGCAAATCTTCCGAACTATGTCCGGTTAGAAATTTTGCATAAAGACCTCCAAATTAGGCCTGTTTTGGCACATGTCAAAAAATTATCCATCAAATTTCATAGAGGTCTGAGAAGTGTTAATAACCCTACGTTGGACAATATCCGTCGTTACCATCCTTGTAAACCAAAGGCGCGAAAGCGCCCTAGGTCGTTACCTGGAAGACCGGTACGTGATATTTATCTCCGCCCTAAAAAGCGGAGGCGTCTAACATAGTCTTGTTCTTCTCTATTTATGGTGCAACCTTTTAACTTTTTCTGTGCTTCTCCCTTGCATTTGGGAACATCCGCGTTATTCACAAGCTTTCTTAAATTTATGTAAATTGTATATATTCATGTCGGTTTCTCATGCTCAAGGCCCTGCACCTCTCTTGGTGCAACTCTGTCTCCCCATTCTTCCTCTTCTCTACTGTGCGCCCACTTGGGCCTCAGCCCTTTCTTTATGAAGACTCGGGTATCGGCATGATGTTGTCTTCCACCCGAGCTTCCCTTTATTTTCTTCTTTCATCTTATGAACTCATTTTTCCTGATCTTCCTTTTCGCCTGAAGTTTAAAGGGGGGATTACTATCCTCTCCTGGGCACTTCACTAATCCCACCCTGCCTTGAGCCTTGAGATTTGTGCAATGGCAGCAAGTATTTGCCGAAAATTGGTGAACTAACAGTGAAAACTGACAATGCAGTCTTTCCATAGCAGTAGCCACAACCGGTTCATTAAAACTGTTATAGGAGTGTCTTCTTTATGTAGGTACATGCCTGCAAAACTTCGCGGTCTTTCTATTGCTAGTCTGTCCAGGAACCTAACTCGCAGCTCAAACTTTCCGTCTTTGATTTTGGTATTAAATATTTCTAAAACTAATATTTAAATCGTAAACTGTTTATTTCAACGTATTTTTCTAACACTTCTCTACTAATATAACTAATTTTATATTTTTGCATGCTATAGTTTTTGCTGTACGAGACATACAATCTCAAGGAAAGCGAAATTTGTCAAACAGCTGTAGTGGTAGCTACTTCTTTTTAATATAGATATATATTCTGTACGCAGTATTCTATACTGCTAACGTATTTAAATAAAATGGAAATTATGTATGTCTGTGTGTTTGTTTGTTTGCTTGGCTGTCTGTCTCATCATCACGAGAGAAAGCCTGCACCGAATTTCGTGAAATTCCCACTTGAAAGAGACCTTCTGTTTTTCCAAAATGACAGTAGATGGCAGCACTCAACCTGACTCAAGAACATCCTATTTGTTAACAGAAAAAAACATTCGAAGTGGATTTCGAGATGGCGATAGAAAGCACGTAGCCGACGTGTTTGTAATATGTAGCTAAACCTAGCTATGGTTTGTTGTTGTTGAAACCCAGACCGTCCGACCTACCAGAAAAGTGTAAGGTAACTGTTTGGACGGTCGGATAGTGCCACCCAATTTAGACCGGAACCCAGTGGGGGAGGCATCCACAGGGACCGTACCCTCCTTCCCTACCACCAACTTCTCGGAAGGACTTGCGGACCCACATATTTAACGTGATCGTACTCCGCGTGAACACGGAGGCAATTTTGGCAGCTGAGGGAATTGAACCCTGGCCTACCGAGTGCAATTCCCGCAAGCTAACCACTGGGCTCCCGCGTTCCCGCATCCATGTTGTATTAAAATCGTGATTTTAAAAGTTATTTTTAATTTATATTTAGTGTGTTGTATATGTCCTAAAACAGCTTTATTTCAGAAAATATTCAAATTATCCCATAAGATATATAAAGACAATTTGAGCAAAATAACTTTGGTAGGTTTTTAAATAAAAATGAAAATAATAATGACACCCTTATGATATGAAGAGATCACGTGACCCACTTCAAAATAAAATATGGCACCCATCTTGTTGTTGTTGAGACCCAGAACTTCCGACCTACCAGAAAGGTGTAAGGTAACTGTTTGGACGGCCCGGAAGCGTCACACAATTTAGACCGGAACCCAGTGGGGGAGGCTTCAACAGGGACCGTACCCTACTCCCCCTACCACCAACCTCTTGGAATGACTTACGGACCCACATGTTTAACGTGATCGTACTCCGCGTGAGCACGGAAGCAGTTTTCGCATTTTTTATGCATTATTTTAAATGTTGTGAAGTCCTAAATGGCGAGTGAATGTTTTCCCAACCTCATCACCAAAAGAAGTCTTATAAACTTTAAATTTAGTCCATATTTCAAGTTTCTAAGACCAGGGGTTGTCAAGATAGTAATGAGAAATGATAGCATTTTGGTAAATTTCAGCAAATTATTTTTTCCGCAAATTCATTTGAAATTATATAATATTGCTCAGCGACGCATATAAATCAAATGCGTTTTTGCAGAATATGTTTTTTTTGTTAATTTTTATTTTAAATTAACATACAAATTACTAGATATGAAAATAAATTTAATAAAAAACGGTGTTGCATTTTAAATTGAATTATATCTACTTCGACCTCTAAATTTAAAAAACTGCGGAAATTATTGATATTTAAAATTTAGTATGTGATGTTTTATTTTGGCAATGATTTTTCGAACTCCTATATTGGGTTTATCCAATTGATAAAATATAATAAAAGTAAAACGGGTCATACCATTTTAACACTTTCATTTCCGATTTCATATTTTTGCAAACTTATATATGCAAGCAAAGCCAGGCTATTTTACTCTTCAAATCTGCCCATGAAGGTAATTGCATATTGCGAGAACAGAGGTTACTATACGTCTTTTTAGGATAATGAAATATAATTAGTTAATATAATGTATAGAATAACAATATCATTAATAATACTACAGTAATTTGAATATATTTGCATGTCGAGCAACGTTGGGTATATCTACTATTATACATAGAAATAAAATTGCGAATTGTGCTTCTATTCATATGTTTATGTCAACACGGAAGAACTCACGTCTTTTCGCTGTGAGGATTTTAATAAAATTTCAGAGAAAAATTCTAAATATAAAATATCTACCGCAAATATTTATGCATTTCAAGTATCTTTAAATTTTATATTCCATACTTAGAACAGGCATGCTACTATTATACATATATTTAATATACGCAATTCATCAAAGCAAATAATGCATTCCAAACGTTATCAACACTTATACTTATCACGAATAATTTACCACTTTTCCGTATAAGACGTCTCTAGCGGTAATTTCATCATATTTTACTTTGCTACATAAATTTTAACAACACATAAATTTTGTTCCATCTCTTATATAAATGTTTTACATGTTTTCCTTTGATTATGAAATTTCACAGAGTACTTTGAATAATTAATTTTCCACTTACCAGTATGTTCTGGAGTGTCTGAGAAAAAATAATCATTAATTTAAGAATTTATCTTAAAATAGACAAATGTAGTCTAGGACCTATAATAACTAGTTGTTCGAATAGTGTTCATATTCTCAATGGGATATATTCCTTTAGTACAAAGTTAGTGGAATTTTAATGTTATAATATTTCCACAACAAATTAGAAAATAATTTATTTACATTCATGTATATTTATCTTCATGTACAATAGAAAATTGCATCTATTTAGTGCTTACACTTATTCTGGAATGCTTACATTGTTGAATGCTTACAATTTTTTAAGGTCGCTTGTTAACATTAAAATGTATAGGGTTCGATTTTCTTATTTTATATTTGTAGCTACACCAATTCTCATTGACTACACATTACCTTTCTTTCCGTTCAACGTCTTTAATGGGTTCGTTCTTGCCCCCCCCCCCCCCAAATCACGTAGAAAGCTGAAACTCGGTACACAGTTGATTTCACACCATATCTTTATTTATTAATTTTTTATGTGATTATGTTACTTTGTTACGTCATTATATTGCGTCGATATGCTATTTACGTACGTCATGACGTCATGACTATTTTTTGACATTTTAATGCATTATCTTTGGGAATTGCGGTTTAGTATATTCAGATAAAATGCTCGCCTAGCTCTAAAGTATCAATTTATGTATAACACTGCATGGTTTATACGTCGATTAAAAAAAGAAGAGAGTAATAACAGGGTTTGGGACAGCATGTGGGAATTGCTTCTCGGACGACCCGAGTTAAATTTTCGACTCTGCCCAATCAGCACGTACCAAAACACCAATTTCCACCTGTGCACGAGTACTAGAGCACTAATTTCCACGCAGTGTACTGGTTGTTCGTTGTATATGTGGGCCCGTAAATCCTTCCGAGAAGATTGTGGTAGAGTACGGTCCTTGTGAAACCGCCCAAACTGAGTTCTGGTCTAAGTTTAGTGCACTTCCCAGCCGTCCAAAGATATACATTATATCTTCGAGTAAATAGAAAGGTCTGGGCCAAAGAAGAAGACAACAGCAAATGCGTAATCCCCCCCTAAGAATTCTAACTAAAAAGCAAACAATAAATTATGTAAAAAGTAAGTTTTTAATGCACTTCCCTACGCAACAGTGGCGTATGGGAAATAGAAAAAAAATTTAAATGACACACACGATTGATCTAATTTAAAGGTGTCGGCGGATTCAATACTATGCTATGTGAAATGTGAATATGCTGTGTTCAATGCTATGTGAAACTCATACTAATAATCCAAAATTGACAATGCACAAAATTGAAGAAATACTTAAATCTATCTACAATCTCATTTTCCTGCGACAATTTTGCATAATATCAATTTTGGATAATCATAAGACTTATATAGCATTGTATGGATTTATATATGTCTGCACACTCAATTTAGTTCAATTTAGTGGGAGAATAAAATTGAATTTCTTCTTTCCCATACCCTGCTGTTGTGTAAGGGATAACATTGGCAAACTTGTTTTTTTCTAATAATTTATTTTTGTGTTTTTTAAATCCAGGAGGATCATTCGTTAGCATTTAAGTGTAACTTAGGAATTGATTAAAAAAATATCAAATATCGTGTATTATGAGATAATATCATAATTGGAAATTATACTACAGGGTTTTTCAATAGTCCGTATACAATTTAAAAATTCATAAAAAATCGAAAAATCATCGCATTGAGGTACGGTTTGTACCATAAGTATTGTCAGGACGGGTTTTTTTTTTTTAGATGTGAAAAAATTTTGTAGTTTAAAAAATAACCTATCGGTGGCGTTTACCCGAATCCATCTTCCAGAAGTATGCGAATGAGGATGTTATAAAAGAGCTGTAGTGATCTGTAGATTCTTAATTGAATTCATTAGTAAACGGGGCAGAAGAAGTTTTTGCGAGAATGTTAACTTTGTTCGAAAAAGCCTTGTTACTGAAGCTGTATTATGTAAGCGCAGAATCACCATCAGATGCTTTTCGAAAATTCTGATTAAGGAAAAATCTAAACAGAGAAAAAGGTTCTAACACCTGTTCATAGTTACTTAGGCTTGTCACACGATTTGACACGTACAGTAAGTTATTTTAATTGTCTTTCCAATGCGTTCAGCGCCACCTATAGGTGACTTTGTAAGCTACAAAATTTTGTCGCATCAAAACAAAAACACCCCGTCCTAGCAGTACTTATGGTACAAACAGTACCTCAATGCGATGATTTTTCGATTTTTAATGAATTTTTAAAATTTATACGGACTTTTAAAATACCCTGTATTAATATAAATACTTTAAAGTATTTTTTAATGAATTAAGTGATACTTTACTGTTTACTTTTCCCATTGCATTTAAGTTCTCAGTGTATTAAGTAACACTTTCTCTATTGAACACGGTTTTCACTTTAAATTCACCCGCACATCCTCTTACATATAGTAATGTTTATGCTATCACAAATAATTTTAACTTTTATACTTTGCATCTTATTTGCAAGTAAAGGGAAAACAAGCCAATAACAAAAAAGTAATCAAATTAAAAATAAGCCAATAACAAAAAAATAATCAAATTAAAAAATAAGCCAATAACAAACGATTAATCAATGTAAAGAAATTAATAACGAACAATTTATCAAAATATGAATAATCCAATAATAAATAATTAATCACAGTCAAAATAAGTCAATAATAAATAATTAAACAAAGTAAAAATACCAAATAATACACTACCAATAATTATATTTATAGTCAAGAATTTACTAGTATCGGCCAATAACATTTAGTGATTATTGTCACCTCAAATAATCAGGATAAAGAAAACATTTTCTTTTTCAAATTCTAAAATTAAACACATTTTTAATATTAGGAAGCCGAGATAAATTGTGTTCAGCCTTTTATTCAACTTTATTATGTACCCTTTGAAAGTTTTCTCATTTGACATTCGATTTCTTCCGAAAAGATAGCCAGGTTATTGAAAGTTTGTCTTATCAGTATGTTCTAGATTGTTTAAGAATTAACCTTCACTCTAGAGAGGATTTTTTTTTCAGAAATTGTGTGCTGTAGTTCATGTTTTAATTAAGCATCTGACAACCAATCTGTTGCAGCGGAGTTCTTACCCTAAAGCAAATTTCATCATTTTAATACAAACATACCATGTGGAGTTTATATTTGTTCAAGTATAAATTATGAAGATAATCTACTTCATATTTATGGATAGCGAAATTAAAATAGGTTCCATTTTTTTTAATGTCCACATTTTATGTTGTAGTCAGTAAAAATCTTAGTTTGCAAAATAATGTACGAAGTACTAGCAAGAAGATCCATGGTTTGATCCCCAATTGGGACAGGAAGGTTCTTTACAAATGCACCCGAATAAATCAACCCTATAGGTTAGTGCAAAGTCGTCGGAGGTCTAAAAGTGACCCTAATATAAATAATACAACGGATTTAGTGGACTTTGGGATATGGGGTGACGATTTTAAATTGGGAGGATAATAATCACACTAAAATCTTACCTAGAGGGAAAATAGCATCACGAAGCAAACCTAAGGTATAAATAGCAGCAGGTGATAGGTCAGATTGCCAGTTGCACGCAATCTGGCATTAAAGTGTAGAGAATGCAGAGTCCACTTCGATAAGAGATTGTAATTCGGTCGCAATGGTATAGCGTCATCTGGCCAGTAGGAATATGCGTGGTTCGATTCCCGGTTGAGCAGCGATGTTCTTTACATGTGTCAATTGTATAATTTAATGTTTGCGATTCCAATATTTTGCTTAAGTAATTGGCCATTCAACTTATGCAAATTATATTCGCGGTTTTTGACTTGGCATAAACAGCAAATGTATATTCGCGGTTTTTGACTTGGCATAAACAGCAAATGTATATTCGAGGTTTTTGACTTGGCATAAACAGCAAATGTATATTCGCGGTTTTTGACTTGGCATAAACAGAAAATGCATATACTGTTTCCGTTATTACCTCTTTTGATGAACTTTTAGCGTTCGAAAGCATACAGGTTTTAATGTGTTTGAACGTATTTTAGAATGCCCAAATAAAAGTTTTTAGTTTAAAGTGTTTTATTCTTTAAGATAGTTTGAGTTACCAATTTTTGGATAAAAAATGTTATTTGATAAAGTTTATATACTTAAATTAAAAGAGTCAAAATGGTCAATTTCGTTTGGATTAGTTAAACATAATATAGCTAAAATACTAGACATATTTGTATATCAAATATTAAACTTGATCGTAAAATGAACTGAATTCTCTGAAATAGTAGAATTTAATGATACAATGCCGCGATTTTATTCTCAATTTAATGCCTGAATTCAGACTATTATATCTGTATTATATCTGTATTACATCTGTAGCTTAACATTTTCGATATAAAGACGAACATTTGTATGTTGTAAATTAAACATGTGCAATCTTCAAAAAATGACTCCCATAACAACGAATAAATCAACATAGAGCTAAAAAATACAAAAAAAATATGTTTATGCACATATTAAACATGTAATGCTTTTGCGTTTGTTGTTGATTTTTGAGTGTTATTTCACTACTTTGTCTTATTATTTTCATATACACCAATATTTGCGCATTGTGCCTTAAAAATAAGAACGTTTTATCATTATCTATCTCATATGTTAGCATTTGGATTTTACGTTTACAGAATGTAGACAAGAAATTTGATTTTAAGAGTTTTATATGTTTTCATAGCGTTTGATAGCATAACATTTACTGAGACAGCCTATGAGGTGACATTTATTAAAAGTGAAATGTTCGTGGTCACGAATCCGCAAACGTTCCAAAGCATGAGCGAAACTTAAAACTCAAACATTAATGATGAAGGTGATTTTTACTTCCTCATGCGTAATATTGAGAAATCACTGTTACCAGGATTTTTTTTTATTTCCAGATTTTGATGCCCATATACGTTTTGAGACTTACTGAACACGTTTTGATTATTTTTAAAGTGATGTTCGTCCATCTGTCTGTGACACTATATTCACATATTTTGATACATAACCCTGGGAAAAAAGGAATGATGTAAATATATTGAAATGTATACTATGTTTTGTGATTTATGTTTATAGCTAGGCCTTTGCACAGACGGAATTGGGATTTTTTGGCGCCGTTGGGTTGTGTGCGCACTGACATGGATTATAAATATTCAGAGATTTAATTGCAGCAAAATGTCAAAGTTGAGCTACAAATCTTTGAAAATTTATAGCCCTGTCAGGTGTGGCTCGCGTCGGGGTACGTCCTTGGGACCACCCGGTTGTCGAGAATGCCCTCTGGTTCTTGTATTTTAGTGGAGTGCATAAAAAATGAGCGTCGCTTCAAAAACAAATGGTGTGAAGCATTTTTTGGACCTCCTCTTTTTATAGCGTTTGGGAACAGCGAATGAGAGTTGGGGGGGATTTTCCTCCCTGTTTTTGTCGTTCCCCTTGTTTGTAGTATTCTAAAAAGTTTCAGAAATTGAAAAAAAGTGGAGACGCAATCTGATGTTTGATGAAGAAAGTTCTCCTGGGTTCCTTTGAGCACCTGTGCGAGGAACGCATCCGTGCAACGAAGTAGGCGGCACTTGACGGCACTTGTCGTGCGGCAGTTTCTACAAGTTTCACTGAACCGGCGCATGTTGCCTAACCAGGGGTAACATACTCTAGAGTAGTATATATATATTTTCCAGAAACAGCTTTCTATTTATTTGCAGCTGTGACAGGGCGTAGTCACAGCTATTTTAGAACGGTTTCGACTATTTTCAGCCAAATCTTCACTACGAAAGTACGTGGGCTGAGTCTTGTAAGGGTACCTATCACAGGCTCCTAAGCAGCAGACCACCCACAAAGTGCAGCTTCTCGTCATTGTTTTTGTGGTTGCAGTGCAACACAGCTCTGCCACCAAACGGCGCGGTGTAGGACCTTTGCTCCTTTAGCTGCATTTAAGCCGTGGTAACTGAAATACTGCGTGTACGGAATATTTGCGGAGCATCAATCCAGAGCTCCTAAGCAGCAGCCAATCTCTACAAATAAAGTATCTGATCTCCACTCCTTAGGCAAAACCTGTACGCATGCTCACTCAAGAGCCGCTGGGACTTAAGCCGAAATTAAGAGGAGGAGAAGGAAAGTGGACAGTGTGCCCGTCTCCCAAATAATACCTGGCAAAAAACTTTCGTCACCTGATGAACGCAACCGTGATTCTTAGACTGGTAGTGTTTTCAATGAACTATTCAAATAAATGAACCAAACTTCAACTAATCGTGCCACCCATTCCAACGTGCAGAGGTCAGCTACAGCACTCAGTGGAGTTTGTATGTAATGGAGGTATGAGAATTATATATTGATTTTAAAATGTGTACATGAATGTTTAAGCTTAATTTGTGTGAGAAAATAGTGTAAGGGCAAAGTTATGATAAATGGGGAGATTGGCAAAATCGAATATTTATATATAGTGTTTTCTTAACAAAAAGTAATTAATTACAAGTTGGAGGATAAATAAAATAGATATGCAAATTAATGCAAAATAAACTGTGCACCCTGAGGTCAAGCAGAGGTAAATTGGGAACTCATTTGTAATTGTGTTATTTTGTATTAAATGTTTAAAATTGAGATTTCATGTGTTCTATAAATAAATTGTTAGTTGGCCACGAAAAGGGAGTGATTATTTAGTCTTAGTAAATGCAATGTACTTGGTCCAATCGGACCCCACTATACTTTAACGCGGTTGAGCCTGGTGGAACTATTTGATGAGTATCTTAATGTATTTATGTGTTTAAGTTTTTATTGTATTTATGTGTAAAATCCACCTCACCACACTGTCTGATGTCTGTGATCAATTTTTTGTGTAGAAGATAACAGTTATATATATTATTGGATTTTCATGAAACTTTATATCCGACTTTAATATTGAAAAATATAGAATTTTTTATAAATTCGAACGAAAATTTCAAAATTTATAAAAAAATATTTATATTTTTACTTTCCTTATATACAATAATGTATAAGGAAAGTCTTGTGTCGGGGTCGAAAGTTCGAATTCGAGTTTTCGACGGGAGAGCACGTTTCAAGCGTCCCTGATCACGAGTCAAACATTTCTGAAGTGATGTCTGTGTGTGTGTGTGAGTGTGTGTGTGTGTGTGTGTGTGTGTGTGTGTGTGTGTGTGTGTGTGTGTGTCAGTGAGTCTGTGGAGACGATAACTGACGAACGAATGGGCCGATTCGAACGCAATTTGTTAGAAAAATTACAATCCGTGAACACTGGAACCTTATTGTTTTTATATGCAATCAAATGTTCAGAACTGCCCCCTAAATTTTCGAGTAAAATTTTGAAAAAATCGTAAAAAAATCAAAACCTCTAGTAAAGTTACACAAATAGACATTTCTTTTGTAATTTTTCATTAGAAAACGATTGACATAAATTTTAGAACGCTAACATGAACCGTTCTCAAGATATTGAACATTTTTCAAAGAAAATTATCAAAAAACTTTAGATCGCTAATATGAACCGTTCTCGTTATATTGCACATTTTTAAAAAAAATTATCAAAAAGTCATATAAAATTAAAATAAAATATTTCCTATTGAGAAACATGTTCACTTTTCATATGTAATACCATGTGATAAATTTGGTGACATCATTCTCGTGGATCTAGCTCATTCTATTCATGAAAATAAATTCTTTGAGTAATACTTTTGTATTTGAACACCAATAGTCATTTATCTACTGCAAGAATAACTTATTTCTCCGTCCATATCGCTTGGCGAGATTATGGCGACGAATGTGGTGGAATGCCGTCAACTTGGCGATTTTTTAAAATGTTGCTAAATTAACGAAAACTTGCCAAATGGATAAAAATGACACTAAATCAATGAAAATGACGACTCATAGACGAAAATTCAATATCTTAAAATTTAAATTTCTACTATAAAAAATAATCTATTTTTACTTTCCTTATATACATAAGGAAAGTATTGTGAAGGGGTCGAAAATTCGAATTCGAGTTTTCGACGGGAGAGCACGTTTCAAGCATCCCTGATCACGAATCAAACATTTTTGAAGCGATGTCTGTGTGTGTGTGTGTGTGTGTGTGAAAGTATGTGTGTGTGTGTGTGTGTCAGTGAATCTGCGGAGACGATAACTGCCGAACGAATGGACCAATTCGAACCAAATTTGGTACAAAAATCACAATCCGTAAACACTGGAAGCCTATTGTTTTTATACGCAATCGAATGCTCAGAACCCCCCTAAATTTTCGAATGAAATTTTGAAAAAATCGTCAAAAAACCAAAACCACTAATAAAGTTACGCAAATAGATATTTCTTATGTAAATTTTCATTAGAAAACGATTGACATAAATTTCAGAACGCTAACATGTACCGTTCTCGAGATATTGTACATTTTTCAAAAAAATTTTCAAAAAGTTATATAAAATAAAAAAAAAAATCCTATTGGGAAACATGTTCACTTTTCATATGTAATACCATGCGATAAATTGAGTGACATCATTCTCGTGGATCTAACTCGTTCCATTCATGAAAAAAGATACTTTGAATAATACTTTCGTATTTGAACGCCAATAGTCATTTATCTGTTGTAAGAATAACTTATTTCTTAGGGCATAACGCTTGGCGAGATTTTGGCGACGAAAGTGGCGGAATGTCGCCAACTTGGCGACTTTTTTGAAATGTTGCCAAATTGAAGAATATCTCGCCAAATGGATAAAAATGACGCTAAATCAATAAAAATGACGACTAATTGTCGAAAATTCAATATCTTGGAAAGAATATTAGTATCTACTATAAGAAAAACCTTTTTTTTTTTACTGTTAAAGTAGTAAATTCATTACATTTTATAAGGAAAGTCATGTGTTGCCCACATCAGATTTTTTTTACTGTAACAGTAGTATATTTATTGCATTATATAAGGAAAATCATGTGCTGCCCACATCAGATTTTTACTTTCCTTATATACATAAAGTATAAGGAAAGTATTGTGACGGGGTCGAAAATTCGAATTCGAGTTTTCGACGGGAGAGCATGTTTCAAGCATCCCTGATCACGAATCAAACATTTTTGAAGTGATGTCTGTGTGTGTGTATGTGTGTGTGTGTGTGTGTGTGTGTGTGTGAAAGTATGTGTGTGTGTCAGTGAGTCTGTGGAGACGATAACTGACGAACGAATGTACCGATTTGAACCGAATTTGGTACAAAAATCACAATCCTTAAACACTGGAAGCCTATTGCTTTTATATGCAATCGAATGTTAAGAACGCCCCTAAATTTTCGAATGAAATTTTGAAAAAATCGTCAAAAAATCAAAACCACTAATAAAGTTATGCAAATAGACATTTCTTATGTAATTTTTCATTAGAAAACGATTGACATAAATTTTAGAACGCTAAAATGAACCGTTCTCGAGATATTGTTCATTTTTTAAAAAAAAATTATCAAAAAGTCATATTAAAAAAAATTCCTATTGAGAAACATGTTCACTTTTCATATGTAATACCATGCGATAAATTGGGTTACATCATTCTCGTGGAACTAGCACATTCCATTCATGAAAAAATATACTTTTAGTAATACTTTTGTGTTTGAACGCCAATAGTCATTTATCTGATGTAAGAATAACTTATTTCTTAGTGCATAACGCTTGGCGAGATTTTGGCGACGAATTTGCCGGAATGTCGCCAACTTGGCGACTTTTTGAAATGTTGCCAAATTAACGAAAATCTGGCCATATGGATAAAAATGACGACTAATTGTCGAAAATTTAATATCTTGGAAAGAATATTAGTATCTACTATAAGAAAAACCTACTTTTTTTTACTGTAAAAGTAGTAAATTAATTACATTAAATAAGGAAAGTCATGTGTTGCCCACATCAGATTTTTTTTTACTGTAAAGGTAGTAAATTCATTGCATTATATAAGGAAAGTCATGTGCTGCCCACATCAGCTTTTTTTTACTTTCCTTATATACATAAAATATAAGGAAAGTATTGTGACGGGGTCGAAAATTCGAATTCGAGTTTTCGACGGGAGAGCACGTTTCAAGCATCCCTGATCACAAATCAAACATTTTTGAAGTGATGTCCGTGTGTGTGTGTGTGTGTGTGTGTGTCAGTGAGTCTGTGGAGACGATAACTGACGAACGAATGGACCGATTCGAACAAAATTTGGTACAGAAATCATAATCCGTAGACACTGGAAGCCTATTGTTTTAATGCGCAATCGAATGTTCTGAACTCCCCTAATTTTCGAATAAAATTTTGAAAAAATCGTCAAAAAATCAAAACCGCTATTAAAGTTACGCAAATAGACATTTCGTATGTAATTTTTCATTAGAAAACGATTGGCATAAATTTTAGACCGCTAACCTGAACCGCGCTCGAGATATTGCACATTTTTCAAAAAAATTATCACAAAGTTATATAAAATAAAAAATAAAAATATTTCCTATTGAGAAACATGTTCACTTTTCATATGTAATACCATGCGATAAATTTGGTGATATCATTCTCGTGGATCTAGCTCGTTCCATTCATGAAAAAAGATAGTTTCAGTAATACTTTTGTATTTGAACGCCAATAGTCATTTACCTGCTGTAAGAAAAACCTTTTTCTGGGTCCATAACGCTTGACGAGATTTTGGCGACGAATTTGGCGGAATGTCGCCAACTTGGCGACATTTTTAATTGTTGCCAAATCAACAAAATTCTCGCCAAATTGATAAAAATGACGCTAAATCAATGAAAATGACGACTTATTGAAGAAAATTCAATATCATGGAAAGAATATAAATATATACTATAAGAATAACGGTTTTGATAGCTGTAAAAGAAGTAAATTCATTGCATATATAAGAAAAGTCATGTCTTGCCCACATCAGATTAATTTGTGACTCAATGATTAATTTGTGACTCAATGACAGCGATACATAATAGTTTAAGTCATTGTTGTGACAAATAGCCCCGATACAATTTTTACTTTCCTTATATACATATTGTTTAAGAAACATAAATATAATATATTTACATATTGTTAAAAAAGTCGATTTGAGCCACATTATATTTATTTTTTTATTTATTAAACATTTCATTTTAAAAAATCTGATGCGGGCAGCACATGACTTTCCTTATATAACGCAATGAGTTTACTACTTTTACAGCAAAAAAATAGCTTATTCTTATAGTAGATACTTATATTCTTTCAAATACATTGAATTTTCTTCAATGAGTCCTCATTTTCATTGAGTTAGCGTCATTTTTAACCATTTGGCGAGATTTTCGTTAATTTGGCGACATTTAAGAAAGTCGCCAAGTTGTTCCGCCAAATTCGTCGCTAAAATCTTGAAAGGAGAAATATGGAAGGAGAAATATGGAAGGAGAAATTAGGGAAGGGGAAATAAGTTATTCCTACGGCAGATAAATGACAATTGGCGTTCAAATACAAAAGTATTACTCAAAGTATTTTTTCTCATGAATGGAACGAGCTAGATCCACGAGAATGTCACCAAATTTATCGCATAGTATTACATATGAAAAGTGAATATGTTTCTCAATGGGACATTTTTTTTATTTTATATGACTTTTTGATATTTTTTTTTAAATGTGCAATATCTCGAGAATGGTTCATGGTAGTGTTCTAAAATTTATGCCAATCGTTTTCTAATGAAAAAGTATATAAGAAATGTCTATTTGAGTAACTTTATTAGCGGTTTTGATTTTTTGATGATTTTTTCGAAATTTCACTCGAAAATTTAGGGGAGTTCTGTACAGTCGATTACGTATAAAAACAATAAGCATCCAGTGTTTACAGATTGTGGTTTTTGTACCAAATTGCGTTCGAATCGGTCCATTCGTTCATCAGTTATCGTCTACACAGTCTCACTGACACGCACGCACACATACACACATACTTCCACATACACACACACACAGACATTACTTCAAAAATGTTTGATTTGTGATCAGGGATGCTTGAAACGTGCTCTGCCGTCGAAAACTCGAATTCGAATTTTTGATCTCGGCATTATACTTTCCTTATACATTATGTATATAAGGAAAGTAAAAATCAATAATATAACGAATTTCAAAGACTTTGAAGAAAGTTTTGAAACCTGTATTTAAGTTTAAAATTTTAAAACATACTTTTAAACTTCAACATCATGTAGTTAATAGATATTTTGCGGAACGAATTCGGAGAGTTCTATTTTAACAATTTTAGACTAAATTAAAATGTCGTATATCTGATAATGTTAAAACACAAAAAAATCTGATGTGTGCATCACCTGACTTTCTTCATATAATGCAAGTAATTTACTTTTTTGCAGTAAAAAAATCTGATGTGGGCAGCATATGACTTTCCTTATATAATGCAATGAATTTAATGCTTTTAGAGCAAAAAAAATAGATTATTCTTATAGTATATATATCTATATTATTTTCAAGATATTGAATTTTCTTCAGTGAGTCGCCATTTTCATTGATTTAGCGTCATTTTTATCCATTTGGCGAAATTTTCGTTAATTTAGCAGCATTTATAAAAGTCGATAAGTTAGCGACATTCCACCAAATTCATCACCAAAATCTCGCCAAGCGTTATGGACAGATAAATAAGTTATTTTTACAGCATATAAATGACTATTGGCGTTTAAATACAAAAGTATTACTCAAAGTATACTTTTTCATGAATGGAATGAGCTAGATCTACGAGAATGATGTCAACAAATTTATCTTATAATATTTCATATGAAAAGTGAACATGTTTGTCAAAATGAAATATTTTATTTTAATTTTATATGATTATTTAAAATTTTTTTTTTGAAAAATTTGCACTAGAACGGTTCATGCCAGCGTTCTGAAATTTATGTCAATCGATTTCAATTAAAAATTACATAAGAAATGTCTATTTGAGTAACTTAATTAGAGGATTTGATTTTTTGATGATTTTTTTCAAAATGTCACTCGAAAATTTAGGGGGTACTGAACATTCGATTCCATATAAAAACACTAGACTTCCAGTATTCACGAATTGTAATTTTTGTACCAAATTTCGTTCAAATCTGTCCACTCTTTCGTCCGTTATCGTCTCCACAGATACACACACACACACACATATTTTCACACACACACACACACACACATACTTTCACACACACACGCGCGCATACTTTCACACACACACACGCGCATACTTTCACACACAGGCACTCAGACATCGGATCAAAAATGTTCGATTCGTGATCAGGGGTGCTTGAAACGTGCTCTCCCGTCGAAAACTCGAATTCGAATTTTCGACCCCGTCACAATACTTTCCTTACACATTATTGTATATAAGGAAAGTAAAAATGATAAGTGATGCATTATTAAAATAACATTTATCGAAAACGTATTTCGTTCATTTATTTTTCACCATATTTTTAAAAAGAGTTGTTCATTTTTTTATAATCTTATAAACATTTGGGACAATTTATCTCAAATAATTAGATCTTTTCTCTGCTCAAAAATGCCATTAATTTAAAATTTTACAATTCATCTCAATTTGTTTAAAAAAACAAATGAATGCACTGAGAGAATGTGTCATTTTTCCTACAAGACATGCATATAATTTGTTATTTTTATCGAAGCGTGTTCATTTCTAGATAGGAACAGAAATATACTTAGCATATATCGCCGTCATGGGATGATTAATTTAGTGTGTTGGATGTACATACTATGCAATTTGCTAAATTTTCTCAAACATATAGGCTAATAGGATAAAATCCAGCGTATTACACATCATTATTCAGATCATAACGCACAGCCATTTGACATTTAGTAAAAAATACTATTTTAATGAGTGTTTGAAGTTTCGTTATAAATTGATAGTTATATATTAACTATATTGGGGGTTCTAAAACCAGAAAATATTTTCCATAAGAAAGTAATGAATATGTAAAAAGCGAACGATAGTTGATGAATAAAGTGGCAGTTATTTGTGGCAAAAATAATATCACTTTTATGTAAACACCGGTCGTAAGAAGATCTAGAGGACGACCAAAGTTGATATGAATCGAGTGTGTGAACAAGAAATTTGAGATTTAAATGATTAAGAATTGGAGAAGTGTTGTTCCAAGGGAGATAGTTTGGAGGACTCTTTTGTGGAAGGCCAGGACCTGCAGTATACTGCCGAACTAGTAATTATGATGAAGAGATCATGTGGCCATTATATGAAGAGATCACGGGACCCATTTCAAAATAAAATATGACATCCATCTTGTGTCAAAATTTTGAATTTTATTCTTTTTAATTCATATTTAGTGTTGTATCCGTCCTAAAACCGCTTTATTTTTGATTAAATTCTGTGCATCTACATACTGAAACAACGCAATTACAGTATATTTGAGTTTAAATGATCATCAAACTTTAATTATTTCCACAACGAAGCCTAATTTTCACTTCATGAAGAATGTAAACACCAAAAGATGTAGAATGAGTTGTAAAAGAATTGCTGCATTTCTGTAATGCAAAATTATTTAGCGCATGGAGTCTGCAATATAGCTGATATGAATGAAACATTAATTGATTTTACACAGAGAAGAAGACGATTTTTTCGATGAAGTTTTAAGCATAGGGTTATATTACTTGTACCACCATTGTTTTAAGTTTTTAATTCAGATAAATTATTATAGTATTGTGATGAATGAAAGGAATGGCAAAATTTTCATGATTGAAATGCTGCTTTTATAGAGAGAGCCAGGCGATTTATATTTCGATGACGTCATTTGAATAAAGTTCATTTGTTTTCGATAGAGTTTTCAAATATAATAAATTATTGTAGGATTATGATAATTTTAAAAATATTTCCGAGGAATATATCGCATTTTAGAGATGTTTCAATAAAATTGCATTGACGTTGGAAAGTGTTTCATAATCAATGCTTTATGCATGATTGATCTTTCTTGTTTTCTCAGTAAAAGTATTAAATTCATTGCGTTATATAAGGAAAGTCATGTTCTGCTCATATCAGATTTTTTTAATACGTTTTAGTTTGCGCTTCTTTTATTGTACATGTAAAGCGTAGGTATGAAAACGTAATTAAGGTTGCATGTGCATATGTGAAATTAAATGTGAATATATGTGAATATATTTGACATTTAATTAAATGTGAATATATTTGATTGGAAGTTGACAGAATATGGCGAAAAATGATGATTGCACGAAATTTATAATTATTTAAGCTTTTTAATAATGATCATAAAAGTATTGTGTTTCATTAATGATTTAAATCTATGACCCATCAAAGCACGTTTTCGAATGATAACAATATAATTTTTAAAAACACGTAAGTTGCACAAATTCTGGAATATTAACAAATTCGAACGTTTTTTATTTACCATTAAATTTACTGAACTAAATGCAGCAAAGAATAAGGAATTTAAAATGTGTGTTTTAGAAAACAAAATTATGTTTTGAAAAATAAGATGCTTGTTACAATGTCTGAAAATATATTTTATACATAACAGAATATCAAAATCTTACAGATAATGTATTCGCATCCGATATTCTTATTAAAAATTTAAAGATTTCCGTTTCATTCTCATGGCATCTAGTAAAAAATGCTGATTAAAAAAAATATCAAAATGTGTAGATGTAATTCAAAATAAAAAATATCTAGGACACAAAAAATTACGACAAAGCACTATTTGTAAATGTACAATAACTTTTATGTAAAATTCAAATTAATTATGAAATTAAAATAATTAAAAATATAACAGCTATATCACATTTCGCAATATCACATTTACTATGTCAAAATTAAAATTACAAAGTACGTTTTAATTCTTAATACATGAAATTGAATTTGAAAAATGCACATCAAAAACTTCTCTCAAAAATCGCTAATGGAATAAAATAAACCCATATCCGATATTCGTGGTAAAAGCCATTAGATGAAAGTTTGAAATATAATTTATCACTTCTAATCCTGCTTGAGATGATGGTTTTAAAACAAAAATGTTTCCTGGAAATTTGATTTTAGTTATTGAAAATTTTTCCGTTAAAGGTGGATGTTCTATGGATTAAATGTTACTTTTAGGATTAAATAAAAATGAAGAAAATGGTATGGTTTTCTGGAAATATTCAGTTTGTTTTTCGCCCAGCAGGTAGAATTTGACAAGAAATAGAAATAACAAATACAAATATTTTTAAAAATATGCAATGATAAAAATGATGCTAGAATATATATTGAGGATTCATATAAAGTTCCACTTAACTATATGGTTGTACATTTATTTAAACTGTCTGATAGTATTTATACTATCGGTCGAAAAACTGTCAGATCGAACTTTCATATTCTGCCCTGCCGATGCCGCTAATGATGTTTTGAATTGAGTGAGCTGACAGAATTGCCACTTACAGAAGATATATTGCGCAAAAAACATTTCCGTGACGTCACTCCTAACACATGCTGCTGGGACTTTGAGAAACGAACGCCAGAGATGAAAAAGAACTGTCGATCAGTGAACAGTATGGAACTAAGATCACTGTAAAGATTATTAATGATTTGTAAATATGTAACATATTAGTGTGTAGTGAAATTATATAATCTAAAAAATGAAAACCGACTCGGCTAATTATTGGAGATATCTTTATTTTAATTAAACTTAAGTATTTTCAGAATCGACAGAAACGATAAAAGTGCTCAAATACTGTCATCAATCTACTGCTTCCCCGAGAATCTGAGGTAGGAACTTTTATATTTTCAATTTTAAGTATCGATGATAATATAAGAATCCTATAGAAGGAATTGTAATGAATTCTTTCACGACATGGCATCCCTGCCGGGACCTGTGAGCAGATATTTTGATAACAAATTATAAGATTGAACACTTTAATTAATTTTGAATTTTTGAAGAGTTTGAAAATATTTGATAGAAAACGATGGCCGATGAAATGATTACTGCACACAAAAAGAAACGCGGAGTGTTAAGATCGAATGTTACTACAGTCATTAATAAATTAGAAACTGAACTAGAAAAAACAGAAGTAAATGAAAATGAAATCGAAGAGTTATTGGAACAATTAACGGATAAATTTGAAACTCTTTAATTAGTTGATAATGATTTAGGACAACTTTTGAAACCAGATGATATTGAAAAAGAAATTGAATCGGCGGAAGAATACCGCGAAAGAGTAGTTATATGGAGTTTTAGAGCAAAGAAAAGATTACGTACTCTAAATCAGAATATTCAAAATGATATTATACCACACTCTAAGGAAGACTCGAAATCGAGTATAAAACGAAGTGAACACCACATCAGTGTGAAATTACCAAAAATCACAATTCCGAAATTTTATGGTGATGTGAGTCAGTGGTTGACGTTTTGGAATTCATTCGAAACCACAATACACAAAAATGAGTATTTAGATCAAGTTGACAAATTTAACTATCTAAAAGCACATTTAGGAAGCACTGCTTTGGGTACTGTCGAAGGATTCGCTATTTCGTCTGAAAATTATGTCAAAGCAATTGATTTGTTAAAAGACCGATTCGGCCGAAATGACGTTCTGATAAATGCACACATGAATCATTTATTACATATTTCTCCTCTTAGACGATCTAATGATGTTAAAGGATTTAGAAAACTTTTTGACAACTGCCAAACACAAATTAGAAGTTTAGAATCCCTTGGAGTTTCCTCCGATACTTTTGGTAGTTTATTGTGCCCCATGATTTTGAAATTACTACCATATGATTTAGTCTTTGACTTCAGCAAAGAATTTAATGATGCTGACTATACCATAAACAATTTAATTGGCTTCATGGATAAGCAGTTAAGAGCTCGCGAACGATCAAACACTTACATTTCCGAAATGAATCAACATGAAACTCATAAATCTTTTCTACCCTCTCGGAGGATAAACAGATCTGATGACCCAGAGAGAAATTTACCACAAGTGAAGTTCGGGAAAGCGAAGGTCGCTACAGCTGCAGAATTATTTAGCTCAGATGTTCAAGAAAATAATAAAATATGTGTATTCTGTGGTAAATATCACCAGAGCTCTACTTGTAAATATGCTCGCGGATTAGCACTTGAAGAAAGGAAATCTCTTTTAATTAAAAAGGGTGCATGTTTTCGATGTCTAAAAATGAATCATATTTCCAGAGATTGTAAAGTAAAAGTAACTTGTTCGGAATGTGGAAAAAGGCATTTAGATATAATGTGTTTTATTAAAAGGAATGATAATTGCGCTAGTAAGCCAAATGTTAAAAATGAAAACACTGAAGTAGTAGAAAACACAGTACTTACAAATCAGTCTTGCTCTAAAGAAGTTTATTTACAAACAATGATTGTGTGTATTAATGAAAATGGTTTAGAACATTTTGTAAGGATAATTATTGATACTGGAAGTCAAAAATCGTACGTGAGCAAATACGTAGCTAAAACAAATGGGATTAAAATGCTTAGGAGAAGAAACAGTAATTCACGGACTTTTTGGGGGTATAGAAAATTCTGAAACACACAAGAAATATCGGGTAAAGTTAACTAGCATCGATAAGAAATACAACTGTGAATTTGAAGCGATGGATCAAAGAAAAATTTGTGCTTCTATTCCTAAAATCGATGATTCTCAATGCATAATCTCAATTCGTGAATTAAGAAACCTTGGTATTTTTGTTAGTGACATTGAAATAAAGGAAAAATCATGTTTGTTCGAGAAGAATAGAAATGAAATTCATATACTTATTGGAGCAGACTTAGCGGGAAAATTATTTACTGGGGATGTAAAACATCTTTCTGGAGGTTTAGTAGCCATAAATACCCACTTAGGTTGGACAGTAATGGGCAAGGATCATAGAGAAAGCAAGGTAGATAATTCCCTTATGTTGCTATCTCTACATGTAAACAATGCTAAGATAACTGATCTCTGGAACTTATATTCTTTGGGCATTAGTGACCCGAGTGAAAAACGAACAAAATTAGAAGTACAAGATCTTGCTTTAAGACACTTTCACGAAACTGTTTCCAGAGAAAAAACAGGCAGATATCAAGTATGCTTACCATGGTTAGATGGACATCAGCCATTATCTGATCACAAAGACTTGGCCGAAAAAAGGCTTAAAAACACAGTAAAATCCCTTAATTCGATTGACAAGTTAAAAGCTTATCAAAAGGTATTTGACGAATGGGAAAAGGAGGGGATAATAGAAGAAATTAGGCCAGGACTCGAAAAACTTACCGATGAAAATTCCGCCGTACACTACTTGCCTCATAGAGCAGTGATAAAAGAACAAGCCACGACCAAGATTAGACCGGGTTTTGATGGGTCAGCCAAAACCCGCAATTCTGTATCGTTAAACGAATGCCTGGAAAAGAGACCCAATTTGATAGAATTGATACCATCAATTCTGAACAGATTCAGGTGGGGTAAGATCGGAGTAATAGCTGACATCCGAAAAGCCTTCCTACAAATAAGCTTACACGAAAATGACAGGAAGTTTTTGCAGTTTTTGTGGTCGAAGGACGGCGATCCTCACAAAGTAATCACTTACAGACACACTCGAGTTGTTTTTGGAGTGTCCTGCAGCCCTTTTCTCCTCGCTGCTGTATTGACTCACCTTTTGGATCAAGTTACAGAACCGCTGAAAGAGCTTGCTAAAAAACTCAAAGACTCTATGTACGTTGACAACTGCGTTGCAAGTGTCGATACAATGGAAGAGTTAGATCATTTTCGTACCGAGTCTCAGAAACTTCTGTCATCAGCGAAATTCGACCTACGTGGATGGAGGAACAACGAGTTTTCTTCAGAGAAGAAACATGTACAAAATTTGCATGGTCTGGATGCCGAAGAAACTGATGTACCGGTGTTGGGTCTTTGGTGGAACATTGAGAAGGATACCTTGTCATGTTTGTTCATCGATACAAACAATGAAGAACCCGTCACAAAGAGAAGAATCTTATCTGTGGCACATAGAATATTTGACCCAATTGGGTTTACATGTCCTGTGACTTTAATACCAAAACTTCTTCTACAGGAATGTTGGAAAATAGAAGCATCGTGGGACTCTGCATTGACTGATGACATTGTTAAGAAATTTGATAATTGGAAGAATCAACTACGTGAATTAAAAAACGCTAGGATTCCCCGAAGACTATCCAGTTTAGACCTCAATGATGCGCAGCTGACATTACATGTGTTTTGTGATGCTTCCAAGTTATCGTATGCCACTTGTATTTTCCTTCGAGCAGAAAAGGAAAATAGAGTAACCTGTCAGTTAATACAAGCAAGATCAAGGGTAGCTCCTTTAAAAGGTATATCCATACCTCCATTGGAGTTATTAGCTTGTAACATTGGAGCAAGATTGGCGGATACGGTAAAGAAAGATCTAAATATGGAAGATATTGAGACATTTTATTGGTCCGACTCAATGGACGCTTTATATTAGATCAAAAAAGAGGGTCCTTGGGTTACTTTTGTTTCCAATAGAATACGGGAAATCAGAAGTCTATCTTCCGCCAATGATTGGAATTTCGTGCCGGGGGTCCAGAACCCTGCGGATCTCCCATCAAGAGGATGTTCTGTGAAAACACTTATCAAAGGAAATTGGTGGGAAGGGCCGTTATGGTTGAAGTGTTCCAGGGATAACTGGCCTGACTTCGAACTGATTCCAGATGAGAAGGTGGTGAATTCAGAGAAAAGGAAGATCATAGTATCATCTATAAATGAAGAGAAAGATGATTATTATCATTATATATCCTCATACCAGAAAATAATAAGAGTCACTGGATGGATATATAGATTTGCCGAAAATGCTAAGAAATCTGGATATAGAAAACTTGGGAAGCTAGATACTAATGAGCTTAAAAAAGCTGAACTTGTGATTCTGAGGAAAGTACAAAAGGATGTTTTCTTGGATGAAAATAATAGTAGACTTAAATCCCTACCAATTATTACATATTCTAATGGACTTTTAAGAATCAAGACGAAAGTTTTCATGCGAGCAGATGAAGAAAATTTCAGATTTCCAATTGTTCTGCCAACGGACCACAATGTGGTTAAGAGTTTGATAATTTGGAAACATAAAGAACTCGGACATGCTGGAGTACAATTTTTAATGTCTGCGTTAAGAGAAAATTATTGGATACTGAAAAGTAGAAGAACTATCAAAAAAGTTATCCAATCGTGTGTCGTATGCCAAAGGTTTAGTGTAAGACCACCGCATATTCCTGAAGGAACTTTACCTGAAGATCGAGTGAAGGATGCCTCTGTATTTGAGATAATTGGAGTAGATGTAGCAGGTCCTTTAATTCTTAAAGATCGACAAAAGACCTGGATTCTAATTGTGACATGCGCCATTTATCGAGCTGTTCATTTGGAACTGCTAACAGCTCTTTCTACTGATAATTTTCTGTTGGCACTTAGAAGATTCATAGTACGCAGAGGAAGACCGTCTATAATCTATTCTGACCATGGAACAAATTTTGTCGGGTCTGAAAACTTCCTTAAAACTATCAATCTGGAAAAATTGAAACTAAGTATTGAACCGATTACTTGGAAATTCATTCCTACTTCCGCTCCGTGGTGGGGTGGATTTTGGGAGCGGTTAGTTGGTCTTATGAAACGGATTTTGAGAAAAGTTCTTGGAAAAACATCTTTATGTTATGAAGAAATGGCAACGGTCTTATGTGATTGTGAAAGCCTACTTAACTCAAGACCAATAACTTATGTATAAAAAGACGTGAATGACCTGAGTCCACTTACTCCTGCAATGTTTTTACAGGAAAACAAGGACAATAGTGTTGCTGACTTAGACCATTTGAACCAGTTAGATAGGAAAAAGTTGAACAAAAGATTGGTATACCGAAAAAGAATCATGAAAGATCTTCGTGCTAGGTTTCGTATTGAATATCTGGGACAGTTACGCCAGAGCCACATGAAATACAGCAAAGTGCATACCCCAAAGGTGGGAGATATTGTCTTAGTGTGGACTGACAATGTGAAAAGAATTAATTGGCCGTTAGGAAGGATTCTATACGTATATCCTAGCAAAGATGGACTGGTACGTCTAGCCAAAATAAAGACCAGATCAGGTATTTTCATCCGACCAGTTCGGAAACTGTGCCCACTGGAATTAGATGACGATGGTGCTCGCTCTGACCTCACTCAAGATGAACCTGCCAGGTCAGATGGTGCTGAAAAGACCATGCCTGATTCTCCTGGTGGTAAAAACGCTGCACAGGAACCTGACCATCGTTATGTGACTACACGAGCAGAACGTACTGTTCGAGTGCCTCAAAGTTACAGACAGTAATAGATGTTGAGTCTCAGGTGAAATTTTCACTGAAACTCAAAAGGGGGAGTGTCGAAAAACTGTTAGATCGAACTTTCATATTCTGCCCTGCCGATGCCGCTAATGATGTTTTGAATTGAGTGAGCTGACAGAATTGCCACTTACAGAAGATATATTGCGCAAAAAACATTTCCGTGACGTCACTCCTAACACATGCTGCTGGGACTTTGAGAAACGAACGCCAGAGATGAAAAAGAACTGTCGATCAGTGAACAGTATGGAACTAAGATCACTGTAAAGATTATTAATGATTTGTAAATATGTAACATATTAGTGTGTAGTGAAATTATATAATCTAAAAAATGAAAACCGACTCGGCTAATTATTGGAGATATCTTTATTTTAATTAAACTTAAGTATTTTCAGAATCGACAGAAACGATAAAAGTGCTCAAATACTGTCATCAATCTACTGCTTCCCCGGGAATCTGAGGTAGGAACTTTTATATTTTCAATTTTAAGTATCGATGATAATATAAGAATCCTATAGAAGGAATTGTAATGAATTCTTTCACGACACTATCTATATTTTAAGTATGACAGACAAATGCTGCTTTTTAAAATCATAAATATCTTATATTGAATATTTATTTGCGAGACGAAGACTCAAATGTATTTATTAATTTGAACTTAAAAATATAAATTAAGATTTTGTGAAAAATCGGTGGTGGATCCCTTTTCATGTTTAACGCTTAAGAACATAGTTGAAAAGTGTTTATAACTTGGTTCATCCTGTTTGTTTGTCCGTTTGCACGATAACTGCCATAATAATAACTTTATCAAAATTAAATTTCAGTATGTTCTTGAGACGGTCTGTGGGGCATATTGGAATGTAAATTAATAACATCCCCAATCAGTGTTGGATTGAAACCGGGTTGAAAAAATGAAATACATTGAACCCTATGGTACCTAATTCTTTAAACATGTTTTAAGCAAATTTAAAATTCACAAATTGCTTCGAAAATTTTATAAATATTCAAATTATCCCATAAAATACATAAAAAAATCATCAAAATATGCTCGGTAGTTTTTAAAATCAAAATTACAATAATAAATCTACCCATATTATATGAAGAGATCACGTGACCCACTCCAATATAAAATAAGGCATCCATTTTGTGTCAAAATTGTGAATTTTAAAGTTTTTAATTTATATTTAGTGCTGCATATGTCCTAAAACCGCTTTATTTTTTTTCTGTGGATCTTTATACTGCGCCAACGCAATTATAATAATTTTCAGTTTAAATGATCATCAAACTCTGATTATTTCTACAGCGAAGCCTAATTTTTACGTATGGAATATGTAAACACATCCAGCTGTAAGATGAGAAGTCTAAAAATTGCTGAATTTCTTTAAAGCAAAATATTTAGCTCTGGAGTCTGCAATGTTGCTAATATGAATGAAACATTCATTAATTTTACATAGAGAAGCATACGATTTTATAGTATTGCGTTTTTGATAAAGTTTTAAGCATGGAGTTTGAAAGTACTTTTATCTCTGTAAAGTTTTAAGTTTTTAAGTAAAAAAAATATTGTAGTATTGTGATTACTTTAAAAATATCGCCGCTGAATGAAAGGAATGGAGAAAAGTTCATGAATGAAATATTCACTGCTTTTATATAGAGAGTCAGGCGATTTAGTTTTCGATGACGTTATTCGAATAAAGTTCATTTGTTTTCGAAGAAGTTTTGAAATATAATATTGTAGTATTGTGATACTTTTTAAAATATCACAGCTGAATATATCGCATTTTAGAAATGTTTAAATAAAATTGCAATTCAGTTGTAAAGTGTTTCTTAATCAATGCATTATGCATGATGGATCTTACTTGTTTCATCTTGCTACATGTAAACTATAACATTATTGACATGAACATTAACATGAACATTATTGACATTATTTATTACAGATGACGGACTGAAAAATGTTAATATATTGTGTATATTAAATGATTAGAACATAAATCATTCTAAACCGAAGTTCTGGGAGTTGAATTCAATAATTAGCAAAAGAAAAATCCAAACAATATAATATTTCATGTATAGTTAAATGATATCAGTATTATAATTAATAGAAGACTTTTCTATGCAACTATAGACAGTGTTGTTGTTGTTGAGACCCACATTGCCAGACCTGCCAAAAAGGTGGAAGTTAACTGTTTGGACGGCCGGGAAGTGCCACCCAATTTAGACCCAATTTTGTGGGGGAGGCATCCACAGGGACCGTACCCTCCTTCCCCTACCACCAACTTCTCGGAATGACTTACGGACCCACATGTTTAACGTGACCGTACTCCGTATGAACACGGCGGCAGTTGTGGCAGCGTGCAAATCCTGCGCGCAAACCACCGGGCTACTGCGCCCGAAATATGCCAACAGCACGCGGTGTTCCCAGATGGTCACCCACCCAAGTACTAACCGCGTCCGTTGCTGCTTGACTTCGGTGATCTAACGAGAACCGGTGTTTTCAGCACGGTAGGGCCGTTGGCCTGAACTATAGACAGTGTATCATTATAGGTGAGAAAATTTGTATTTTATAAGGGATGATATATTTGAATTTTTAGAATTTTGTAGTGATATTAATGCAATCTACTAATTATTTTAACAATGTTTATATTACATCATTAATTCGCATAGGCATACATTTATTGCATTTGGATATGACTCATTCATAACCGGTGGTAACTTAATATCGATATAATAAAGCTATATACAAAGGAATTAACTTCATAGAGAGTAACATGTAAACTAATTAATAACTTATGCCTATTAAGAGAAAGAGATATGCCATTATTTATAAATACATAATGTAAGATACATATTGTCATATATTTTAATTTACTTTGCACCAATTGATATACCTGACATTTTCCAATCATTCAAGAATTTATCGCCATCTAACTTGTTACTCATTCATTTTCTGTAATTAAAACAGTATATAAGAAATGAAATTGGGTTGCTTGAATTTTGAATATTTAAAATGAAAAGCGCGTTGTAATGGTATGTTTGATAATGCTTCCATCTTCCCTGTTCCTCTACGCAAATCCTCATTGGAATCCATCAAGAAGAATCATTTCGTTTTATATTGCTTCAATGAAAATTCATCTTTTTTCTCCAATAAAAATGTTCCTCCGTGATAATAAAAGCATCTAAAAAGAAACTAAAAACATTACCCTAGATTAAAGCGAGCAATTTGGATGTGTGCAGAGCTACCTACCGTATTCGTCATTGAAAGCATGCGTATGGTGATTAACCGTAGAACCCATAATTCTGCACCAACAGTGCATTACTTATATGCTAATAAATGCTTGTTGTGGCTGGTTGTTTTATTTTTTTAGATGTATAACTGAAGTTGAGTAAGCTATAATTCACCACTTAACTATTTCATGCATTTATGTTTCATTAGATTGAGATCTAATTGTAACACAAACTCTATAAGAATGGAAAAAAAATGTTATCTTTTTCAGATTTCGTTCCAAAGAATTTTTTAAGTATTTCGCAAACATTGTTAAAGTTATTTTTCAAGTTGGCAATATCCTAGTGGCAATGATGGATGCATTTAGCTGATCTGTGTCATTATAAACTTTTTTACAATTAACATGTATTGCGTTGTTCAAATTCATTGATTATTCTCCTATACTATATACAAAAAAATTTGTTCCGGATTCATTATTGTTTTGAACAGAAAATGCTGTGAAAATACTAAAATTTAAATAATTATAGTTCTAATCATAAATACTACAATATATTTTACATAGTTCTAGTGTTCATACATAATGTATTCACAAATACAATTTACTAGCGGAAGGAGTACATATTTTGGATTAACGTGTACACTGTATATATTTTACAAATATACACACTCAAAAATGGATATATTTCTAAACCAGTACCGAATTTCTTGGATATCCAAAGCTTAGATTTTCTGATACAGACAGCACAAACTCATACACTGTCATCTCCTTTTATTATGTAAGATGATAAAACAAATATAACCGTTCGTAGAATGTTTTTAATATTATATGCATTTTAATAGAAATAGAAAAATCAATGCTGTATTAAATATTTTACAAGAAATTATTTTAAAATAATGCTATATTAAAATGTTACATCAAAAATTCTTCAAAAGAATGCGACATTAAAAATGTTGTATTAAAAGCTCATTCATTACACTAATGCTACATCAATAATGCTTAAAATTTAAATTCTACAAAATACAAAATCAATTTACACTATATACTTTCATCCCTTCTAAAATGTGTGTGTAAATATAATTTAAATAAAAAATTCAAAGAATTAATTTTAATAGAAACTTCAAATATTAGAAACGAGTAAAAAGAAGGTTTTTACAAAAATCTAAAATAATTAGATCGCGATCTCCTTAAAGAATAACACACGTGATAGTATTCAACATTACATAAAATATACCCATTTGTTTTTAATTCTTTTGTTGATTCATATTAGAAGTTTCTCTCTAATTACTTTTAAAGATTTGATTTCTGTAATTACATAATGTTTGACATTTTTTTTCTAGAAAAAATTTGAAACGAAATATGCAAACTATGCTAATGAGTTACTGGTTTTTGAACGTGGATGATTATTAAACATCACGAAACGGATTATTCATTATTTGTGAAATAGATGCACAAAAATATGTATTAATTTTCAATGACAAAAATATGTACTAATTTTCAATGACAAAGTCTTTAGAATTTATTTTACCTTCTAGTGCTATGCAGAGCCTATAATTAGTAAACACGTAACAGAAGAAAAACGTTTTGTGGGCATTTACGCTGTAAAGAACATTGCTGCTTTCACCAGGAATCGAGGCACAAACCTTTGTGCTGACTAGTAGACGTTCTACTGTTGAGTAAATACGACTGAATTTCAAACTCATATTGTTGAACTGAAAATCTGACTGACTAATTCCAGTAATTTTTATAATCATATTAACCTTCTGATGCATTTTTGTAATCCTCCAGGTTAACTTCCTGTGTGATCATTTACCTCCCATATTGACGTGCAACTACTAATATGACTGACCACCTCATGTAATATATATCCTTTGGTTAGCCTTCCGATATATTTTTTTATCCTCCAAGTTAGCTTCCTGTGTGATCGTTTACCTCCCGAATTAACGTGCAGTTGACACTCTGACCGACCACATCCTGTAATTTTTATCATCAAGTTAACTTTCTGATGCATTTTTTTCATCCTCCAGCTAAGCTTCCTGTGTGATCGTTTACCTTCCGATTTAAAATCGTTGCCCAATATACCAGAATCCAGTGATACATGATACACCGATACATTATATCACCATACATCAGAATCCAATCAGTGCCAGTCGTACTAGGGCTACATTTAGACCCTCCATATCTTTGCATTAGCCTACTGAGTTGAGTTGTTCGGGCGGCATTGTAAAAAACCTTGCTGTCTCAACAGGGAATGGAACCACATATTTTCTCACTGGCCAACCAACGGTCTACCGCTCGGCTACTGGAATGAAATTACAAGCTGTTACTTTTGGAAGGAAAAAGTCAGCAACGTCTGTTATAAGTAATACATATACATGACTTTTGGCACGTGAGTGAAATGTATTAAAACTAATGTATGGTGTGTTATCAATAAAATCATTGTTACTTTAGTTTTATTCCTGTTGAGTTGTGTTATCCATTTCCTGAAATACAGGTTTATACAGTTAATAAAATTACAATAACATAAAATATGTGATTTTAATTTGTAATCTGTCCATTTAATTATCCGACCTAATGCTAAAAAATAACGCACTTCAAATATTTTTGTAATTACTTTTGCATTTTTTACTTATAATAAACATCTCTGTCGAAAAACTGTTGCATCGAACTTTCATATTCTGCCCTGCAGATGGCGCTGATGATGTTTTGACTTGGGTGAGATGACAGAATTGTCCTTTTCAGAAGTCGTACTGCGCATAAACTTTTTCGAACACTTCTAACTCATACTGCCGGAACTTCGAGACGATTGTTATGATTTGTAAATATGTACATAATATTGTGTGGTGAAATTATTTAATCTAAAAAATGAAAACCGACTAGGCTAATTATTTGAGATATCTTTATTTTAATTAAAGACAAGTATTTTCAGAATATAGAACGAGGCGATAGATGCCAAAAAAAGTGCTCAAGTGCACTCAATCTGCTGCTTCTCTGGGAATCTGAGGTAGGATCCTTTATGTTCTCAATTTGAGGTCGGATCTTTTATGTTCTCAATTTTAAGTATCGATGAGAGTATTAAAATCCTAAAGAGAAATATGTAATGAATTCTTTAACAACATGGCATCCCTGCCGGGATCTGTGAGCAGTCATTTTGGTAACACATTGTAAGATTTATTATTTTAATTAATTTTGAATTTTGAAAAGTTTTGAAAATATTTGATAGAAAACGATGGCCGATGAAATAATTATTGCACACACAAAAAAAACGCGGCGTGTTAAGATCCAATGTTACTACAGTCATTATTAAATTAGAAACTGAACAAGGAAAAACAGAAGTAGATGAAAATGAATTAGAAGAGTCATTGGAACAATTAAAGGGATAAATTTGAAACTCCTAAATTGATTGACAATGATATAGGAAACATTTAAAACCAGATGATATCGAAAAAGAAATTTAATCTGCGTATTAATACCGCGAATGTGTAGTTATCTGGAGTTTTACAGCTAAGAAAAGATTACGTGTTGTAAATCAAAATAATCACAATGATATAATACCACAATCTGAGGAAGAATCGAAATCGAAATCGAGTATGAAACGAAGTGAATCAGTGTGAAATTACCAAACATCACAATTCCGAAATTTTATGATGATGTGAATCAGTGGTTGACGTTATGGAATTCATTTGGAACCGCTATACACAAAAATGAGTTATTAGATCAAGTGGACAAATTTAACTATCTAAAAGCACATTTAAAAGCAGCTTTGAGCACTGTCGAAAGATTCGCTATTTCATCAGAAAATTATGTCAAAGCAAGCCTAAAAAATCGATTTGGCTGAAATGATGTTCTAATAAATGCACACATGAATCATTTATTACAAATCTCTCCTCCTTGATGGTCTAATGATGTTAAAGGATTTCGAAAAATGTTTGACATATGCCAAACCCAAATAAGAAATTTCGAGTCACTTGTAGTTTCTTCCGATACTTTTAGTAGTTTATTGTACCCCATGATTTTGAAATTGCTACCACATGATTTAGTATTTGATTTTAGCAAATAATTTAATGATGCTGACTATACCATACGCAATTTAATTGGCTTCATGGATAAGCAGTTAAAAAGTCGCGAACGATCAAATATTTACATTTCCAAAATGAACCAACATGAAGCTCTTAACACTTTTCTACTCTCATGGGAAATAAACAGACACGGTGACTCCGAGAGAAATTCAAAACAATCCGAAGTTCGAAAGAGCAAAAATCACTACAGCTGCAGAATTATTTAATTCAGAAGTTCAAGAAATTTATAAAATATGTGCATTATGTGGTAAATATTACCAGAGATGTACTTGTACATATGCACGCGGCTTAGCACTTGAAGAAATGAAATCTATTTTAATTAAAAAGGGTGCTTGTTTTCAATGTCTAAAAACGACCCATATTTCCAGAGATTGTAAAGCAAAAGTAACTTGTTCGGAATGTGGAAAAGACATTTAGATACGCTGTGTTTTATTAAGATGAACGATAATTTCCCTAATAAGACCAAAAGTCAAAAATGAAAACACTGAAGTAGTAGAAAACACAGCACTTACCAATCAGTCTTGTTCTAAAGAAGTTTATTTACAGTCAAACATTGTGTGTATTAATGAAAATGATTTGAAACGTTTAGTAAGAATAATTATTGATACTGATATCCAAAAATCGTACGTGAGCAAATACGTAGCTAAAAGAAAGGGATTAAAATGCTTAGGAGAAAATAGTAATTCAAGGACTATTTGGGGGTTTACAAAATTCTAAAACACATAAGAAATACCGAGTAAAGTTAACTATCATTGATAAAAAATACAAGTGTGAAGGGATGGATCAAAGGAAAATTTGTGTTTTTATTCTTAAAATCGATGATTCTCAATGCATACGTGAATCAAGAAACCTTGGTATTTTTGCTAGTAATATTAAATTAAATGAATAATCATGTTGGTTTGAGAAGACTATAAATGAAGTACATATACTTATAAGAGCAGACTTAGAGGAGAAATTATTTAAGGGTGATGTAAAGCATCTTTCTGGAGGTTTATAGCCATAAATATCCACTTAAGCTGGACAGTAATGGGCAAGGCTCATAGAGTGATTATTCCCTTTTGTTGCCATCTCTGCATGTAAACACGGCTAAAATTTCTGATCTCTGGAACATAGATTCTTTGGGCATTAGTGACCCTAGTGAAAAACGAATAAAATCAAAAGTACAAGATCTTGTTTTAAGACACTTTCATGAGACTGTGTCCAGAGACCAAACAGGCATATACCAAATGCGCTTACCATGGTTAAATGGACATCAGCATTATCTGATCATAAGGACTTGGCTGAAAAAAGGCTTAAAAACACAGTGAGATTCCTTAATTCGATCAATAAGCTAGAAGCTTATCAAAAGGTATTTGACGAACGGAAAAAAGAGGGTATAATAAAATGTTAGTACAGACGTCGAAAAAATTACTGATGAAATTTCGCTGTCCATTACTTGCCCATAGATCAGAGATAAAGTAACAAGCAATGATCACGGTAAGGCCGGTTTTTAAAGGGTCTGCCAAAATCCGCCTTTCTGTAACGTTAAACGAATGCCTTGAAAATGGATCCCGTTTGATCGAACTGATACCATCAATTCTGAATAGATACAGGTGGGGTAAGATTGAAGTAATAGTTAACATCCGAAAAGCTTTCTTACAAATAAGTTTACCCGAAAATGACAGTAAATTTTTGCAGTTTTTATGGTAGAAGGACGACGATCCTCATTAAGTAATCATTTACAAATATACTCCAGATGTTTTTAAACTGTCCTGCAGTCCTTTTCTCGTCGGTGCTGTTTTAACTCACATTTTGGATCAAGTTACAGAACCGCTAAAATAGCTTGCTAAAAAATTTAAAGACTCTATATACGTTGACAAGTGCATCGCAAGTGTCGATACAATCGGAGAATTAGAACATTTTCGTACCGAGTCTCAGAAACTGCTATCATCAGCAAAATTCGACCTAGGTGGATGGAGGAACAACGATTTTTTTTCAGAAGAGAAACAGGTGCAAAATTTGCACGGTCTGAATGGTGAAGAAACGGATTTGCCAGGTGTTGGGTGTTTCATGGAACATTGAAAAGGATACCTTGTCATGTTTGTTCATCGATACAGACAACCCATCACAAAAAGAAGAATCTCATCTGTAGCACATGGAATATTTGACCCAATAGAGTTTACATGTCTTGTGACTTTAGTACTGAAGCTTCTTCTACAGGAATGTTGGAAAATTGAAGCATCATGGGACTCTGCACTGCCTGATGACATTGTTAAGAACTTTGTTAATTAGAAGAATAAACTAGATGAAATGAAAAACGCAAGAATTCCCTGAAGAATATCAAGATTATACCTCAGTGATGCGCAGCTGACATTACATGTGCCCTGCGATGCTTCCAAATTATCGTATGCTACTTGCATTTTCCTATGAGCAGAAAAAGAAAATAAAGTAACCTGTCAGTTAATACAAGCGATATCAAGAGTAGCTGCTTTAAAAGGTATATCCATTCCACGATTGGAGTTATTAGCTTGTAATATTGGAGCAAGATTGACAGACACGGTAGAGAAGGATTTAAATATGGAAGATATTGATACATTTTAATGGTCCGACTCAATGGACTATTTTTAACACTTTACAACAAAGTTGAAAAGTGTTTATGACTTTG
This sequence comes from Amaurobius ferox, assembly GCA_951213105.1. Taxonomy (NCBI): domain Eukaryota; kingdom Metazoa; phylum Arthropoda; class Arachnida; order Araneae; family Amaurobiidae; genus Amaurobius; species Amaurobius ferox. The sequence continues at coordinate 30,249,561 of OX578143.1, forward strand.
TTCATTCTGTCTGTCTGTCTGTCTGTCTGTCTGTCTGCCTGTCTGTCTGTCTGTCCGTTAGCACGATAACTGCCGTAAAAATGACTTAATCAAAATGGAATTTTAGTATGTTGTTCAGACGGTCAGTATAACCTATGGGAATATAAAAGAATAATATCACCCAATTAGTTTTGGATTGAACCCGGGTCGAAAAAATGAAATACATTGAGCCCTATGGGACCTAATTTTTCAAGCATTTTTAAGCGGGTTTAAAATCCACAAATTGCTTCGAAAATTTTAGGTAATATTCAAATTGTTCCATAAAATATATAAAAAAAAAATCAGCGAAATATATTCAGTAGTTTTTTAAATAAAAATTAAAATAATAATTACACCTCTTATATGAAGCGATCACGTGACCATGATATGAAACGATCACATGACCCACTTCAAAATGATATATGGCATCCATCTTGTTTCAAAATCGTGATTTTTTTAAGTTCTTTTTAATTCATATTGAGTGTTGTATCCGTCCTAAAACTACTTTATTTTTGCTTAAATTCTGTGCATCTACATACTGAAACAACGCAATGACAATATATTTGAGTTTAAATGCTCATCTAAATTTGATTATTTCTACAGCGAAGCCTATTTTTTACCTATGTAAAATGTAAACAGCAACATATATAGAATGAGTTGTATTAGAATTCCTGTATTTTTTTAAAACAAAATAATTTAGTCCATGGAGTCTGCATGGCTGATATGAATGAAATATTAATTGATTTCATAAAGAGAAAGACGATTATTTTCGATGAAGTTTCAAGCATAGAGTTTAATTTTTTGTAGCTCCATGGTCTTATACTAAATGTTTAAATAAAATAAATTATTATAGTATTGTGATGAAAGAAATGAATGGGAGAAAGTTATGAATGAAATCCTGTTTTTATAGAGAGATCCAGGCGTGTTATTTTTTCTATGACGTCATTTGAATTAATTTCAGTTGTTTTCGATGAAGTTTTCAAATATAATAAATTATCGTAGTATTATGATAATTCTAAAACTATTACCGAGGAATGTATAACATTTTAGAGATGTTTAAACCAGTCAATTTATATTTCAATGCCGTCATTTGAATGTAGTTCATTTTTTTCGATGGAGGTTTAAGTTTTCAAATATAATAAATTAATGCAGTATTGTGATAAGTTTCATAATATTACCGAGGAATGTATTGCATTTTAGACTTGTTTAAATAAATTTGCATTGAAGTTGGAAAGTGTTTCATAATCAATGCTTTAAGCATGATTGATCTTTCTTGTTATTCAATCGAAGGAGACGATCTTTTGGTTACTTTTATATCTAATAGAATACGGTAATCAGAAGTCTATCACCCGCCAATGATTGGAATTTCGTGCCGGGAGTTCGGAATGATGCGGATCACCCAACAAGAGGATGTTCTGTGAAAACACTTATCAAAGGAAATTGGTGGGAAGGACCGTTATGGTTGAAGTTTTCTAGGAATAACTGGCCTGACTGCGACTAATTCCAGATGAAAAGGTGGTGACTTCGGAGAAAAAGAAGACCATATTTTCATTTATAAATAAAGAGAAAGATGGCTATTATCATCATATATCATCATACCAGAAAATAATAAGAGTCACTGGATGGATATATAGATTTGCCGAAAATGCTAAGAAATCTGGAGATAAAAAATTTGGTGAGTTAGATGACACTGTGCTTAAAAATTCTGAACTTGTGAACATGAGGAAAGTACAAAAGGATGTTTTCTTTGATGAAAAGAATAGCAGACTTAAATTCCTGCCAATTATTAAAGATTCTAATGGAGTTTTAAGAATCAAGACGGAAGTTTTCATGCGAGCAGATGAAGGAAATTTCAGATTTCCAATTGTTCTGCCGAAGGAAACAATGTAGTTAATAGTTTGATAATTTGTAAACGTAAAGAACTCGGACATGTTGGAGTTCAATTTTAATGGCTGCGCTAAAATAAAATTATTGGATACTGAAAAGTAGAACTTTCAAAAGAGTTATCCAAACGTGTGCCGTATGCCAAAGATTCAGTGTAAGACCTCTGCATACTCCTGAAGGAACTTTACCTGAATATCGAGTGAAGGTGTCTCTATATTTGAGATAATTAGAGTAGACGTAGCAGGTCCTTTAATTCATAAAGACCGATAAAGGACCTGGATTTTAGTTGTGACATGCGCCATTATCGAGCTGTCCACTCGGAACTGAGAAAAACAGCTCTTTCTACTGATAATTTTCTGTTGGCATTTAGAAGATTTATAGCACACAGAGGAAGACCGTCTATAACCTATTCTGATCATGGGACAAATTTTGTTGGGTCTGAAAACGTCCTTAAGCTATCAATTTGGAAGAATTGAGACTAAGTATTTAACCGATTACTTGGAATTTCATTCCAACTTCAGTTCCTTGGTGGGGTGGATTTTGGGAGCGGTTAGTTGGTCATATAAAACGGATTTTGAGAAAAGTTCTTAGGAAAACATATTTACGTTATGAAAAAATGTCAACGGTCTTCTGTAATTGTGAAAGGCTATTTAACCCATGACCAATAACTTATATATCAGAAGACGTGAATGACAGGAGTCCACTAACTCCTGCAATGTGTCTGCAGGAAAACAAATATAATAGTGTTGCTGACTTAGATCATTTGAACCAGTTAGATAGAAAACGTTGAACAAAAGATTAGTATACCGAAAAGGAATCATGAAATATATTCGTTCTAGGTTTTGTATTGAATATCTGGGACAGTTACGCGAGAGCCACGCCACATAAAGAACATCAAAGTTCATACCCCAGAGATGGGATATATTATCCTAGTGTGAACTGACAATATGAAAAGAATAAATTGGCCTTTAGGAAGGATTCTAGACTTATATCCTAGCAAAGATGGTCTGGTACGCCTAGCCAAAATAAAGAACAAATCAGGTATTTTCATACGACCAATTCGGAAACTGTGTCCGATGTAATTAGAGAAGGATGGTCCTCTCTCTGACCCCACTCAAGATGGATCTGCCAGGTCAAATGCTGCTAAAGAGATACCTGGCCTGATTCTCCTGGTATTGAAATCGCTAAAAGGAGAACCTGATCATCGTTATGTGACTACCAGAGGGGGACATACTGTTCGAGGGCCTCATTGTTACAGACAGTGATAGATGTTGAGTCTCAGCTGAAATTTTCACTGAAACTCAAAAGTCGAAAAACTGTTACACCAAACTGTCATATTCTGCCCTGCCGATGACGCTGATGATGTTTTGACTTGAGTGAGATGACAGAATTGCCATTTTTCGATGACGTACTGCGCATAAACATTTTCGATTACGTTACCCCTAACTCATGCTTCCGGAACTTCGAAACGATTGTTATGATTTGTAAATATGTACATAATATTGTGTGGTGAAATTATATAATCTAAAAAATGAAAACCAACTCTGCTAATTATTTGAGATACCTTTATTTTAATGAAACATAAGTATTTTTAGGATATTGAACGAGATGATAGATACCAAGAAAGGTACTCAAATGTTTTCAATCTGCTGCTTCTCTGGGAATTTGAGGTAGGATCTTTTACGTTCTCAATTTTAAGTATCGATGAGAATATTAGAATCCTAAAACGAAATTTGTAATGAATTCTTTTAGAACAATCTCTATTAATTTCATTAAAGTTTTAATTAATTAGTCGCTGAGAGGAAGGCCGGTGTTAAATCTTGATATTAATAACAAATCAGATGAGTTTGGTAACAGATGTAGCAAAATATTTCTGATTTATTGACTTTTAGCGTTTTTTAGCGAAAGTTAAAAATTAAAGCCGGGGTTGTCGTTTCCAGCAAGATTCTAGACTTTCTCCATAGAAGCTATTTAATAACAACTCTCACAGTGTCAGTTCGGTTTTTATAACGAAACTTTGGCTGCAGAAATTTAATGTTTTGTCGATATATCAGAATATTTAGATGTCCATATAGTTTACGTATTTTGCCTCAATGTCACCATTTTTCTTGTTTATGCTTTCGCTCAATAATTATTTTAGTATTTTATTGTATCTGACGATTACTTTTGAACTTTTACAGATAATTAGAAAGCTAATATTTTAATTAGTTTCTTTTGACGCTTATTGTTGCTTTGAATAAATATGAAATTCTCCGGATCTTCACAATTGCTCTGTATAGTGAAATTATACTCATTAAACTAGAAGTTTCAATGAAAAACTTACAACAGATCAAATTACAATTGCAGCAACAAATAGCTGCACAGTTGTTTCGTAAGCAGATAAAATATAAAAAATGCACATTTCTGAATAAGTTATAAACAATTTAATTTGCGATACATATTTGATGAGTTTTTCCAATAAGAAAAATGTACTCATTTTATTTCAAAAATTGCTAAAACTAACTCTCAACACTCAATACTTTAAAATCTAGTCAACAATAAATATCAATAATCGAATACCCAAAACATGTATTAAGCCAATATTGAATTATATTATTAATTTTGCACATATTTATATAATAACTGATATAATATATTCAATATATTCAATTATATAATAATTGAATAATACATAAACATCAATTATAAAAATGTATCTATGTGTAATAATATTAATATTTATTTATAGACTATAATTTCGCTTACACTCTTTAACAACAAAATCGCAAGCTTTTAATTTGAGATTTAATGCAAATAGTATTATCGAAATGAATTTTCATATGATAATTAGACTATTAACAGTAAACTTTATACTTTGTTCCCGTAATTGTTTATTGAATATATATAAATAATTGTAAAATTCTTTTTAAATTCACGTTAATTACTTTTACATAAATATTCTAGAAAAGAAAATATAATTAATATTCAGTAATTCGATTTCTATACTATTTCTTGAGTTTTTCTCTTAAATATTAGGCAAATGCAAATGACAAGAAAAAATAGCAGTTGCATTTAAAATTTCATAAAGAAATTAGTGTATGATAAATTATTTCTTTGTTTACTGTAAATGTAAATTAAATCGCATGTATTAACTGCATTGTTTTAATCAAAGCAAACATTTTCAAATGTTAAATCATCAAATAACAAAATTAATTTTTTTGTCACGAGTATTCGAATCTACACAGTGTTATAAATAAACAAGACGTGACATTCATAAAATTTACAACATTTGATTTTAATTTATTTGTTAGTTTAAATTAAAATTTTTTCATTTTTAATTGCTGTTCAAGATCTAATTTCTGTAGTTATATGATACTTCATCGCATTTTATTCTAATGATTACTAAGACAAAATATGAAAATACTTATAATCAGGTTTAGTGCTTAAATTATGAATGGCTACAGTGGCGAATTTACTTGATTGGGGGTATTTACTAAGTTATGTATCAATTTTCTTTATTAGTACATGCTAACCTGAGCACAATAACCCACCATTAATTCTTTACAGGATCCCCCTTTACCATAATATTAAAAAAAAATCTGATGTGGGCAACACATGACTTTCCTTATATAATGAAATGAATTTATTACTTTTACAGTAAAATAAATAGGTTTTTCTTCTAGTAGATACTAATATCCTTTCCAAGATATTGACTTTTCGACAATTAGTCGTCATTTTCATTGATTTAGCGTCATTTTTATCCATTTGGCGAGATTTTCGTTAATTTGGCAACATTTCAAAAAGTCGCCAAGTTGGCGACATTCCGCCAATTTTGTCGCCAAAATCTCGCCAAGCGTTATGGACAAAGAAATAAGTTATATATATATATATATATATATATATATATATATATATAACTTATTAGATATTGAATTTTCGACATATATTATATAACTATTATTATATATTTATATATTATATAACTTATTAGATATTGAATTTTCCACAATTAGTCGTCATTTTCATTGATTTAGCGTCATTTTTATCCATTTGGCGAGATTTTCGTTAATTTGGCAACATTTCAAAAAGTCGCCAAGTTGGCGACATTCCGCCAATTTCGTCGCCAAAATCTCGCCAAGCGTTATGAACGAAGAAATAAGTTATTCTTACAGCAGATAAATTGGCGTTCAAATGCAAAAGTATTACTCTATATCTATATTAAGTATCTTTTTTCATGAATGGAACGAGCTAGATCCATTAGAATGATGTCACCCAATTTATCGCATGATATTATATATGAAAAGTGAACATGTTTCTCAATAGGAAATATTTTTTTTTCTATTTTATTTGACTTTTTGATATTTTTTTTGAAAAATGTGCGATATCTCGAGAACGGTTCATGTTAGCGTTCTAAAATTTATGTCAATCGTTTTCTAATGAAAAATTACATAAGGAATGTCTATTTACGTAACTTTATTATTGGTTTTGATTTTTTGACGATTTTTTCAAAATTTCATTCGAAAATTTAGGGGGGTTCTGAACATTCCATTGCGTACAAAAACAATAGGCTTCCAGTGTTTACAGATTGTGATTTTTGTGCCAAATTTGGTTTGAATCGGTCCATTCGTTCGTCAGTTATCGTCTCCACAGACCCACTGACACACACACACACACACACACACATACACACACACATACTTTCACACACACACACACACACAGACATCACTTCAAAAATGTTTGATTCGTGATCAGGGATGCTTGAAACGTGCTCTCCCGTCGAAAACTCGAATTCGAATTTTCGACCCCGTCACAATACTTTCCTTATACATTATGTATATAAGGAAAGTAACAAAGCGTCACTCCTTAGAAACCAACACCCATAACCTGAACAAATTAATATTTATAAACACATCAATTATGATTATAATTAAAATAAAATCTGATGTGGGCAACACATGACTTTCCTTATATAATGTAATGAATTCATTACTTTCACAGTAAAAAAATAGGTTTTTCTTATAGTAGATACTAATATTCATTCCAAGATATTGAATTTTCGACAATTAGTCGCCATTTTCATTGATTTAGCGTCATTTTTATCCATTTGGCGAGATTTTCGTTAATTTGGCAGAATTTCAAAATGTCGCCAAGTTGGCGACATTCCGCGAAATTCGTCGCCAAAATCTTGCCAATCGTTATGGACGAAGAAATAAGTTGTTCTTACAGCAGATAAATGACTATTGGCGTTCAAATACAAAAGTATTACTCAAAGTATTTTTTTCATGAATGGAACGAACTAGATCCACGAGAATGATGTCACCCAATTTATCGCATGGTATTACATATGAAAAGTGAACATGTTTCTCAATAGGAAATATTTTTTTTCATTTTATGTGACTTTTTAATAATTTTTTTGAAAAATGTACAATATCTCGAGAACGGTTCATGTTAGCGTTCTAAAATTTATGTCAATCGTTTTCTAATGAAAAATTACATAAGAAATGTCTATTTGCGTAACTTTATTAGAGGTTTTGATTTTTTGACGATTTTTTCAAAATTTTATTTCAGAATTTAGGGGGATTCTGAACATTCGATTACGTATAAAAGCAATAGACTTCCAGTGTTTATGGATTGTGATTTTTGTACAAAATTTGGTTCGAATCGGTCCATTCGTTCGTCAGTTATCGTCTCCACAGACTCACTGACACACACACATAAACACATACTTTCATACACACACACACACACACACAGAAAGACATCACTTCAAAAATGTTTGATTCGTGATCAGGGATGCTTGAAACGTGCTCTCCCGTCGAAAACTCGATTTCGAATTTTCGCCCCCGTCACAATACTTTCCTTATACATTATGTATATAAGGAAAGTAATAATGCCTGCTTAGTACAAAATCACTTAAGGAGGAGAAGAGCACTCGTGAGGGCCTAGTCCTATCTAATTTATTCACCAGAGACAACCTCAACCTAACGTCAGTTAAGAGAAGTACATACATTGGTATCTTTATGTACTGATATTGTCTCATCTGCACATTGATCCCAAATCAGCAACCGACTGTAGTTGATGGGCACTAGATGTTACTTGCTGACTGATTTTTGCAAGAATCCGCATTCATCAACTCTGACATTCTGACTATGCCTTTCTAACTAGAACTCATGATTGTTGATGACTATATCCCTTTTTTAACTGTCTACGCCTGACTGTAACATTCCAATGCACGGCTTCGTTCCCTAACTAACAACTAATTACTCTTGCTGACCTTCAATTTTTGCCACAGCTCTCTTTTTACCTCGGGTTAAAATACGCTCTCTTGCCCCTATTGGCTGTTCTTCAGTGTAATGTCTTATTGTGGTTTCATTGGTTTCTCTGGTACGAATAAAAATTGTTCTATGTCTTGACCCCAAGCATAGTTCATGCCCCAATGCACACCGGTAATTTAGGTGACGTGCATTTATTGGAGTCATAACGTTCCGGACCAAAACTGCCAAATAATGGCGACATATGCATGCGGCTTTGTTGATAGCAAACACCAAAATTTGCAAATGTCGCCTACTGGTTCATCTCACAAATATTAAAATAAAAAAATCTGATGTGGGCAACACATGACTTTCCTTATATAATGTAATGAATTTACTACTTTTACAGTAAAAAAATAGGTTTTTCTTATAGTAGATACTAATATTCTTTCCAAGATATTGAATTTTCGACAATTAGTTGTCATTTTCATTGATTTGGCGTCATTTTTATCCATTTGACGAAATTTACGTTAATTTGGCAACATTTCAAAAAGTCGCCAAGTTGGCGACATTCCGCCAAATTCGTCGCCAAAATCTCGCCAAGAGTTATGCACTAAGAAAAAAGTTATTCTTACAGCAGATAAATGACTATTGGCGTTCAAATACAAAAGTATTATTCAAAGTATATTTTTTCATGAATGGAACGAGCTAGATCCACGAGAATGATGTCACTCAATTTATCGCATGGTATTACATATGAAAAGTGAACATGTTTCTCAATAGGAATTTTTTTTATGTGACTTTTTCATAATTTTTTTGAAAAATGCACAATATCTCGAGAACGGTTCATGTTAGCCTTCTAAAATTTATGGCAATCGTTTTCTAATGAAAAATTACATAAGAAATGTCTATTTGCGTAACTTTATTAGCGGTTTTGATTTTTTGACGATTTTTTCAAAATTTCATTCGAAAATTTAGGGGGGTTCTGAACATTCTATTACGTATAAAAACAATAGGCTTCCAGTGTTTACGGATTGTGATTTGTGTACCAAATTTGGTTCGAATCGGTCCATTCGTTCGTCAGTTATCGTCTCCACAGACTCACTGACACACACACATACACACATACTTTCACACACACACACACACACACACACACACACAGACATCACTCCAAAACTGTTTGATTCGTGATCAGGGATGCTTGAAACGTGCTCTCCCGTCGAAAACTCGAATTCGAATTTTCGACCCCGTCACAATACTTTCCTTATACATTATGTATATAAGGAAAGTAAAAACGTTTTTAAATAATCTTTCAAATTGATGCATATCTTTAGAAATGCTCTATTAAACCATTATGTGTTTCAATTGTATTTATAGAATATACTGGTAAACACATTAGAGTTAAAATACATTGCATTAAAATATTCATAATATTAAAACTGTAATTACGAGAGCTATGACGATACATTATAATCAATTTAAAGCATGCAAAAACTATGTTAAGTGATTGAACTACAGTTCTTATTTAGCTCATTAAGATGTCAGGGACGTCCTTGTCATTAATATTGGTGTTTTATAAATCTAATTTCTCCTTTTCGGCTAACATTACAGATATATATGTTAAATCTTACAAGACAATTTTACTTTGTTGCTTAAAGAAAATTGCTTAAGATTTTAATAATGTTGATAGTACTATTGCCATTTTTCATGCCTTTATTAGAACGAGACTTAAATACATTATTTATTTTATAGAGACTTTTTTACTAGATGCATATTAAAATATTTAAAAGTTATTTAAAATAAATGTTTATATATTTTTATCATAAAAAATCTAGTATTTACTGTAATACTTCATGTGTACCGTTCTTCCAAAATGTTTTAATCCTAATGTCCTACAGAATAGAAAGGATTACATTCTTATTGTTTCAATCAGAGGTTCAATAAACAAAATTGATTGTATTCCTGTCTTTAATTAAATCAGGTTTCATGTTCCTCCGTATTCCACTGGGTCTATGAGTTCTTTTGAGCAACGAAATTTTGGTTCTAATATTCGATGTTGATGTCCCAATAATACCTTTTATAAATAAAAAAGCGCAAAACACGCCTATTAGAGACATTCCCCGTGATATGAAAATATACACTTCTATTGCAAATACCAGCATTCATAGACTAGTTTCGCGTTTATTATACGCTCGTCAGCATGGAATATCCCATATCTGCAATGACAGCAATAAGCCACAATTTTTGCGAACTTCTATGAGAACTGACAAATTGAGTGCATGTATAGCCGATATATACCGGCTATTCATGATGATGAGCATATAATAGGCTATAAAAATCCTTATGAATGCTGGTATCTGTAATGGAAGTGTCTTCTATATTTTTGGGGACGCCCTCTATTAGGCGGGTGTTGTATTTTATGAACTTTGCTTCTGTGGATTTGCAGTACTTGAGCTAGATTGTATAGTATACGTTTTCTGTCAGCCATTTGGAAGGACTAAAATTGTCAGTTCCCATAGAAGCTCTCCCAAAAGTTGTGGCTTACAGCAAATTTTTTTCTGCTAATGCACCTAGTGTTGATTCACTCACAAAAAGCGCAAAACCGGTCCATGGATGTTGATATCAACAATGGAAATGTCTTTCATAACTTTTATAAACTTTACAAGCGCTTTCTTGGTGGTATTGGTTTTTTTCTTTCATCTGATAGTGCTTTTAAAAAACATTCGTTGCAATATTTTCTATTTTATCATGTAAGCTATTATCACGATTTTATCCTCTAGCTTCTATTCCTTTATATAAATAAATAAAAATATGCCATTATGATCATTTAACTATGTCTATTCTAACATTTCGATTATGCAACTGCATTGAATATAACATGACATTATTTACATCGTGTGTATCTCTTTTATGACACAGATTTAAACGTACTATATAATTAACTCCAAAGCGGATATAGGACATACAATATGTTGCTCAGATTAGATGTTTCAATTCCTTTCCGAAATGGGGACGACTTACAGGAAACTGTCTGTGTCTGTTTACATATATGGCTAAATTTTAATATGTCAGTCTGCATAGTATCATTTAGATTTGATAATTGCGTATTATTTCTAACAGATCATAAATTGTAACTTTGAACTGAAATTTTATAAAATGTTGATATTTATGTTACAAAATGTGTTTCAGAGAAATATCGACATTACTCATATGTATTAATTTTCATAACGTTTGAATATCGTGTATTTCGCCAGTTTCATTAAACAATATCTTATTTATTACAATTCATATAAAGCATATGGCAATACATGACGACCAGGGTTCGAAATTTTGTCGCATTTTGCACCTATAAATTTTGATTTGACGACTGAGAATTTAGAACTAGTCGTCATTTATGAGGCCTAACTTTTTGTTTGATTTTGTTTCACATATATAATGCAAATTCCAGCTGATTAATGATTTATTTTTCATTTCAGCAATCTAACCATCTCGCATCGTGGATTGCAAATGGTCCAACACAGTGGGTTAAAGGCGGGCTGCAAATAAAAGGTGATTTATTTTGTGAGCTGCATAACGTAAACAAAACCAATAATTTCGAAATTGCACTAAAGTAGAACATTTTGGCAACTGAGAAAAAATGATTAGGTGCTATTGACACCTGACTTTCTGTTCCTAATTTCAAGCCCTGGCCCAACCCATGTCTTGTGGTCCACCAGACTTATAATATAGCCCCATATTCGAAGCTTCCGAAAATATGTTTTAGAAATGTACAGGGTGCCCCAAAAACATTGACATCGGCTTTCATTCCTCAAATAATGATATTGACATATGTAATAAATTACAAAATCGCGTAACAAAATGTACAGAATTTAATGAAATCGATTAACATTTTCAAGGGAACTAAATTTTAAGAAATACAAAATTTAAATTTTTATGCGGCCTCCGTACAAAACATTTCCATTGAGTAAAATGTAATTCATACACTAATAAGGTGATGCAAAAATTTCAGCATTTTATCATAGGAAGTCCCAGAGATTTGAAAAGACAAAAATGCTGACTTAAACCACTTTTCGATGTATCGACATGGGCTCGCAGAGGGAAAAATTATGTCGACAGATCGCGTTTCAGGGGTCGTACATAAATCATAACTGCGTTGCGTAATTTGCACTCATGTTGTAAACATTTACATTTTAGTTTGTGATTAATCCCTCACCAACTCTGTTTAAACATATATCTGGGATTTTTTATGATAAGATGCTGACATTTTGTACATCACCTTATTAGTATATGGAACACATTTTACTCATTGGAAATGTTTTTGTACGGGGCCCGTATAAAAAGTTAAATTTTGTATTTCTTCAAATTTAATCCCCTGGAAATGTTTATCTATTTCATAAAATTCTTTACCTTTTATAACGCAACTTTGTAATTTATTATATATGTCAATGATCAACATTTAAGGAATAAAAACCGAGGTCAATGCTTTGGTCAATGCTGTATATAATAGAACAAAATGGAGTGTAGCAACACCTTTCCCACCTATTAGCTAAGGAAGAAAATTTAACTTTCAATGATCACACACACTACGATTTTGTGTATTTTATGGCGGGGCTGTAAATAAAAGGTGATTTATTTTGTGAGCTGCATAACGTAAACAAATTAAATAAATTCGAAATTACACACAAGCAGAACCTTTTGGTAACTGAGAAAAAATTATTTGGGGCCATTGACACCTCACTTTCTGTTCCTAATTTCCAGCCCTGATGACGACCATTTCAAATTAATAATAACTTTTATATTTTTTTTTTGAGTTATTTTATATTTTTGGTGCGAAAATGACACATTTTTAAAATCTATATATCTCACACAGATTCAAATTTATAAAAATATATATGAAATGAGTAAAATATTACAAGAATGCCAAAAGACTGCAGAGCAAAGTTTGTAAAGCACACTTCTTAGCCAATACAAGAGGCATAATTTTAGATGGTTTGTTGACGGTAATGCGATGTATGGGAAGGTGAAGTTAATTAAACGTGACTACAAACAGGGACAACGGAATATCCAGATATCAACACCCATAATGTTTCGCGATGTCTGGTACTACGACTTGTGCGACAATAATTGGTGCTACGAACCTTAACGGGTCATGATGTCTGGTACTATGAGACTTAATGTGTCGTGATGACTGGTGCTACGAGTCTTAATAAATCGTGATGTCTGGTGCTACGATAACTGCTGCTACGACACATAATGGGTCGTAGCACTTGGTCGTAGCAAACATGTATTTTCGTCATTTTGAAGAAAATACACGTTTTGGCTAACCTAAAAGTTAAATCCACCATTTTTATCCGGACATATATGATTGTGTGTCTGCGTGTTCAATGTATAAATTTACCCAAATGCAAAAATAATCCAATAAAATGCCATAAAATTTGGTAATTAAGTTACTTATACTTTACCTAGGTAATAACTGAACTTTGGTACGAATTTGAAACAAAAAACTTGATATTAGTCGAAATGGCCTGCTCAATTTTCGAATTCTAAAATAGAAGGAAAAAAGCTTAGATATATGGATGAAAGTTTGTTTATACGTCATTTTTTTTTCAATAAAACGTATAAATATAATTCCACTTTTCGATGATAAACACACACACACAGGTTGTAGCGAGAAATCATAGACTTGACAGTACCGCAGTTTAATTCCTGGGATAAAACGTAGTCAGCTAATATCATAGCGTTGAGCTAAAAACATCTCCAGCTCAAGGTATTTAATACTGCCCTAAAAGCGATGACTGCGGAACTTCCCTCCCATTGAGTCTCACTGAAACTGAACGACGTTGATACTGGATTCCGAATGTGACGTCAGTTGTACAAGTTGATGGGGAAACGCGACCGTGAGTAGGCGTGATTGAGGTGAATTGTGTTGAGCAGTAAAGAAAGGGTTGTAAAGTTTTAATCCTTTGTTCAATTGCCTTCTGGCGCCATCTCATCCGAACAGAAAGAGTATTTATGCAGTACATGTGAAATTTTTCGGAAAGCTGAATAAAGCGTAATTGACCAGTATCATGCCATTGATCTGAAGATGTCTTCACATTAAAACATTTGATATTGCCTTATTGCCTTATGAGCTGCCTCATGAGCGTTCACTACATAGCTATCGAGATGCTACATACTTATCGTTTATTGCCTTATGAGCATTCAGTACATACTTATCGAGATGAATGTTTTACAATTGTTGCCGCACAGCCATTTCAAAATGCATCCGGTCATAAAATGAAACACTTTATTGTATGCAACTTCTGTCCACTTTTGAAAAAGTATCTTTTTCATGTATTATCTGTACAATTAAACATAATTAAAAGTATTATGGAAGAAATAAAAACAATACTAATTTGAGTTTGAATTGAAAATTATGTGATGAACCCGTGAGATGTTTATACCGCAAAAATATCCTTTAGTTTAATCCAAAGAATATTAAGAAACAACATCGTTGGTTGTCAAATATTCTATCAAAAACAAAATTTTATGAAAGACAAAATTAAGTAAATCTATCAACAGTCTTCCTACCTTGTTGATATTACTTAATATGACACATAAAGTATTTATATTTTACGTTCTGCTTCCTATGCATCATTTTCTTCGAAATATTACTAAAAGCGTATATACTTGAGTCAAGATAGTTTTGCCACTTTGTAAAGTTGACTAACTCATAGACTGTTGAATTTGGATTTTTTTTCAGCAAGATAAATTGTTTAAGGGAAGATTGTTACAAGCTACATCATGTGATGAAATAGCGCTTCTAAGTCAAAGTTAGAATACCTAATCATAAAACTCGAGAAAATTAATTTTATGAATAAAGGAATATATTTAGGATACATTTTTAGGTTTCTTCCTCAACGCTTAACGACCTGTAAAACCTTCGAAAGAATTTATTGTATGTTATTAAAAGGTACCTGAAACGTTTAGGATTGTATAAGCATATATTATTATAAGTACTGGAAAATGTACAAGGCGTTGCCAAGGGTATGGAATGTAAAGTAAAAGAATGTGAACTGATAAATGCTACACCGCAACTCGCTGCAAATTCCTGAAAACCAAGTAACGTTTCTACAATAGGCTCTCTTATAAAAAATAAAATAACAACTTTTGTGTGGATGCACACAAGCCTACACGACGAACGCTCATCTCGGGGAGCACAGGGTACACTTTCTAGTGACAATATAAATAGTTAATTGATTCTTGAAAATCCCTTATGCTTGTATAAGATAACAATGAGCCCATGTGAGTGGCCTCAGTAGATAGAAAAGCTCCACCACTTGTACGTGAGCGTGGTCTCAGTATGTAAAACAGCTTCGGTAAGAGATGTCCACTCTGTTGTTGTTGAAACCCAGACCGTCCGACCTACCAGAAAGGTGTAAGGTAACTGTTTGGACGGTCGGGAAGTGTCACCCAATTTAGACCGGAACCCAGTGGGGGAGGCATCCACAGGGACCGTACCCTCCTTCCCCTACCACCAACCTCTCAGAAGGACTTTCGGACAAACATGTTTAACGTGATCGTACTCCGCATGAACACGGCGGCAGTTTTGGCAGTGACTGGAATCGAACCCGGGCCTACCGAGTGCAACTCCAGCGCGCTAACCAATGGGCTACCGCGCCCCAGATGTCCACTCTGTGGAGAAGCACAAAACAATCTTGTACATGGCTCAGTTTAAAATGTTTAATTAA
Organism: Amaurobius ferox; assembly: GCA_951213105.1. Taxonomy (NCBI): domain Eukaryota; kingdom Metazoa; phylum Arthropoda; class Arachnida; order Araneae; family Amaurobiidae; genus Amaurobius; species Amaurobius ferox. The sequence goes on from OX578143.1 coordinate 30,265,429, forward strand.
TCAACGGATGTGTTTATATAATTATTGATGCTGAAGTAGTAATATATGTTGGACACTAATTGAACACTAGTTGGAGTCACTAATATATGTTGGAGCTGCTCTTAAAATATATTGTTGGTTGGTACGTCATTTATTTCACATTTGTTAACATCGGCGAAGGCTAAAACGCACGAAAAAATATATATTTTTAAAAATCCATTAAAATGTGTCTATTAATCGTATGGATTCCTTTCAAAGTTTGTTGAAAGTTAATATTTCGGTCTTTCGATGGTGTCAAGATAGGAACTATGATACTATTTTAGGTTTCTAAGGAATGCATGTGTTGAAGACCCAGACCGTCTGATTCATCCTAGGACGTGAGCAACTATTTAGACGGCCGGCAAGGAATGCATGTGTGTGAATATCGTCAAACACGTTGTAAATCGGTCTGAAACATAAAATAACTAAAAATCTAATTCGAATTTAAATTAATGACTCCAACGTCCAAGTATTCGGGCCATGAAGTACATATTTACCAAATTTTATGGCCGTAAGACTTCTCTCTCTCTCTCTCTCTCTCTTTCTCCCTCCCTCTCGCGCGTGCACACATACATGTACGCACTCTCGAACACATACACGCACATACACACATACACGTACATACACACACATACGCACATACATACTCGCACGCACGCACGCACACACACACATACACACACACTCCTCCCTTTATTATATAAGATGAATATAACTATCATTTATAAATATGGAAACAACTAAAATGTTATTCATTATATGAAGCATATGTATATGAGCGTTTATAAAAATTGCAATTACATAATTTTTATTACCTTCCCTACAATACATGGTAATGCATAAGGAAATTATTGGAATCAACGCAAACATCGCTAATCGATTTTTTGATGGATCTACAGGTTTTGGGACCACTAGAACACGAAAATAAACTCTTATGCATGTGCCTCTGTTCATTTGTCTGTGTGTATGTGTTTATGTGTGTTTGTCTGTGTGCCTGTGTGTTTCTGTGTGTATCTGCATGTGTTTCTGTCTGTATGTGCATATTTTGCATCCACTTTAACGGAAAAAAATATTTGACCGAGTTTCATAAAATTGTTCCTTGTGGGTGACCATGGTGCTGATTAGATTTTGGTACATTTCAGGATAAAAGAACCTGTCTTTTTTGCGAAATGGCCCTCAAAAATTGCCTGTATTCACTCTAGCTAAAAATAATATTCCAAATTTTACAAAATTTGGTGAATAAATAACTTGTAGATTAAGCCGGTGCTGATTAAATTTCTGTATGATACGAAAAAAAATTTTTTTTTTTTTTTTTGCGAAATGACATTTAAAAATCCTTGAATCTAAAAATAAAAGACTGCGTACGCCCAAATATATCAATAAAATGCTTATTTTATACGTAACTTTTGACGACGAAAATAATAAGATGAACTCTATTAGTCTAGGAACAGCCGTTCTCGAGATATTTTAGTTTTTTCGCCTTTTCACTACGCTACATTTTGAAAAGTCCAATTACCAAATGAAAACGGAAATTGAATTAGAAGTTCAAATTCAGTATGATTTAAAATAATTATAGCTGTTAATTTGTGCAATTTAATGAATTATTGTTCCAACTCAATTTAATGAATTATTGAAGAAATAAAGAGATAGTGAATATTAGTACGCAGGGAAAGTCATGTTATGCCTACATCAGATTCTTTGGTTTTCGTTGGTTTTGTTAAGACCTGTAACATACTATGATTTTGATCCTTTGTACCAACATTACCGATTTTTCAAATTTATTTTGCAAAATTTGAAAAAAAGGAAAACATCCACAAGTTACTTAAAAATATAATCTGGTATGGAGCTGAAACACACTACAATTAATGTTTTATAATTATATAATATCCCATTTTATTTGGTTTTATTGGTTATGGCAGTAAATACAGGTTTTGATATTTTACCATTTTTGCCATTATTTTTTAATACACTAATTTTCAATAAATATATTATCAATTTTGCTATACAATGTCTTGCAGTAGATTAAAAATGGCACGGTGCAGTTTTTACTAATATTTATCGATTTTAATTTGGTGTAAATGGACCCAATCCTGATATATACAATTTTTTTGTAAATCTGTTTATAAACGGAGCCAGGATATATTCGTCAGATTTACATGCCCAGATATTATTTTGTTGGGTATTTCAGGAGAATTAAAATACATATTTTAATAAAACTTTTCCAGCGCAATATTATATAAAATACAACTACAATTGGAATGTGTAAAACCATAAGCAACGACAAATATATCTGCTTGTTTTTATAAGCAGCAAAATATAAGAGTGAATGTACAGGTTTTGATTATGTTAAACATCACCTCCTCTACTGACTTTGACATCTCAAATCCCGCTTTTAACACCCCATTACTGTTGAAATACTACCAAAATATACTTTTCCGGCCAGATACATTTTTATAACTTAGTGACGATGACAAGTATGTAGTCCTTTAAGTCATTTACTGTTTACGTTATGATAAAGTGTTAGAGCGGAAGAATTTTACTCGGACGATATAGTGAAGAAATTAAGTTTCACATGAGTCACTGTCAATAAACATTAACACGCAACTTGATATAATAAATGTTACAACAGCAGCAATTACATTTCATCGGTTTAGAAAGAGAATTTTTCTCCACAGGGAATACTTTGGAAAATATATGTACATTGAGCATCCGGTACTTTTTTGGAACAATATACACCGTGTTTCACAAAAGGAGAACACAAGATATTTTAAACCGCAGGTTATAGATAACCAGTTGTTATACGTAAGGTAGGTATTGTTCTACGGCTTTAGATATTAGCTCAGATAACAAAAAACATTACATATGATAGAAGATTACGAAATAGTAAGCTAAATGATGTGAAATTTTTCTGTAAAAATAAAAATAAAATAACATTTTATACAACCCCTGCAGGAAAAAAGTGAAATTGCAAAAACGTTATTTATAATACATTAAGTAAAAGTGACAATCATTTGGTTGTAATACGATCAAATTTGACCCAGTTACCATTGATTATAATTTCCATTAAGAAATAAGGGGGCATCCACAAAACAATTCCAATTAGTTACTAAAACTTTTATAACATATCCATATCTATTTTATACAAATATTTCAGTAACTCTATAATCACCATTGCGCTAATTCACAGTTTGTATTTAAACATGCAAATTAATTTTCTGCACACGTAGAGATTAATTTAGGGGTGAAATTAGTAATGCCGATCCCTGTGAGATGATTGTGATTTACGGCTGATGCAAATGATCACCTAGTTCGAATAAATACCACCTATAACCGATTTCAACAATTAAGGAACATGCTCAATTTCCTATACACTTTGTTAGGAAAACATAGGATATACTGACAAACGCGTAATTAAGTATTTAAGGATTAAAATAACTTTTAATCAAAATTATCTGTTTATCCTACTTTTAAAAACAAATTGCTGAAAATGAAGTTTTAAAATCCTACTTAAATGATTTTTATGAATCACTTCATGTAGTAAACAGGCCCTGGACTTATGAATCGCGGCGATTACAAGCGCATCGAAAAGCATAGATAAAGTGGTTCAAATCAGGAATTTTCATAATTTATTTCATCTCTGAATTTGCCCTTCGAACAGACTGTGCTTCGCTGAGTCTAAATTTGCTCTTTGAGATCTAAATAATCGACTAAATGATGCATGGACAACGTTATTTGAATTTAACGTTTTCCGCTAGAGGCGCTGTATGGAAAGTTATTCTTTTACAGAAATATTGCATACCATTAAGGCAACTATTTTATCACTTCCTACCTTATTTAACTCATTTTTGCGACTTGAAATATGTGCATACAACTTACGGTTCAAAAGCGCTTCCGTTGTTCATATTTTGTAAAACACCCTGTATGTATGTATATATGCATGCATATATACATATATATATATATATATATATATATATATATATATATATATATATATATATCAAGTAAGATGCAGCAGCAGTAATTTAGCAATCTTATATCTATATTATTATGCATTTCGTATTTTGTTAGGGAGCTATAAATTGTGTTTTCATAAGGTATATACTGTAATTATGCTGTAGGAGTTTCAAAAAGATAATAAATTTGATCGGTAAAAGTGCGAATTCGAGTAAGACCAAGAATTTAAAAAAACGCGGCAGACGGGCGGATGATAAGGAAATTGTTCTGTAGGTTTATCTAATGCTATATAATTATAATATCGATATACTATATCAATATAGATTGTCAAAAGAATATGTAATTTTAATTTTATGAAATTGAAATAGAATATGATATAAAATGATGCATTATATATATATATATATATATATATATATATATAAATTCCCAAAAAGGGGACGAGTAGCAATGTACTCGTGCAGATTCTAGCAGTGTGACAGAAGTACCGGCCGGGGGGAGTTGCGACCCCCATCTCTCCGGTTAAAGCTTTTTCCGCCATGGCAAACGCTCCCGGTAACCGATACTCCCTACTCGATTTGCCTCAAGACCCTTTATAAATCCGTAAAAATCGCATACATATACAATTTCAATAACATGTTAAAAATCTAAAAGTTTACTTTTCTACGCTGCAACTATTCAAGAATCTAATGTTTGAAATCATTTCACTCTTATTTAATTATTACTTAATTAAATGATTTCAAACATTAGTTTATATATGGCGATGGATTAGCCAATAGGTCTTGAGTCCATTTTTAAAAATACAGACACTTTGATATGTATTTCAAACATTAGTTTTGTTTTTAAGTAATAATTAACAAAGAGTGAAATGATTTCAAATATTAGTTTATATATGGCGATGGATTAGCCAATAGGTCTTGAGTCCATTTTTAAAAATACAGACACTCAGATATGTATTTCAAACATTAGTTTTGTTTTTAAGTAATTAACAAAGAGTGAAATGATTTCAAACATTAGTTTATATATGGCGATGGATTAGACAATAGGTCTTGAGTCCATTTTTAAAAATACAGACACTCTGATATGTATTTCAAACATTAGATTTGTTTTTAAGTAATAATTAACTAAGAGTGAAAAGATTTCAATCATTAGTTTATATATGGCGATGGATTAGACAATAGGTGTTGAGTCCATTTTTAAAAATACAGACACTCTGATATGTATTTCAAACATTAGTTTTGTTTTTAAGTAATAATTAACAAAGAGTAAAATGATTTCAAACATTAGTTTATATATGGCGATGGATTAGCCAATAGGTCTTGAGTCCATTTTTAAAAATACAGACACTCTGATATGTATTTCAAACATTAGATTTGACTAGAAAGGGATTAAAAGGAATTGAATGACTAGATGTGAGGTGATTTTACACAGGTTTATATATGGAGATAATGCGGTTTATGGGTCTTATATCCAATTTTTAAACTATAATATCCTCTCGGACCGGGATTTCATTGGTCTTGAGTATTTAGTATTTTAAATTATTTGTTATATTTTTAAAGCATGATTCTTGAATAGTTGCAGCGTAGAAAAGTAAACTTTTAGATTTTTAACATGTTATTGAAATTGTATATGTATGCGATTTTTACGGATTTATAAAGGGTCTTGAGGCAAATCGAGTAGGGAGTATCGGTTACCGGGAGCGTTTGCCATGGCGGAAAAAGCTTTAACCGGAGAGATGGGGGTCGCAACTCCCCCCGGCCGGTACTTCTGTCACACTGCTAGAATCTGCACGAGTACATTGCTACTCGTCCCCTTTTTGGGAATTTATATGGGAATACACATGTAAACTTGCAGCATAGCGCTTTACATGTTGTATTAAAAATTATTTTTGCATTTAGCTTTTTAATCTGTTCACTAAAATTGATAATAAAAATTTTTCAAGTTTTAAAATATATATATATATATATATATATACAGGGTGTCCAGTGCTATCGGTGCCCAATGGTTATTTCCTCAACCGTTAGTCACAGAGATATACTTCCAATTGAAAAAATGTTTAATATTTTAAAATCTATTATCTTAGATCTAAAAAAAATCTATAATCTTTAAACTCTATAATCAATAAATGCATTTTTGAAAGAAATACGAAATATAAATTGTTATGCGGTCCGCCGGTCCTATCAGTTGTATTAAGGAAAACTATCTTTATACAATTTCATTCAAAATAAAAAAATAATCCTCTTACAAACAAAATTCACCGAGTTATGAAGCATTAAACTTTATGACTACAGTCGCTTTTCCAAGCATAAAAAATCCCTTTTGAGGCAACCTTTAAGGGACCGCATAAATATTGAAATTCCGTATTCAAAATATTATGTTTCAATTGCATTTGCTGACATAATTTCGAGAATGAAGTAAAGCTTTTCATCGAATAGTAGTACTTCGCGTAGAATATTATTATTGTCAGGGCTCGACTAAGATCTTCTAGGGGTCTTTGAAGATCTTTATTGCAAATGAGGTAACACATTATTGTTTTTTAAGTGAATCAGTTTAAGTCAATAAATGCATTTCTGTAGAAATTACGAAATTTAAATTTGTATACGGTAATAGACAAGTAATGAGGCCAGTTGAAGCGTACCTGTAGACGAAAATAAAAAACACTGGACGAGTCGGACGGTCTGGGTTTTCAGCACATTAAATCTAAAATAATAAAGGCATATAACACCTAAAAAACCTAAACAGATTTTTGTATATGATTATTTTGTGTATAACCCCCATTTCTCAGCACAAAAAATTCTCTAACTTAAGCAGCTATAATTCGGTTAATTTTGGTGGTAAAAGGATGATTTTTTTTTACTTTCCTTATATACATAATGTATAAGGAAAGTATTGTGATGGGGTCGAAAATTCGAATTCGAGTTTTCGACGGGAGAGCACGTTTCAAGCATCCCTGATCACGAATCAAACATTTTAGAAGTGATGTCTGTGTGTGTGTGTGTGTGTGTGTGCGCGAAAGTAGGTGTGTGTGTGCGAAAGTAGGTGTGTGTGTGTGTGTGTGTCAGTGAGACTGTGGAGACGATAACTGACGAACGAATGGACCGATTCGAACGAAATTCGGTACAAAAATCACAATCCGTAAACACTGGAAGCCTATTGTTTTTATACGCAATCGAAAGTTCAGAACCCCCCTAAATTCTCGAGTGAAATTCTAAAAAAAACGCCAAAAAATCATAACCGCTAATAAAGTTACGCAAATAGACATTTCTTATGTAATTTTTCATTAGAAAACGATTGACAAAAATTTTTGAACACTAACATGAACCGTTCTCGAGATATTGCACATTTTTCAAAAAAATTATCAAAATGTTATAAAAAATAAAAAAATATATATTTCCTATTGAGAAACATGTTCACTTTTCATATGTATGCGATAAATTTGGTGATATTATTCTCGTGGATCTAGCTCGTTCTATTCATGAAAAAAGATACTTTGAGTAATACTTTTGTATTTGAACGCCAATAGGCATTTATCTGCTGTAAAAATAACTTATTTCTCCGTCCATAACGCTTGGCGAGATTTTGGCGACGAATTTGGCGGAATGTCGCCAACTTGGCGACATTTTTAATTGTTGCCAAAATAGCAAAAATCTTGCCAAATTGATAAAAATGACGCTAAATCAATGGAAATGACGACTAATTTAAGAAAATTTGATATCTTGGAAAAAATATAAGTATCTACTATAAGAAAAACATTTTTTTAACTGTAAAAGTAGTAAATTCATTGCATTATATAAGGAAAGTCATGTGTTGCCCACATCAGATTTTTTATTTTGCATGAAATTACATGAGAATGAATTTCTAAATATAACTGGTAGGACCGGAGAGCGTATAAAAATTAATAATTCGTATTTCTTTCAAAATGCACTTATTGGTTTAAACTGTATTTAAGATAATGCATTTTAAAATTTAAAACAATTTTGCAATTGAAAGTATATCTCTGTGACTAACGGTTAAGGAAATAGCCATTGGAAACTCGCAACTATGTACCTTTTTTTACGCAACTTTGTAATTTAATATATATGTCTAAGATCAATATTTAAGGAATAAAAGCCAAGGTCAAAGTTTTTGGGACACCCTCCCTGTGTATATATATATATATATATATATATATATATATATATGTATATGTATATATATATATATATGTGTGTGTGTGTGTGTGTGCATATATATATAAATAATCAAAGAGTTTAAATGTAAAACATTAAGTATATGAGTCTAACACGTTTAATATTACAAATATATTAAAAAAGGTACTATTAAAAATACGTCTACATATTGCGCTAGTGCAGCATATAAATAAGATGAAATTTGTAAGTAATGAGGATGAATTAAAATATAATTATTAAAGAGAAATGGTACAACATCCATAGCACAAAAGCATTCAAATACCAACAAGGAAAAACTCGAGAAATGTCAAAAAACACGTGATAAAGAAAATTGGAAGTGGTATTAGAGAAATTAGCTGCCAAAAATACATCAGAAATAATTGATAGTCTCCAGACAACTTTTTCTTTTCAGGTCTGTGCAATTATCTAGTCTGTGGTATGCAACATAATCCAAAATGCTTGTATATATTAGTTGGAGAACAGAGCTAGCATAGTGAGCGCCCTCAAAACGAAATTCGGGAGTTAAAGTTCATCAGTGAGGAAATGATAAGAAGTATATGTAAGTATTACAACCTGTTCCGCTTGGGGCTCCCGGTTAGTACTTGGGTGGGACCACCTGGGAACACCGCGTGCTGTTGGCACATTTTTGGCGCGGTAGCCCGGTGGTTTGCGCGCTGGATTTGCACGCTGCCACAACTGCCGCCGTGTTCATACGGAGTACGATCACGTTAAACATGTGGGTCCGTAAGTCCTTCCGAGAGGTTGGTGGTAGGGAAAGGAGGGTACGGTCCCTGTGGATGTCTCCCCACTGGGTTCTGGTCTAAATTGGGTGGCACTTCCCGGCTGTCCAAACAGTTACCTTACACCTTTCTGGTAGGTCAGACGGTCTGGATCTCAACAAAAACAACCTGTTCCGCTTACAACACGCAACATCATAACTACTGTTTGCTACAGAAATGTAGCTGTGTACACTCAGACGACGGCATTGCTACGACTGCCCATTTTTTATGTTAAAATTATGTTAAATATACAGGGTGTCCCCAAAACATTGACCTCGGTTTTTATTCCTTAAATATTGATCATAAACATATATAATAAATTACAAAGTTGCGTAAAATAAGGTAGAGAATTTTATGAAATCGATTAAAATTTTCAAGGGAATAAAATTTTAAGAAATACAAAACTTAAATTTTTATACGGTCCCTGTACAAAAACATTTTCAATGTGAAAAATGTGCACCATACACTATTAGGATGATGTACAAAATTTCAGCATTTTATCATAAAAAGTACCAGAGATATGAAATCACAAAAATGCTGACATAAATCACTTTTCGATGCATCGACATGGGTTCTCAGAGGGGGAAAATCATGTCGAAGCCCAGTGGTTAGCGCTCGGGAATTGCACTCGGTAGCCCCGGCTTCAAATCCCACCACTGATAAAACAGCCAACGTGCTGACCCGGAGTACGATCACGTTAAAAATGTAGATCCGTAAGTCCTTCCGAGAGGTTGGTGGTAGAGCAAGGAGGGTACGATCCCTGTTGATGCCTCCCCCACTGGGTTCCAGTCTAAATTGGGTGGTACTTCCTGGCCATCCAAATAGATACCTTACACCTTTCTTGTAGGTCGGACGGTCTGAGTCTCAACAACAACAACAAATTACTAAAGAAAACAGTGATTACATAAATAAATAACAATTTTGCTATTTATTGGTACACAAGTATCTACACTAAGTAGAAATAATAACTTTACAAAAATATTTAAAGCTTGTTCAAAATGTTTTCCATCCATAACAAGGATCCATTAACGATAAGAGGCAGATAATACTTGCCTATGCGGCATTTCTGCATTACATCATTTGCACTCTTGCTGTAAAAATTTACATTTTAATTTGTGATTAATCCCTCACCTACTTTGTTTAAACATATCTCTGGGACCTTTTATGAGAAAATGCTGAAATTTTGTACATCACCTTATTAGTATATGGTGCACATTTTACTCATTGAAATATTTTTGTACGGGGTCGTATAGCAATTTAAATTTTGTATTTCTTCAAATTTAATCCCCTGAAAATTTTTATCGATTTCATAAAATTTTGTACCTTTTTTTACGTAACTTTGTAATTTATTATATATGTCTAAAATCAATATTTATGGACTAAAAGCCGAGGTCAATGTTTTTGAGACACCCTGTATAAGAACAATGAGAGGATTATCAACATTTTCATTTTATTTATTATATTTAGAAGAACTTACTAAACCGCAACAATTTTCTGCCCATCAATCAAATACGCTTTCGAAAAATAAAAATTTGCATTGTGTGCATCACTTTTGGAAGTGAGTGTATATAAGGACAATGAAAGGATTATCAACATTTTTATTTAATTTCTCGTATTTACTAAAGATGAATTTACAAAACCCTAACTTATTTTTTCTGCTCCTACATTAACCGGACATATGCTTCAAAGAATCAAAAATTTAGTTCTTAATCTTATTCGAATTTACCATTTATTTCATAAAAATTCAATTTATATTTCTCAAATCTACGCGACAGCTATTACAAAAAATAATATGTAACAGATATGTAGGGAATCTCCTACCACAGCTAAACCTTTGTAATGCATGCAATGCAAATAAAATATTTTCGTCTGCAAAACTTATTAAAAAATTAAACTTATAAATAAGTTTCAGTTACTGTTTCAAATCATCACCACTACACGTATAGTATCTATACGTTTTATTACAGCTGCACAATGGGGAAATATTTCGGGAAACACGACTGGTTATGCAATAGGTGATCAACTATTTTAAAATGTTTGCAAGAAGAGTTCAAGGAGGTTTTATTCACTCTAACATGTATCATAGCGCTATAAACGTATGTCTTGTTACGGTTGTTTCTTAAATGGACTGATTATCAGAGATTTCTATATACTCGAATTTTTTTTTTCTTTGTAGAAAATAAATATGTAAAACGTATGATGTTCACAGAGTTCCTGTGTTCAAACACATTTCTAAATAATAGTAAAAATCTGATGTGGGCAGCACATGACTTTCCTTATATAATGCAATGAATTTAATACTTTTACAGTAAAAACAAATAGATTATTTTTATGGTAGTTATTTGTATTCTTTCCAAGATATTGAATTTTCGTCAATGAGTCGTCATTTCCATGTCGTCATCATCAATGAGTCGTCATTGATTTAGCGTCATTTTTATCCATGTGACGAGTTTTTCGTTAATTTAGCAAAATTTAAAAAATTGTGTGTTTATGGATTGTGATTTTTGTACCAATTGCGTTGTACTAATTGCGTTTGAATCAGTGTATTTGTTCGTCAGTTATCGTCTCCACAGACTCACTGAGACACACACATACACATATACTTTCATACACACACACACAGAAAGACATCACTTCAAAAATGCTTGATTCGTGATCAGGGATGCTTCAAACGTGCTGTCCCGTCGAAAATTCGAATTCGAATTTTTGATCCCGTCACAATACTTTCCTTATGCATTATGTATATAAGGAAAGTAAAAATGGTGGTTAATATCCATTAAAATTATGAAATATCACAAAAGCTTTAAATGCAATAAGTTCTACAGATTTAAAAAAAATAAACAAACTATAATGTAAAAGATTTTAAAATATACGACGAGAAAAAATTATTTCTCTATATTCAAAAACTAGCTACAACTGCCACTGACAAAATCATTTATCAATAGATCTATTTCCTGTAAAGGCTACCTCCGGACGTATGGCATCAAATAATTTGCAATTTTGTCTAATGAATAAGAATACTATGCCTATGTCGACTCTTACTTTGGCTAAAATTGCATAAACATTCCTATTTTATATACAATATTTAATTAAACATTTTATTTTAATATATTCAAATCAAAAATTGTATTTTCTACTATTTATATACAAAATCTAATATTTCATTGTTTAAAATGTTATTGCCATTTCAAAAAAAGTAATATTTGAATGATTTAGCCGTCATTGTTAAAAATTCTGTTGCCATTTTAGAGAACTGATATTGAAGTGGATATTGAAGTGATGCCATTAAATATAAATTTATTTTTCACTGCTACAATACTGAAGCTATCGTTATGGCTTTCGTTATATATGGTTGTAGTTATCATTAGCCTTTAAATGTCTTACTCCTGTAAATATGTACCTCAACGTTGCACATATACATAAAAAAACCTCATAAGTCTCTATATATAATAAAAAAATTATATGTCATTACCACTCTTATTTAGATCGTACCACGCCTGCTGCGCGGGTGCACACAGGGCATATGTAGATTGAGCGACCTCTGTTCTTGTATTTTAAATTAACTTCTGGTTCTTTCTGGGAAAGAATTATAAGAATGTACTCGATGCGGTGAGCGATAGGCAGCGAACAGAGTGCGTAACCCCTGAGAATGAAACGAGTTTCGGGCGGATCTCCAACAGGAGTATTACGCTTACGTAGCAGGTGGCACGAAAGAGCTCGCAAAGTGAGAAACCTGTTCCGTTTACAACACGAAACATAAGTGTGACAGTTGTTTGCTACATGTACAGTTGTTTGCTAAATGTATCTGTGTACTCTCAGACGACGATATTGCTGCGACTGTGCGCTTCTTTTTATGTTAAAATTATGTTAAATACATTGGCTTCCAAAAGTTAAGCACGGACGGTAGAATCAACAAAAATGGAAAAGTAAAGCTTTGATTAACTAAAAATTGTACATTAATGTAGCAACTGTATTTATGCATTAAATAAAACAAGAATCATGTACAAATATGAAAAAAATATTTACTTTTCGTAAGTTATAAGATGACGTCACATTTGGGTATTTAACAAAATGGAGTTTAATGACAAACAAACCAAACAAAACTTACATTAATATGATATGTGACCACCCGAACCTTCATACACACTTTTCAATGTTTCTCTATGCTTTCAAGGAGGTGATCAACCATTACAGATACGAGCAATGGCCATTCCTACAATAGGGCAGTTTCCAACTATCTAAGACTGGCTGGAGGAGGTAAAGGTGCAGAGACAGCACGCCCAAGGGCATTCCAAAGGTTTTCAATGGGATTAAGTTTGGAGGAATATGAGAGATACGAGATAGAGATATACGAGAAATGTCCTCACTTTCCAGTTATTCGTCAACAATGTTAGCTCGATGGGGATGGGCATTATGGTCCATAAAGAAGAAACCAGGACCAAATGCTGCAGCGTAGACTCTCCCAATGGGATCTAGGACTTCATCCGTTCATACCGTTCAGCAGTCACAGGACCGTTTTTAAGGATGTACAGCTCTGTTCCATATCCCATTGGAATTCCAGCCCACACCATGAAGCTGCTACATCTGAATGCGTGGTGTTCGATGATGTTCTTGGCCTGATTGCGTGTGCCTCGCTCACTCCAGACCCTTACACGCTTATCATCTGATTCCAAGACAAATCTGGACTCTTCCGTGTACAGGACGTTGCACCAATCTTAGACAGTCCCATTGACATGTTGACGACACCACTTTAATCTTGCCCCACTGGCTTGAACAGTTAGTGGAACACAAAACTGTGGCACTCGGGCTTACAGTCCCTTCAAGTGGAGTCTTCGGCGTACAGAACTGGAATATATCGTCTTACCAAGTGCCGCTACAACCATGGATGTAACAGTTGTGGAGATCGATCGTCGATTCCGCTTATCGACTATGGAAACATACCGATCAGCAGAGGGGGTGGTAACCCTTGGACGACCTGGCGCAGGTCTCCAGATAATCGTTTCACTTGTTCGGAATTGTTTCCATAATTGAGAAATTACCGAATGATCAACGCCAAAGAAAATAGCGACATCTTTGATTGACTGTTCTACTTCAATGCGTTCGACAGCACAACAGCGCTCACTATCTGTCATTCATATTCTTTCAGCCATAGAAACACGAATATCACACGATCTTCAAAAATAATCCTACAAAAGTTATAAACACGTATCTACCTATCAGCATTTAAATGCACCTACTCAAGTCCTTCAGAATGCTGGCGTCTTCAACGACTGCCTAATTAGCATATATCCAGACAGTCAATCGTAATTGGCTGTAACATACGATATTTGAATACTGCCATCTACACCGCAGCGATTTTCAACCAACTGGATTTTCAACGCTTTCCAAAAATGAAAATTTGCATTGTGTGCTTAACTTTTGAATGTGAGTGTATATAAGGACAATGAGAGGATTATCAACATTTTCATTTCATTTATCGTATTTCGATGAATTTACTAAACCCTAACTTATTTTTACAGCTCCTACACTAGCTGGTCCTATGTTTTAAAAAAACAAGAATTTGGCTCGTAATCTTATCCGAATTTATCATTTATTTTATAAATTTCGTTTTATCTTTCTCAATATTAAGACTGCTACTACAAAAAAAATCTAATGTGGGCAGCACATGACTTTCCTTATATAATGCAATGAATTTACTACTTTTACAGTAAAAAATAGATTATTTTTATAGTAGACATTTATATTATTTCCAAGATATTGAATTTTCGTCAATGAGTCGTCATTTTCATTGATTTAGCGCCATTTTTATCTATTTGGCTACATGGCACGCATCACCTATAAAATATTATCCTAGTAGCTCATTGAATAGGATTACGGATTACTCGGGAGGAACCTTCTATTTGAATCCATGTTGGGAAACAAGTCCTTTACTAAATCGGCTGCGTAACTTAACTGTAAGAGTAAAGGCAGTAGATGACTAAAACCTGATGTAGACATCACATGACTTTCCTTATATAATGCAGTGAATTTACTACTTTTACAGTAAGAAAATAATGTATAAGATCCACGGTACTGTATTTTTATCGGCAATTGTACATTTGGCGATTTTCCGGATGACAATTTGTGAAACTATTTCACAGTGACCAATTAACTTATATTTCACGCAACTCTAAATCAAGCATGTCCCATATACTATAAGGTATGCCCGTTATATGACGGAATTCAGAATTTGCGAAACATTATTTCCCACATAACTTCATTTTTATCAATTTGGCGACATTTTTGACATTTGGACAACATTTAAAATAGCCGCCATGTTGGCGACGTTCCGCTAAATTTCTCTTCAAGCGTTACGGACGGACGGATAAATGAGTTATTCTTATGGTCTACTCTATCTTCTCTCCAAGATATTAAACTTTCACCAATTACTCGTCAATTTTAGTGATTTATGTAATTTTTGTCATTTTGGCGACAATTTCGTTAATTTAGCAACATTTACAAAAGACGCCAAGTTGGCGATATTCCACCAAATTCATCGTCAAAATCTCGCCAAGCGTTATGGACGGAGAAATAAGTTATCCTTACAGCAGATAAATGACTATTGGCGTTCAAAACAAAAGTGCGACTCAAAGTATCTTTTTTCATGAATCCACGAGAATGATGTCACCAAATTTATTGCATGGTACTACATATGGCAAGTGAACATGTTTCTCAATAGGAAATATTTTTTTTATATTTTATATGACATATTGCACATTTTTCAAAGAAAATTATCAAAATCTCGAGAACGGTTCTTGTTAGCATTCTAAAATTTATGTCAATAGTTTTCAAATGAAAAATTACATAAGAAATGTCTTTTTGCGTAACTTTATTAGAAGTTTTGATTTTTTGACGATTCCTTTAAAATTCACTCGAATATTTAGGGGGTTCTGAACATTCGATTGCGTATGAAAACAATAGTCTTCCATTGTTTACGGATTGTAATTTCTGTACCTAATTTCGTTCGAATCGGTTCATTGGTTCGTCAGTTATCGTCTCCATAGACTCACTGACACACACACACACACACATACTTTCACACACACACACATACAGACATAACTTCAAAAATGTTCGATTCGTGATCAGGGATGCTTGAAACGTGCTCTCCCGTCGAAAACTGGAATTCAAATTTTCGACCTCGTCACAATACTTTCCTTATACATTATTGTTTATAAGGAAAGTAAAAATATTTAACAGATATATGGAGTATCCCCTACCACAGCTAAACCGCTGTATTGCATGCAGTGCAAACTCAATATTTTAGTCTTCAAAACTTATTAAAAAATTAAACTTATAAATACGTTTTTGTTACGATCTCAAATCATTGCCCTTTTATATTAGAATTATTATTTAACTTTTTTGTAAGCTACAGCGAGGCTTTCACCGATGACACTCGCTGATGGATTTTAATGTCTTCGATGAAAGCACCAGCAGTAAGTTTCTTAAAACCATTTATCACTCTAATCCTTCCTGAGTTGATGGATATTCCAAGATGTTTCATCGAAATATGGTTTAAGCCATGAAGCATTTTATAGCTTCATGTAAGGTTTTGGATAACTTTTTATGATTTCGAGAGAAGCAAAAGAGCAGAAAGTTGAAGTTTGTGAGAGTTTGGATTTCACATATGTTCTGAAATATAAATATATGTTTTTATTTACAAACATTTAAGTATTAACGTTATTATTTTACAGCATTGAGGACATCATTTATTTCATTAGGGCCACAATTGAGTTCTAAAACGTATAGCGATTTAAAACGTATTACTTTGCAAATAAGTATTTTGCATCTATATTACGAATAATAAGTATAGAAAACAAAAATCATACCTTTTCAGCATATAATTCACATTTATAATATAAGGAAATAGATGCTATTAACAGTATATGCATTTATGATTTATTATTTTAAAGTAAGTGTTGTGAGCAAAATAAATCATTAAAGATAGGGATTAAAGACAATCATCTATCTTTCGCTCTCCAAATATAAGTTTCTCTTCAAACGCTGATCTCTTCTTGGTAGGTTCAGCCATTTTTGTTCTCGGGTAAAGAGACACCCTCTTACTGCATTGTCTATCCCCTCAGTGATTGCTTGATTGTTTAATTTTTTCTGTGTGACTGTTGTATTAAAGTTTTAAAAAATAACCTTGTTGTCGACTGATAAATTAAAACATTGGAGGGTGAGGAAGTTTATAACCTTTTTTTTTTAAGTTCATCAAAAAACCAAAGCCTAGTTCAGGAGAATTTCAGTTTCATTATTTCAGTTAGAAACCTGTATTGAAAATTTTCCATTTATATACTGAACTCTATATTGTCTAAATCGATAAAAATAAAACAATTTTTAAATCAGCATAAAATAAATATTTAAAGATAGCCACTTTCGCAGGCAAAGTAGAGCCGCCTTGTTCAGAATGAATGAGAAAGAAGTCATGCTAGAAACAAGAAATAGAGAGACATTTCCTTGATTTTATCTCCGAAAACTGTTGCTATCTTTAAACATCTGTTATTTGAAGTGAAAATATTGTAATAAGGTATAAAATTGCAGCTCAATCTTTTGACGCATCTGCAAATTTTGGGCTCTTTACCATACGAATAATATATTTTTAGCTTAGTGACCCTGTGTGTATGTCTGCTGGTCTGCCTGTCTATCTGTGCAATGTATGCATCTTCTCTAGCTCAAAAGCGACAACATTTTATCCAATTTTGTAGATGAGTTACTTATGGCTTACCCTGCGACTGATTAGATGTTAGTACAGCTCAGAATGAATAAAACCAGACATTTTTTTAAATATCCTAAAAACAAAGATATAATCTGAAATAAAAGACTAAATAATTGTTTTATACGTCGATATTTATGACAAAATAAATTAAATCAACCTCACCACTCTAGATTTAACTGTTTTTAGATATTTCAGTTTTGGGAATTTTAACGAATTGGAGATGTTTTAAAATGCATTAAGTCGCCAAATGGAAAGAGACCTTTTTATACTACAAACTGAATTTCATTTAAAATAAGCATATGTGTTAATTTATACCATCAATGCATTAAGAAAAATGTGAACTAGTCTGTTGATTAATTATGTGATCATTATATTTATCTTAGAGGACTGAAATAAATGAGTTTTTATTCTTGAGTTATAATTGTGGTTTTTATTATGGCGTATCACTCTATACATAAAATGAAGCATTTTCAAGTTATTTTATAAGAATGTTTTTATGTAATTTACTTTTAAAACTATAAAAAATGAAAAGTTATTAATTAAAAATGAATTAAGCAGTTAGAATAAACTAAGAAATGACATATTCTCTAAAATGTATGACTTATTTTAGATACCATATTCACGTGTACATACATAGAATTTTCTAAATTTTACTTTTTTCGTGTTTGAATTAGTGTTTATATTTAAAAAAATTGGCCAATTCTGCAGATAAAATATTTAATTAATGTATAGAGTAAAATTTTTGAAAACATCGATAATATTAAATAATTCAGAATATATTTCTGATTTTTTACGTACTATATACGTGCTTATGAATTCGCAGGCGTTCGAAGGAAATATTGACACTTGTTAAATGCATTTTGATGAAAAACTAATTAAAGTTTTATACACATTTGGTACGGTATTTTAATGAAATCTTCGCCTAAGATTTACAAAAACCTCAGATTCATAATAGTATCTCACATTTAACTGAAAATTCTATTCTCCATTTAAATTTGATACAGGTGCTTGATTTGTTCCTTATAAACTCTGCAGTGTACTTCAAGTATTTAAATAATTATGCATTGTTTTTCATAACTTAATAAACTTCAAAATTCTTAGTACTTGTAAATACTTATTAAATAAAGGTTTATACGGTGTCGATTATCCGGTATTGCCAAAATAATGATCAAACTATTTTCATTTAAAGAAAGTTTAATTTTCCTATATCCATAATTCACCTATTTAGCACAATTGCACACTTTGCCAAAATTGTCTTTTAAAGTGGTTGCATTTATACACCGTTATTGCGCATTAATTTGGTTTATGGAGCTTATATCTTAAGTGAAAGTGCTTGAAGTCTGCATGAATATCGGAAAATTTATTAAATTCTGATAAATTCTTAGACGGATTCATGTTTAATGTTTGAAATATTATGTAAACTGTTTACTGTATTGTAAGCTCTTAACTTACACATAGGCTAGCATTGAAACTTTAGAAGATTATACACAACATATTTTTGTGTGGAAATAAGCCATTTTATAGCTTTTCAACATATTCACATTTAACGTCTCATTTAATAGTTCACCGTTAAGAGACATGTCAATCAGGAGTTCGTATAACTGAAACATGTGATTTATAAGTTTCAACTGGTTTCTCTGGGCTATTAGTTGACCAAGCATTTTGTTTTTGATTGTTGGGAGCAAGAAAAAATCATTGGGTGATAAATTTGACGAATAAGAACAATTACTTAACCAATCAAATTTCTCATGCTTCAAAAATTGATAGTTGGAAATGCAATGTGTGATCTTGCATTTTCATGGTAAAGAAAAATGCGACTTATCGCATTATTCTTTCTGATTTGAGCAACACTGGAAAACAATTTGTCGTATATCAAACAGAATCTACCGTTCTAAGATACTTGAAATAATCGGTTACAACTTGGCCGGTTACAACTTTGGCGTTACATTTTTACAAAAAAAATGAAAAAACGAAGCAATCATTTTCTTTTCAATACTTCGTGCATGAAAACTTTTGTAAGATTTGGTTCATTTTGGAACACACACAGTAGATTGTTGTGGGTTCATTGAAAAACATCCACCTTTGCTTACATGTTACAACGTCAAAGGCATGTTTTGAGACACCACAGTTGAATCTTTTGCGATTCTCATGTCACCATTTGATACGATCATCCATTTGACATTGAGTTAAAGGGTGTGAAATCTTACGCGCCTATACCTTTATAACTTTTAAATGATGATGTAACATTTACTGCACTCGGATACTTGGAATGTTCAAAGATGCCTTAATTCCACCATATTTGACATGACGATTTAAAGTAATCATTTGTTGCACAGCAGCAATGTTTTCTGACGTCACATCAGTTCTTGTTCCATCTTCACGACATTCATCGATGGGACTCCTAAGTCCAAATTGGAATTTTTAAAACAAGTTGTAAATTGTTGTTTTTGGATGGTGTTTTATCAACAAAAGTCGAATTCGTTTGATTGACAGTCTATAGCTGTGCCAAATAGTTTTCTGTTTCTAGCCAGATCACCAACCTACCCGAAGGTGTGAGGTATATATTTGGACGGCCGGGAAGTGTCATCCAACTTAGACTGGAACCTAGTGAGGGCGGTATCCACAGGGAGCGTACCCTCCTTCCAACAGCCTCCCGGAAAGACTTACGGACCCACATACTTAACATGCCCGTACTCCAAGTGAATAACTTGGACAGATTGGGCAGTCGCGAGAATCAAAGCTGAGTCGTTAGAGTGCAATCCCCGCGTGCTAACCACTGGACTTACCCAGACCCTTGTGTCAACCCTTGTCGAAAATCATAATAAATCATAGCTCGATAATCCTTTCAACATAATTTCATGCGTTGTCACTACCATATTAACTTCAAAATGACGCCGTAAAATAATTTTATAGCATTCTTTAACAGCCAATGTTCAAGCGAAAGTTCAAATTTAAAAATAATTGTCAGCATTGAAAGCTGTTATTTTAAGTGTTGCTGCATTCTAAAACCTTAATCACTGGCACGCGTACTATGACAATACTTGGTGCTGATGTTGAAAGTGTTTTATAGTAGATAATGCTTTAAGCGGGTGTATGCAAAGTGCAGTATTACTATGCCTAAATTAGACAAGGCCAAATATATTCAAACTTAAATAGTAGCAATAGAAATAAAATCTCGGTATTGCTACTATTTAAGAATTAATATCACGTTTGAGGGAAAAATACAAATATCTATCAGAACCTAATACTCAGCCTGTGAACACTTCTACATCACATGATAAAACTCTCGTTTCTTGACTTTATCTCACATACATAAATATAATCGACATTTGGCCATAGGTGAACAAGATATAGAACTGCCAAAATAACTAACTTTGAAAAGTGACTAGACACAGTGGTGAATATAAATTTCTAACATGCACTTCAATTTCAAACATTCTCGTCGTCAAATTTTTCGCTTCAGGAAAATTCTGTATTTTTACTATAAAGTGAAATCTATACAAAATATAAATTTTACACAATATACGAAATTCTTCAAATAATAACGAAACTTTTAAGGAGCCAAAAGTCAGAATATATTGCATCAAAATCTGAGGAAATTTACTAATTTGAAGTCTTACATAATTTCGTCTTAAACACATTTAACTGTAACGAACTTCATTCTGAATTATTTTAGGAAAAACACAATGTTAGTCTCATCTTTAAAAAGGGTAATATTAGTGCTTAATTTAAATCGGACTATAAACCGATTTTTCCTATACATACATACAGTATTGTGGCAATTAATTGAGAAATGCAGTTTTTTTTATAAAATTCAGTTTTATTCAAGTTTTCTATGGATACATTTAAAACTAATAAGTGATATGACCTCCCCGAGACTTTATGACATCACAGACACGTTTCAGCATGGAATGTACTAGACTAGCACATGTAGTTTTAATTTCAACGTCTCTGAACCATATGTCAATAACGGCCGAAATTAGCTTGTCCATCGTCGTACAGTCAAATTTGTGAAGCCGTTTTTTGACAATAGCCCACAAATTTTCTATGGGATTCAAGTCTGGTGAATTCCCGGGCCAAACCAGTACGGTAATATTTTTTTTGAGCAGAAATGTTTGATTCGCTTCGAAGTGTGACATGGCGCGCTGTCTTGTTGGAAAACGCAATCTCCGTTCGGCCACAGTTTAGACATGGTTGGAAGCACTTTTCGGGTCAATATGACTTCGTAACTGGCACTGCTATACAGCTTCACCGCTTAAGGTTCACGCTCATGCGCTCATGATTTCCACGGCTGAGTAGAACTTGAATTAACTCATTATAGTAAATTAATTGATTCTTAATGTATTAAGAATTAATATGAGGATAAGCCTGAATACTGTTTGTAAACCCCTACTTTCTTCGAGTTCTGTACTGGAATTCAAAGCTTCAAATGATTTAATTTTATATGAACTTACTTGATAGGTTAGGGATGTTGCATTTTTACTTTCCTTATATACATAATGTATAAGGAAAGTATTGTGACGGGGTCGAAAATTCGAAATCGAGTTTTCGACGGGAGAGCACGTTTCAAGCATCCCTGATCACGAATCAAACATTTTTGAAGTGATGTCTGTGTGTGTGTGTGTGTGTGTGTGTGAAAGTATGTGTGTGTGTGTGTGTGTGTGTGTGTCAGTGAGTTTGTGGAGACGATAACTGACGAACGAATGGACCGATTCGAATCAAATTTGGTACAAAAATCACAATCCGTAAACACTGGAAGCCTATTGTTTTTATACGCAATCGAATGTTCAGAACCCCCCTAAATTTTCGAATGAAATTTTGAAAAAATCGTTAAGAAATCAAAACCACTAATAAAGTTACGCAAATAGACATTTCTTATGTAATTTTTGATTAGAAAACGATTGACATAAATTTTAGAACGCTAACATGAACCGTTCTTGAGATATTGAACATTTTTAAAAAAAATTATCAAAAAGTCATATAAAATTTAAAAAAAAATATTTCCTATTGAGAAACATATTCTCTTTTCATATGTAATACCATGCGATAAATTGAGTGGCATCATTCTCGTGGATCTAGCTCGTTCCATTCAAGAAAAAAGATACTTTGAATAATACTTTTGTATTTGAATGCCAATAGTCATTTATTTGCTGTAAGAATAACTTATTTCTTAGAGCATAACGCTAGGCGAGATTTTGGCGATGAATTTGGCGGAATGTCGCCAACTTGGCGACGTTTTTGAAATGTTGCCAAATTAACGAAAATCTTGCCAAATGAATAAATATGACGCTAAATCAATGAAAATGACGACTAATTGACGAAAATTCAATATCTAGGAAAGAATATTAGTATCTACTATAAGAAAAATATATTTTTTTACTGTAAAAGTATAAAATTCATTACATTATATAAGGAAAGTCATGTGTTGCCCACATCAGATTTTGTAAATTGTGATCAGGTGATGCATTTTATAGTTACTATCAAAATTAAATGGAATGCGGCTCCACTCGACTCTCTCATACCAAAACCATTAATAAATAGCTTGCTTTTTTGTTTTTGTTTTTCAAATTTTCTAAAACATATGTTAAAAATCGGTGTCGTAGGCCCAATTGATTATAATTATAGCTTGTTATCTTTCACTTTAAAGACCTTGAAAAAATTGTGATGTAGTACCAAACTTGACTATGTACCCCGGAGGAAAGGGGTGCATACCCCGAGGGAGGAAAATGGCGTCATGAACATAAAATTTTTATCTCGGCTTTATGCTTAAAACTATTGAGTGCCGTGAGCATCCAGCCATCAATAACCCCTTTAAGTCTGTTATGTCAAATTTTGCCCTATGCTGTCATGCAAAGTTTAATTTAAATTATTGAAAAATAAACAAACTGTTTTTTTTAAATTCAAATAAATATATAGTAAATACAGAATTTTGTGAATTCAAATTGCTGAAAAACGTACGTCCTTTGAATTATTAATTATGGGGACAGTGGACGTTGAAATGAGCAAAATCGACTAAAAAAAGATTTAATATATAACATTATTTTACATATTTAACATTTGCTTACGGATGGGACAGCGTCCATCCCAAACGAAGAACCTCCCAAAAAGACAGGTATTTGACATACCCTATCCCAAACAGTTCGACCCCCTTTGCAGGCATTGGCATGCATGGAAATCGTTGACAGAAACATTGCACCTGCTGCAGCAGGTGCAATGTTTCTGTCTTGGGATAGGGTATATCAAATACCTGTCTTTTGGGGAGGTTCTTCGTTTGGGATGGACGCTGTCCCATCCGCAAGCAAAAGGTTGAATGCATTTTTTTCGAAACAGAAATTTCAAAGGTTTTACATTTTTAAAATGCTCCATGCGTCTTAATTTTTGTCTGAGATGCATGACATTTGATAAGAAGACACCTTTCATACCTTTTAATGAAACTGGGTATGCATTTTATAATTGTACTTTATTAAGGTAATTAAAAGTGAATAATAACCCAATTAAATGATGGAAATTAAGTTTTAATGCAGAAAAATATTTTAAAAAAATTTATTTTCTGAGGGATTTAAAAAGGAATACCCAAATTAGTTCATAATGTGTTTTTGAGTGATTATAATGTAAAATGAATCAAAAATGTGAACAAATGGCACGCAAGGAGCATTTCCAAATTTTCGTTAAAAAAATTAAATTAAAAAAAAAAAATGCAAAATTATAACAAAATTGAAAAAAAATCTAATGGTATTTTAAATAGTAATGTTAAGAGGAATATTTATACAAATTTTCATGTTTCTAAGTCAATAAATATATAAAAAAAATTTCAACGTCCACCGTCCCCTTAAGAAAGAGTAAACAAAATATTTTGGAAATTTTTTACCATGACCGCACTGGATTATAGAAATGAGCCAACTTTGTTACGCATCTCATTTGTTTAAACTTTCATTTCCATTGATTTATGTTTTATTATTGTATGCATGTCTATCTCCATGTTCTTCTGGTTAAACAATCACCATATCGAAATGGCGGGAAATTTCAAAATTCACCAACGGGTGGGGAGGAGAGGGGGATCGGTAAAGTACGCAACCCCCTGACAAATGTTATAAAATGGAGATTTTGTTCCCTACCGTCGAGACAAAATACTTGCCTTATGTAACTTTACGTTAGAAAGGCAATAAAGTCAATGTAAAAGGGGGTGGGCAATCCTTTCTCAAGATAGTGCAGTTTCTTTTTAAGTTCGTAACTTCAATTAACTGGAGTGCTGTTCAACTCGACTCCCTCATATCGTAACCAGTTTTTAAACAGTTTGCAATGTTATTTTATTTTATTTATTTATTTTATTTTTTTTTTCTTGGCCATTTACAAAAAAAAAATGAAAACTATGTATCGTTGTTCTAAAAGATCCCAATTATAGCATGAACCCCTTCATATTAAAGGGGAAAATATTTCGATTGATACCAAAGCTTGTTAATGCACTCCAGTGGGTAATTTTCCATTCCCTCGAGAGGACGCCGACAATGTCACAAACACAAAAATCTGATGTGGGCAGCACATGACTTTCACAGCAGAATTATATCCACGTTCTAAATCTAATCAGCACCAGGGTAACCCACAAGCGACTTATCAACTGAGTTTTGTGAAATTCGGTCCATTAGTTTTTCAGCTAGAGTGGATACAGACAATTTTGCGGACTATTTCGCAAAAAAAGGCTGGTTCTTTTATCTCAATTTGTGCCCAAAACTAATCAGTGCCAGGGTCACACCTAAGTGACTTACCTACCAAATATTATGAAATTCGGTCAATTAGTTTTTTAGTTAGAGTGAATAAAAATCTCCACAGACAGACAGACAGACACACAGACGTCACACTAAAATTGTTTTTTCGTATTCTAGAGGTCTCGAAACGTGTGGATCCATCGAAAACTCGAGTTGCGATTTTCGGCATGATTCCAATACTTTCCCTATACATTACCATGTATTACAAGGGAAGTAAAAATGTAGTACGGTCTTTTTTCACTACAGTTATTGAAACTTTTTAATTTCTTGATTTTTGAGCCATAAATAACATATTTTATGCATGATTACGCCAAATTGTGTCCTATGCTGCCATGCTAAAAATATATAAACTTTCTAATACATTTGTTCGATTTCACTCAAATTTCAAAAAATTCTATCTGGTTCTAGATTTTCCGTTAGCAAACTAAATTATACTGTTCCATGAAAATCCTTTAATATTTCTGGCAAATATCGCTTACGCAAGAAATCGATCAAGGACAGAAAGACAGAAACTTCTCTAAAATTATTTAAAACGTATTCAGGAGATCCTAAAGCATATATTAACATAAAAATCTCTAAATCGAAATTTAAAAAAAAAAATACTTTCTCAACACAACTTGTGAGAAAGAAAAAATCACCATATTGTCAATGAACATATTTCACCTTTTGGCACAGAAGTTTTTAAAGGACACTTAACTAATATATATATTTTAATATACAGATTATTTTAATATACACAGATATTTTTAATATATTTAAAAATAATCTTTCGAACATTTGGAGATACATACATACGTATACGAACTGACATATTCCTTATATTGTAAGCGTTCGATACGTATTCAGGTGGGCTAAAATGGTGTTAATACATAGAAAACTCGATTTTGAATTTCTTATACCGTAACTGTATTTTACCAGTATAATACACTAATTTTATAAAATATATAAACATTTCTATCAGCGAACCATTATTCCAGCTTGTGATCACAAACATAATCAGTAGTTGTCTCCATTATACTTTCACAAAAACATACAATAATAAATTAAAAGTAAATAGTAAAATTTCATTCATCAAAATGCATTATTTATCAATACATATATCTTTGTATCCTGCGTGCACTAGATTATTTAGTTTAGATTAAGTACATATGCACTCATATATCGGAATGAAACGTGAGCTACGATTTGTGGTTTTGAATATGCATAGGAATAGATGTTTCAAGCATGCAATTTAGATATTAAGATCATGTTCTTGGAACAGAATGAATACGAAACAAATTAAACTTTAAAATGAGAAAATATATCTAAACCTTTAAACAGTTTTCTAAAGAATTGAGCTTACACATTGACATTTGAACTCAATAAGTGTTGTTGCAGCGCGCAATATTTTCTCTCTAGCGCATCTTCTTTCTTCGCGTCTCGAAGGCAGACAGTGAATACACAGTCCGTGACGCTAGTATGACGTAAGCAACACGTCAGCCAGGGGTTTCCATAATTTTTCCAGTTCAGAGAAGGTTCATCAGATTTAGCGAAAGATTTGGCGATTTGGCAGGGCATAAAATTGACGATTATCGCCAATTTGATAACATTTGGTGACTTCTGGAATCTTCTAGAAACTCCACGAAATATCAATCCCAGAGGAATACGTTCGTAACAGTGTATTTTGGAAATACACTTTTAAATGTGTAACAGCGTTTTAAAAAGGAAATATTTTTATCGTTAACTAACAAATATTAAAAGAGACAAATTGTTTGAAATATTTTTTTTACTTTCCATATATACATAATGTATAAGGAAAGTATTGTGACGGGGTCGAAAATTCGAATTCGAGTTTTCGACGGGAGAGCACGTTTCAAGCATCCCTGATCACGAATAAAATATTTTTGAAGTGATGTCTGTGTGTGTGTGTGTGTGTGTGTAAGTGTGTGTGTGTAAGTGTGTGTGTGTGTGTGTGTGTGTGTGTGTGTCAGTGAGTCTGTGGAGACGATAACTGACGAACGAATGGACAGCTTCAAACGGAATTTGGTACAAAAATCACAATCCGTAAACACTGGAAACCTACTGTTTTTATACGCAATCGAATGCTCAGAACTCCGCTAAATTTTCGATGGAAATATTAAAAAAATCGTCAAAAATTCAAAACCACTAATAAAGTTGCGCAAATAGATATTCCTCATGTAATTTTTTATTAGAAAACGATTGACATAAATTTTAAAACGCTAACATGAACCGTTCTCTAGATATTGCACATTTTTCAAAAAAATTATCAAAAAGTCATATAAAATAAAAAAAAAATTTCTTATTGAGAAACATGTTCACCTTTCATATGTAATACCATGCGATAAATTTGGTGATATCATTTTCGTGGAACTAGCTCGTTTCATTCATGAAAAAATATACTTTGAATAATACTTTTGTATTTGAATGCCAATAGTCATTTATCTGCTGTAAGAATAACTTATTTCTCCGTCCATAACGCATGGCGAGATTTGGCGACGAATTTGGTGGAATGTCGCCAACTTGGCGTATTTTTTAAATGTTGCTAAATTAACGAAAAACTCGCCAAATAGATAAAAATGACGCCAAATCAATGAACATGACGACTAATTGAAGGAAATTCAATATCTTGGAAAGAATATAAGTATCTACTATAAGAATAACATTTTTAACACTTTACAGCAAAGTTGAAAAGCGTTTATGACTTTGTTCATTCTGTCTGTCTGTCTGTCTGGCTGTCTGTCCGTTAGCACGATAACTGCCGTAAACATGACTTAATCAAAATGAAATTTTAGTATGTTGTTCAGACGGTCTGTAGGACCTACGGGAATATAAATGAATAATACCACCCAATTAGTTTTGGATTGAACCCGGGTTGAAAAAATGAAATGCATTGAGCCCTATGGGACGTAATTTTTCAAACATTTTTAAGCGGATTTAAAATTCACAAATTGCTTCGAAATTTCAGGTAGTATTCAAATTGTTCCATGAAATATATAAAAAAAATTTCAGCGAAATATATTCAGTAGATTTTAAAATAAAAATTAAAATAATAATTACACCTCTTATATGAAACGATCACATGACCCACTTCAAAATGATATATGGCATCCATCTTGTTTCAAAATCGTGATTTTTTTTAAGTTCTTTTTAATTCATATTGAGTGTTGTATCCGTCCTAAAACTACTTTATTTTTTCTTAAATTCTGTGCATCTACATACTGAAACAACGCAATGCCAATATATTTGAGTTTAAATGCTCATCTAAATTATTTCTTTCATCTGATTATTTCTACAACTAAGCCTATTTTTTACCTAAGTGAAATGTAAACAGCAAAATATGTAGAATGAGTTGTATTAGAATTCCTGTATTTTTTAACACAAAATAATTTAGTCCATGGAGTCTGCATGGCTGATATGAATGAAATATTAATTGATTTTATAAAGAGAAGGACGATTTTTTTCGATGAAGTTTTAAGCACAGAGTTTAATTATTTGTAGTTCCATGGTCTTAAAAACATGTTTAAACAAAATAAATTATTATAGTATTGTGATGAATGAATGAATGGGAAAATGTTATGAATGAAATGATGTTTTTATAGAGAGATCCAGCCATGATATTTTTTCTATGACGTCATTTGAATTAATTTCAGCTGTTTTCGATGAAGTTTTCAAATATAATGAATTATCGTAGTATTATGATAATTCTAAAACTATTACCGAGGAATGTATAACATTTTAGAGATGTTTAAACCAGGCAATTTATATTTCAATGCCGTCATTTGAATGAAGTTCATTTTATTTGATGAAGGTTTAAGTTTTCAAATATAATAAATTAATGCAGTATTGTGATAAGTTTCAAAATATTACCGAGGAATGTATTGCATTTTAGACTTGTTTAAATAAAATTGCATTGAAGTTGGAAAGTGTTTCATAAGCAATGCTCTAAGCATGATTGAGCTTTCTTGTTATTGAAAGACGGTGTTCCCTCGCGGTTTGGCGGCCATACCAAGTATAGCAACATAGTGTGAATGTTATTTACATTAAAGAAGATATGTTTTATTTCGAAACAATTAATTTATTTAAAAAATTAAACTTAAAAGGAAATTACTTTTTGCGTAAAAGCTTAAGTCATTACAATTAAGCTTAAGTCAATACAAGCTTAAGTCATTACTGTGTCATTACAATTGCACCAATTCCCAGTCATTCAGTTTGAAGTTTATTAATAAATAAATAAGTTCAATTATGTGATTGTAATTGAAGATTGTGAGAAACAATGTGGGAAGTATAAGTCTTGTTAATTGAGTACAATTTTTAATTTCTGGAACGTGGATTTAAAATAAAGGTGAAGTTCTACTAATTGGCTCAATATTATTTTGGATATTTCAAATTAATGTTTTTACTTTCCAGGTATTTTTGTTACAATAAACCAAAACGTAATTCAAGGAGAACCGTTACAAACAATGATAAGACTTAATTCAAGTAAAAATGATAGCTATATTTATGGTGCTACTTAAAATCAATCTCCACATTCAAGAGTTATTCAAAATTCAAGTTTTTACTAATTATTTTATCACTTCATTTTTGTATCCCAGAATTAATAAGTACATTTTAGGTTAGAAAAAGTTACTTTGAGCGCTGTAGCTATTAAATATAGTTTCAGAGGAAAATTATTAATTATTAATTTCATTTTCATTTTAAGGCTAACATTATTATATAAGCCCTAAAATGAAAAATGCATTAGGAATTTAATTTAACATATTTCTAACAAATATTGCAATCGATTATATAACAATATATTTCTTAAATATATTTCTTTGAATATCTTTCTTGAAGACTTTTTTGACAATTTATATGCACTTTAAGACAAAAAAAATCGACGCACCAAGAAAGAATTATCCAAATGTGACAAAATTTGGTAAGTGCCAAAAAAATGAAATTATTACAATTTCGGAACAATTGAATAATTTATTGCACTGAACCATCTACACAAAGTGACCACTTCAATATGGTGTTGGGCCACCCCTGGCCTTGATACAAGCTGTTAGCCGACGTGATTTCAATGCATAAAGTTGCCGACTGGTGTTCTGAGGGACGGCGCTCCAAATGGCCTCCAAATGGCCTCCAAATGACGAGCTAATTCGTCTATATTCTGGGATGGTCGCAGGCGACGCCCATCTCAGCTCACATGTGCTCAATAGTCGAGATATCTGTGGATCTAGCAGAACAAGGAAGAGTATCGTAAGCGCGCAGGCAATCAATAGAGAGGCGTGCCGAGAGTGGCCAGGCATTATCTTGCTGAAAAGTTACCCCGGGGTGTCGCGAAAGGAATGACAATACAACGGGTCGTAGCATGTCGGCAACGTGCCGCTGTACTGTGACGATGCTACGGAGAATTGTCAAAGAGATCTGGCTGTTAAACAAAATGGCACTCCAGACCATAACCCCCTGTTGTCAGGTCGTGTGGAGTGTGACAGTAAGAGCAGGATCCTGATAATGTCCGGGAGTCTCCAGACACGTCTGCGCTGGTTGTCGGGACTCAGTTTGAAACAGGACTCATCACTGAAGACAACTCGTTCCATGTTCAAACAATTCCACGTTGATCAGGCCATGCACGGTGAGGTTGACGGTGCATACTGGTCAGAATGGTTGATAACGACGAGTCTCATGCAGTCACAGCTGCTCCAACAATCGCTCGATCTTCCCGTTCTGTCGTCGCTTTAGGTCGTTCGCTGTCCTCTTGCTGCTGAAATCTGCTCTGCCATTCCGGACCCATTCCTGTCAACACCGCCTAATTGCTGTATCGCTCCTACGCAAATGTCGAACGATTCGTCGGTATGCCCATCCAGCCTTATGCAGTTCGATCGCACGACATCTTTCAAACTCCATATGCTCGTAGTGGCCGCGAATTCGCCGGCGAGGCATTGTTACAATCAAGGTATGTAAACGTAATCGAAATCCACTGCACGTTTTTTTCCTGAAAGGGAGGTTCGCTCCTTACATACACCACCATGGAACTCAGATTCAATACGCTATAGTTCCGACTAGCCATGCATTTGCTGCGATTTTTTTTACTTGTATATTCGGTCAAAAGGTGTTTGCATGCAGTGGTTCATTGCTATTGGATTATATTGTGTGATGCGTCGATTTGTTTGTCCTAGAATGGTACATAATTATCATTCCATCATATGAAATGTACCATTAATTTAGCATTTTATCATTTATCCCAATTTCTTTAGGAAATAATTTTGAAAAACAAAAGATCATTTATCACTTATAAAATATCATATCTTCTATTATTAATATCGGGAGATCTTAATTTAGAGATCGACAAAGATATTTTGAATATTTCATAATTACAACATGATTTGCAAAGTGTATCAGTATATAATAACTAATTTGCTTAAATTCCGTTAAAGAAATCAGAAAACTAGTGAGATTCAATGTCAGCTTACAAGACATCGTTATTCAGATTATAGAATACAAGCTGATTTAGTAGAAAAAAACATTTTTCCAAGATCGTTTTCTTATAATATGCAATTTGTTATACAGTCAAAATATTGTGATGAGTAAAAGAAAAATACTCCTTTAAAAAGTTCAAGTTCTCATAAATATTTTGCTAATCTATATAAATAAAAATGAAAATCTGTCTGTCTGTCTGTCTGTCTGTCTGTCTGTCTGTCTGTCTGTCTGTCTGTCTGTTTGTCACACCATCACGGGAGAACGGCTGAACCGAATTTGATGAAATTTTGTGGGTAGCCCAGAAATAGCCCCACTTAAAATTATATCCGTGTTTTGAGTTTCTACGACCAGTGGTTCTCGAGATATTAGTAAAAAACGAAATTTTCGTTTGTCTCATCGTCACGGAAAAACGGCTGAACCGAATTTAATGAAATTTGGTGAATAGCCTTGAAATATCCCCCCATAAATTTTGTCTAAGTTTCGAGTTTCTAAGACCTGGGGTTGTCGAGATATTAATGAAAAACGGAACTTTTTCCTAGGGGTTCTACTCCCTAACTCCGTGGTTTATCCAAACGAAAAGCTTGAAAATCGTTTGAAAGTGAATTAAAATTTAATCTCCGAGTTTGATGGGAGATTTTTTGCGTTAATTAGTCACTTCTGAAAACATGAATTGTTTGAAACATGATTTAAAGGGGAAATCTATCTCCATGGTTCATGGTTTATTTAAAACAAGCTTTTACGGAACAATGAGAAGTATAGAGAAATCAAAATCGATATTTAATTTCGCAGTTTATGTTAAAAGACATGACATATTTAACATGTTATAAGATTCTATCTTATATCATGTTACTCAGAAACGCAATTAAATTAAATCTGTCTGTTAATTTTAATAATTATTTTTTCGATTTGAATAATAAATAAATGGATATAAAAATATATTTTAGAAAAGAACGATTTGATTTTTCTTATAGCATTTTTGACTGGATAATATCAATTACGGTCTTCAGGTTTAAAAATTATTATTATTTATATTTTCGGGGATTATTGATTCAATGATTATTGATATTTTCAAGTTATTATGCAATTATTTTATTATGACAAAAATTGTTTAAACTCATATATTGTATGTTGTACGAATCTTCTACAAATACACGTGTATATCTTTTAATCTACGAGAATATAAGTAGTACAGGTATATTGACATATGTTTTGATATATATTGGCATATATTGGAATCAATTACGACCTTCTGGTATAAAGAGTACGGATATTATTGATGTTTTCAATTTATTACGTCATCTCTTTTATTTTGGCAAATATTTTTGAGACGCATATTGTAATACGGGTAATCTTCTACTAACACATTGGCATATTTTCTGATCTGCGACAATATAATTAGTACGGGGTTGCATATATTCATTCAATTCCTATTTTTTCTTCTGTAAATTTGCTTACAAAAGGGGGCAGGATGTTTTATTCTTCAGATCTGATCGTGAAGATAATTTTGCATAGTGAGAACATATATTCTTAAACTTCTCTTTAGGAGCAATAAATTTAATATTTTAACAGAATTTGCACATGATTGCGAACTTTAAGTTTCTTTAAATTATACACTCCGTACGAATAACGGGTGTGCTGTTAGTGGTTAATAAATTTTAACATTTTAGGAGGATATATCATGTTGCTCGGCATCGCAATTAAATTAAATGTGTTTGTTAATGTTTTTATTATTTTTTTTCGATTTAAATAATAAATAAATGGATAAATGGATATAAAAGTATATCTTATGAATGGACGGTTTGATTTTTCTTTTAATTATATTAATTGCTGACTGCGTACATCAATTTCATTTATTTTGGCAAAGAGTTTTCAAGCTTATATCGTATTTAGCTACTAAACTTATATATTGTGTTTAGCCAATAAATTCATATAGCCGATTGTTAAAACAGAAAAAGAGTAGAGCGGGTATATCTTCTAATACAATTGTAGTGTTTTCATTTAGTATATTGAAACGGGATAAGAATGTTTCATTCAGATCTGCAAATTCAAAGCTACGAATTTGGAGGGATATCGCTAATTTGACAACTTTTCTTAAACTTTGCCAAATTGACGGAAATGTCGCCAAATTGATATAAACGACACACAAACAGCTGCCATAAACCTTCGGGTTGGTCGTGTGGCTTGGGTCTTCTACATATCAATGAAATTTTTTTTTGTTTTGTTAGAAGAGAGTACTGAAATGATGTTTGGTTAGCATTTATCTGTCAGACCAACCATCCTACTTAGTAATACATTTAGCGAATTTTTAAAATGTCACCAAATTGATAAAAATGTTTTCAAATCTATAAAAATATCTTGAAATTGATAAAATTGCGCTACATAAATGATATTAATTGTTTTTTGTTAGGGGATAGTATTGTGATGATATTTCGTCAATTTGTCGCAAAGTGGAACTGTCAGTTCTACAGTCCCACTTGGCGATAAATTTGGCGATTTTTTAAAATGTCGCTAATTTGACGAAACTGTCGCCAAATGTTCCATAGAAATATAACTATTTAGACGATATTTTTTCTACCAATTTATTTGAAGCAAATGATATCATGTCGCTTAGCAACGGATTTAAATCCAATGTGTTTATGCGGCAGGCGATTTTTATTAAATCCTTTCCGATTTGAATAATGAAGATATGTATATAAATTAATTTCATTGCCATTTCATTTTGGACTGGATTATATCAATTATACTCTTCAGGTTTAAACATTATTATTATTGATATTTTCCGGAATTATTGATTCAGAGATTATTGATATTTTTAAGTTATTACGCCATTGTTTTATTGCAGCAAAAATTGCTGACACACGCATATTGTACGTTGTACGAGTAATCTTCTAGGAATGCACGGGTATATCTTCTAACCTACGAGAATATAAGTAGTACAGATATATTGGCATATATTTTGACATATATTGGCATATATATTGGAATCAAGTACAGTCTTCTGGTATGAAGATAAAGGGGATTAATTATATATTCAATGTATTACGTCGTCTGTTGTATTTTACCAAAAAACATTTGTGACTCATATTGCAAAATGGGTAATCGTCTACTAATAATCGGACATTATAAGTAGTACGTGTATATCTTCCCATATAATTTTAGCACTTTAATTTTGACATATATTGGAATAAATGACTGTCTTCAGATTTAAAGATCACGGGTTTATTGGTATTTTCAATTTATACATGTAATCTACTAATACAGGTTATATTTTCTAATATTCGCGTATATAATTAGTACGGGTCCCATACAATTTTAACGCTTTTATTTTGCATATATTGATTCAATTCCATATTTTTTTTTATATTTGCTTACATAAGGGGTCCACGATGTTTTATTCTTCAGATATGTCCATGAAGATAATTTTATATAGCGAGAACAGAGATTCTTAAACTTCTTTTTAGGAGCATTATATTAAATATTTTAACAGAATATTTTGATTAAACATGTCATTTAGTATACTATAAGAATTTGGGCATGATTATGAATTTAAAGTTTCTTTATATTATATACTCCGTACGAAGAACGGGTATGCTGCTAGTTCATTAATAAATGTTTAATAGCATATTACCCAAATTTTGACGCTAGTATATATCGCAGCTTATATTTAATAAAACTGGATAAAATATGACTTCATATTAGCCCAATTATTTTCAGAAAAAAAATCTTACATATTTTTATATATTTCCATTTTAACGAAGTCTTGACAACAAACAACTTAATTTGATTAGAAAGCAAAAGTACCGTATATTTGAGAATATTAATAGATTATCTACATAATTAGTGATCTGGTGAATATAAAATTATCGTATATTGCTTAAAACGTTAAGGATATTTATGCGGATATTCCCATTTCTTAAAAAGAAAAAAAAATCATTTTTTATACACAACTGCATAATCGGTATAAAGTGACATTAGCAAAATATATAATTTTGCACTCATTATTTCAACAAGTCTATAAAATTATAAACGCAGATTTTGTGGAAAACATGTTACCATAATTAGAGCTCTAAATAAATTATCTGAACCTGAATGAACTTTCCCATGCATATCAAATAATCTATATATACTAATTGCAAAGTGTCCGTCTGTCTGTCCGTCTGCTGTCCGTCTGTCACGCTTTTTTAGGCACTTCCCGAATAGATAGAGACTTGCAATTTGGTACACGGCTCGGTCGTTCGATAAAACCCCCCTGCAAAAATAGAATTTTTCGAAAACATTCTATAGAGGGGGTGCCCCACACCAAAACGTTCGAAAGGTGAAATGATGGGAAAGCATGCTTTGCGTTGAGATAGAGACTTCAAATTTGGTGTATGGGTAAACCGTTTGAAAAGGAAAAAGTGTACAATTTCAGATTTCAAATATTTTCTACTTAAGGGTGTGCCGCACACCAAAATGTTAAATTTACCGAATAAACGAGAAAAGGCTACTTTAAAATTTGATACAGGCTTGAAATTTGTTATATGGGCTAATCATTTGAAGAAAACACCCAAAACGAATATAGTTTTCTAAAATGTTCGTTTAGGGGGTGCTCCACACCAAAACGCTCGAAAAGTGAAATGATTGGAAAGTATGCTTTGTGATAGAGACTTCAAATTTGGTTAATGGGAAAACCGTTTGAAAGGAAGAAAGTGTACAATTTCAGATTTCGAATATTTTCTACTTAAGGGGGTGCTGCACACCAAAATGTTCGATTTACCGAATAAATGGGAAACGGCTACTTTAAAATTTGATAGAGGCTTGATATTTGGTATATGGGCGAATAATGCGATAGTAAATCCAATGAAAATGGATTTTTTCAAAAATGCATATTTAATGGAGTGGGTAATGAATTACAGGCTTGAAATTTGTTATATGGGCTAATCATTTGAAGAAAACACCCAAAACGAATATAGTTTTCTAAAATGTTCGTTTAGCGGGTGCTCCACACCAAAATGTTCAAAAAGTGAAATGATAGAAAAGTATGCTTTCCGATAAGATAGAGACTTCAAATGTTGTATATGTGTAAACCGTTTGAAAGGAAGAAAGTATACAATTTCAGATTTCGAATATTTTCTACTTAATGGGGTGCCGCACTCCGAATTGTTCGATTTACCGAATAAATGAAAAACGACTACATTAAAATTTGATAGAAGCTAGATATTTGGTATATGGGCGAAGAATGTGATAGTAAACCCAATGAAAATGAATTGTTACAAAAATGCATTGGAATTTAATGGAGTGGGTACGGTACACAAAAACATTCGAAAGGTGAATTGATAGAAAAATCATGCTTTGCAATGAGATACAGACTTCAAATATGGTGTAGGGGTAAGTAGTTGGAAAGGTAGAAAGTGTGCAATTTCAGTTTTCCAACATTTGCTATTGTAGGGGGTGCCGCTCACTAAAATATTCGATTTGTCGAACAAACTGAAAACGCCTTCTTTACAATGTGATAGAGGCTTGAAATTTAGTATATGGGCTCATTATTTGAAAAACAAACCCAAGATGAATACGGTTTTTCAAAAATGTTCATTTAAGAGGATGCAACACAGAAAAACGTTCAAACGATGAAGTGATAGAAAAACATGCTTCGCTATAAGATAGAGACTTCAAATTTGGTGTACAGGAAGATAGTTTGAAAGGAAGTAAGTGTGCATTTTCAGATTTCCAATATTTGCTACTTTAGGGTGTGCCGCACACCAACATGTTCGATTTTCCGAATAATGAGACACTCTTCATTTTAAATGTGATACAGGTTTGATATTTGGTATATAAGCCAATCATCAGATAAAAACTCAAGATAAACAGAGATTTTCAGAAATGTTCATTCATGGGTCTGTTCCACAGAAAAACATTGGAACGAAAACAGGAAATGATGAATTAGCATGCTTCGGGTGAGATAGAAACTTTAATTTGGTGAACGGGTAGATAGTTCTAAAGGAAGAAGTGCGGAATTTATGTTTTACAATATTTTCTTCTTTAGGGGTTCTGCACACCAAAATATTCGAGTTGCCAAATAAATGTGAAACTCGAATTATTCGAAAATATTCATTATTCAGGTGTTGCTTATTGTGAGACCGTTGATATTCAACGGGTATTCTTTTAGTATATACTAATTACCAAGTGTCCGTCCGTCTGTCTGTCTGTCTATCACGCTTTTTTAGGCACTTTCCGCATAGATAGAGACTTGCAATTTGGTACACGGCTCGGTTGTTCGATGAAACCTCCTGGAAAAATCGAATTTTCTAAAACGTGCTTTAGAGGGGGTGCCCTACACCAAAACTTTCGAAAAGTGAAATGATGGGAAAGCATGCTTTGCGATGAGATAGAGACTTCAAATTTGGTGCATAGGTAAATCATTCGAAAGGAAGAAAGTGTGCAATTTCAGATTTAAAATATTTTCTACTTAAGGGAGTGCCTCTCACCAAAATGTTCGATTTACAGAATAAATGAGAAAACGCTGCTTTAAAATTTAATTGAAGTTTGAAATTCGGTATATGGGCCAATCATTTGACGGAAACACGCAAGGCGAATATAGTTTTTCAAAAATGCTCGTTTATGGGGTGGTCCAGAGTAAAACGTTCGAAAAGTGAATTGATAAAAAACTATGCTTCGGAATGAGATAGAGATATCAAATTTGGTGTAAGGGTAAATAGTTTGAAAGGAAGAAAGTGTGAAATTTTCCAATATTTGCTACTTAATCTTGTCTCAAAATCGTGATTTTTAAAGTTCTTTTTAATTCATATTGAGTGTTGTATCCGTCCTAAAACCACCTTATTTTTGCTTAAATTTTGTGCATCTACATACTGAATCAACGCAATTACAATATATTTGAGTTTAAATGATCATCCAAATATGATTATTTCTACAACGAAGCCTATTTTTCACTTATGTAAAATGTAAACAGCAACATATGCAGAATGAGTTGTATTAGAATTGCTGTATTTCTTTAACACAAAATTATTTAGCCCATGGAGTCTTCATAGCTGATATGAATGAAATATTCATTGATTTTACAAAGAGAAGGACGATTTTTTCCCCCTAAAGTTTTAAGCATAGATTTTAATTACTTGTAGCTCTATGGTCTTAATTTTTAAATAAAATAAATTATTATAGTATTGTGATGAATGAAATGAATGGGAAAATGTTATGAATGAAATGATGTTTTTATAGAGAGATCCAGTTGTGTTATTTTTTCTATGACGTCATTTGAATGAATTTCATTTGTTTTCGATTAAGTTTTCAAATACAATATATTATCGTAGTATTATGATAATTTTAAAAATATTAACGTGGAATGTATCGCATTTTAGAGATGTTTAAACCGGGCAATTTATATTTCAATGTTGTCATTTGAATGAAGTTAATTTTTTTTAATGAAGGTTTGAGCTTTCAATTGTAATAAATTAATGTAGTATTGCGATAAATTTAAAAATATTACCGAGGAATGTATTGCATTTTAGACTTGTTTAAATAAAATTGCATTGAAGTTGGAAAGTGTTTCATAATTAATGCTTTAAGCATGATTCATCTTTCTTGTTTTTGTTTTTTGCGAGAGTCTTGGAATTTTTTTTATGTGTTCGCCAAACTGCGGGTGGCGGCGGGCCGAACACGATTAGACATGAGCCTCTGGTTGTGCACGACTGATCTGGACTTTGATGCCGTATTTCCCAGGTTTCCTAGGCATCTATATTTTGAAGGGGCATCTGCCTCGGAATTTTACCAATTCCTCATCAACTGTACCAAATAGTGACGTTTCGTACATATTTTTACAGTTTTCTGCAAATATGCCTGTCATAGCTAGAAGCGGAGAAAGTTTATCTCGTTTTTTTAGTTCAGCTCTAGAATGCATATCATCAAGTCGAATTACTATAGATATGGATCGCGGCTTATAGTTGCTGCATATATAGGACGTTGAAGAAGCAGACCGTCCGACTCATCCGTAGGCTTCAGCAGCAGTTTGGACGGCCGGACATATATAGGGCGTGTGGTGCCTATATCTGTTCTCTATAAATCATGGATTTTTTCACATGAATCTCGGTATCGTCCCATCATGTAGTGTCGATTCGAATGTAATGGGGATTCGAATACCGCATTACCTTTGTATAAAGTGTATAAACTCATTTAATTCTGCTCTGAACCCCCCCTCCTGTCACTTTGCGCAATTGATATATCTTAGAACATTTCTACCCTTTAAGCGACAATCTGAATTCATTTTTGAAATTTTGATTTCGAACGAGCGAGCATTCCGTGTTCCTTTATCTTCCGTTGAATTCGAGGTCACCGTTTTGGCTGATGAAAATGAATGCTACATTTTCGCCTGTCTTCAATGTATATGTTTATGCTGGAGAAAATAATATGTAGAGCTGGTGGCTTTGAGTCGCGACGGACGAAGTTTCCCCCCTTTTTTTGGTGCGTTTTGGAGGCATCTGGTATTGATATCGTGAGAAGAATTTGACGGTTTGTATTTTGAATGGTACCTCTGTCTGCGTTCGCGAGATGTACATAAATACTTGGCACACCATTTTCCCGCACGCATTTTCCTCATTTTGATTGCCCGACTACTCTACGACAGTCCGGGCTTCGGCTCCGATATTTTCGATGCTCACGACGGGTTCGGGAGCTTGGTTGCCAGTGCCGGTTCTTGGAGATCCGTGAGTGATTGCTGTCTAAGGAAATGTGGCCCTTCTTACGTCGGGGCAATCCGAGGCTCTGCCGGATCGAAGACTAAAAACGACTCTCCTTTGGGGATGACCCAAGGTCCATGCCGGATCCGACTTCGTGCCTGACGAAGCCCGGTTGTGCTGGTTGATTGTTTCCGTGTGGAGACCATAAGCGACGAGCCTGTCCGGACCATGTGACAGTATGGCACCGCTGGTGAGCCAGAACCGTTTTTATGGAGCGAGTATGACTAGCTAGGAACTCCGATTTCCGCTGGTCTGTTTGAAGACCCCTTTCGTCAACGCGGTTCGAGGTAAGCCTTTGAATTGCAACTTCGTTCCGAAACCTGAGGTTAGTTCCCCGAAATCTCAGACTGTAATTTTACCACCCGATGAAGACACAAGATTGGTGAGCCTAACTTCTTTGCAACCCCTTTACCGGCTCGCACATGTAATTACATGATTTCAATAGTTAGAGAGCAGAAGTTGATTATCTATAACGTTTTATAATCAGAAATTCTATTTTGAATGTACTTCGAATGCTCGCCCCCGGTGTTTTTGACCATACCAATAATTCAAGAAACTTGATTATGAAAATTATTATTATTATTTAATGTTTGCCACTGATTTATTATATTTGATTTTTACCGCTCTGAAGCCTGCTGCATTTGAATAAGGTATTTTGTGCCTGGGTTCAGTGGCGTTGCTGATAAGGATTCAGAAGTTGTTTGTTTAACTCCATAAAATTAACATCTATAATAAATAATTATTTCCTTTTAACTGCAAAATACTTGTGTGTCTATTTTGATTATACGGCGATTTTGCTTCATTTAATATTTTTGCTAGAGATGAAATCGTTCCTGTCAAGGTAAGGGTTTTAGTTATAAATGTTTTTGTTCTTCTGTATTTTCGAGCAGGTCATCTTGGAGATTTACTTCTCCGGACAAGAGGGTGAACCTAAGGGATTATTTTTAGGCCTATTTGATCACTGGTTTTGTTACGGTGCTGATGTCTTCTAAATTTAAATTTAAGGAGGAGGTCACGTTCCGCGCTTTAACTATCACGATCAACAATCCAAGGAAAGCCGAATTTCGACTTCATCGGTTTATTTACATATACGACGTCCACCTTCGGGATGTGTTTCGTTCCATTCTTCTACTTTATTTAGACCCCTTTGGTTAGATAATGTGACGATTATATTGATAAATTCATTATTGATGAATAGAGAAATTGCATCAATATTTCTCTTGGCATTCTTAGCTAATGCCGTTGGACTGCAAACATGTCTAATTACGAGTCTTTGAAACAAGTTGAATGTATTTCCACTACATTCCAGCAATATGAAGATTACGATCTTCATCTTCGTTTCGGTGCTTACATCTCAACATTCAGAATCTGATAAATGTTCTGCTACAACTTCAGGTTCTGCACCACTATATGAAACGTCAGATTCATCACCTATATCCGCTGATTTATCT